>BPLQ01006841.1:0-600000 GCA_021605075.1 Caerostris darwini | reverse complement strand
AGTATTTCGTTTTTAAACAATTTTTACAAATGTAACAGGTGTATCTTGTCTAATGTTTGTCTTGGCACCGTAAAGAAATTTTGAATTCTTTTAAGACTATCACTTAAACTGTTAAATGTTACTATATTTACAAAACAATTTGATTATAATGAATAAAATATTGTCAATACTAATATGCAACAAACTATTTGTTTTCACCGAATAATTTTGTAATAAATAGTTCCGGTTGACAGGTGGGAGGGGGTTGACGGGCTGCAATTCGTCGGCCAAGCATATCCCACACATGCTCTATTGGATTCAAGTCCGGTGAGTATGCTGGCCAATCCATACGGAGGATATGCTCCAATTGAAGGCATTCGTCTACAATGTTTGCCCGGTGAGGACGAGCGTTGTCATCCATAAACAGAAATTCAGCACCCATGGCGCCCCGAAACAAACGTACATGTTGTTCCAGAATGACATCCCGATAGATGTGGCCTGTCATCGTTACACTCTGAACATGCAGGTCAGTTCTGGAACCAAGAATAATTTCTCCCCAAACGAGCCATCCTGCACCACCGTAACGGTGTCGTTCAATGGTGTTCTCTTGGTGGTAACGGGTACCTAGCGCTCTCCATATGAAAGTCCGGCGAGAATCAGACTGCAAACTAAACCTGGACTCGTCGGAAAACATCCCACAAGACCACTGTTGCGGTGTCCACAATGCATGCTCTAGACTCCAGGTTAATCGCAGTCGACAGTGAGTTGCGGTAAGTGGAACACATCTGACAGGCCTACGAGCATATAGACCAATGTGCCCTAAGGGTCTGTACACGGTCTGCCTTGAAACTGTCGTACCGGCAGCTGAAGAGAGCTGACGAGACAGGTCTGATGCTGTGTTCCGTCTGTTTCTTTTGGCAGTAACTGCTAAATACCGGTCCTCATTCGGCGTTGTAACTCGGGGGCGACCTGTGCTGTAACATCTACTCCCATTACCATCATCTTGGAATCGTTGCCAAAGACTGGAGATGACACTCTGGGCGATTCCAAGTTCCTCGGATACTTCCAGCTGGGTACGTTCACATTCCAGTCGGCCGATAATTCTACCACTTAAAAAATCATCCAAATGCTTTCTTTGTGCCATAACTATGCGGTTATTGCACTGAAAGGCCTTTAAAGCGCTTGTGAACAATTTTACTTCTTTGCCACCATTCATTATATACCCCTCTCTTACACTCTCGTCATTGTGACGTACTATCCGCGCCATCTGGTGGTTTCCTGTAATTTGCATATTTTTCTTCAAGATGTGTGTGATAATTCTACAGGTGAAATTTTTATTTTAGAGTTCAATTTCTGTGTGATTCTGAATTATCCTTAATTTATGGACATGAGTGTAGTTGCTCAGCAGTGGTCCTTCAGCCAAAAAGTGTTGAAATCAAAGTATTATGACTGGTTTCTCTGATACAACATAACTTGCAAATATCTAATTTTTAGTGTTCATATATTATTGTATGAGGTTTTTTAATTTTGTTAACTGTATTTTAAAATAATTAGCGTTTTTGTAATTTCTGCATATTTAAAATAATATCTTGAAATAGTGCCCGTGGCCCTAATATTACCAACAAAGGGTTCTCTGAAATAAAAAAAAATGATTAAGCACCTTTAATCTACAACATAAACAGCTGTTCCATTTCATTTATTGGTCTTTCTCTTTCTTTCGTTAAAATTGATCATTTCGTATAAACTTCTTTTTAAAAAGGCTTCATAATTCTTGAGTTTTGTACAAATAATTTGATTGGTGAATTAACTAAAAGCAATAATTATTTTAACGTTATTTCACTAACTTTCTTTCCTTTACAATATGCTTTATTGATCTTTATTTTAACATTTAGTATTAAAGCTTTCATCTTCTTTAATTTTATGATCGAATTTTGTATCGGTTGCAATATTTCTTCTTTATGAGAAGATATAAATATTTCAATGTGAAAAACGAATACTTCCGATCACTGTTTAAACAACTAATGTATCAAAGTCAGCAATGAGTTGACAATATATAAACACTCTAACGACTTTTCCATAATATTGACAAGTTTCATATTGATAATGAATGGGAACGATGAGGAGACGTATATACAAAAATAATGTGATATATACATAAGCATCAAGGTTAACTTAAATAAATATCCTAAGAGTTATAACCCATCGTAGTTCGAAGACAATCTGTATTTCTTTAAAATACAGCTTGGTTGGTTGATGTATTCTTTTGAAGCTATTTAGCCCCTGGGGGTTTCATCTCCGATAGGACGGGGTAAATACAGTTGAAACAATGAAAATTCCCTAGAATATATTTACAAATATAATAAAACTAACTTACAATCATTAACAATTAAGAGAAAAGAAAAATATTAAAAAATTAAATTACAATTTTGCGGGACGTTTTAAATCATAATTGGGAACGTAAGAGTCAATCTCCTGGGTTGCAGTATTTTCATGATTCATAAGCGTGTCAAAAAATTTAATAGAGATGTATTTAAGAACATCTTTTAAAGAAGGAATGTTAATAGCTGTATAGATATCAGAATTGTGCAGGGACCATTTAGCAGAGGTCATTTGATGGATAGTGATATTTTGTAAAGTTTCAAAGCGTTTTTAAATTAGATTTTGCTGCATAGGACCATACCGGGTATGCGTACGTGAGAATGGGGCGAAGCATAACAGTATAAAGAAGAATTATGTTATCCCTGGTCATGGTAGAATTTCTATTTATAAGTGGGTAGAGTTTTCTGAAGGCAATACGAAATTTAGTTTTGGTGAGCAGAAAATGTTGTTTCCAAGTTAAATGCTTATCCAGAATAACTCCTAAATATTTAGTTTGATTCTTCCAAAGGATAATATTAGTGTTGATCATAATCACAGGATTTTTACGTTTATTTTTAAATACAGCTTAATAAATTATAGACATCTTATATGATATTTCATTCACTTTTTTATACAAGTTCCAAGAAATAATTAAATTAGAAGAACTTAAAATAAAATTATATTACTCTGGCAAATTATAAATTTGTAAACTTACAAACCATAAAAAGCATTTGAATGAGTGAATTATTGTAATATTTTGAGTTTATGAATTCACTAAAAATGAGTTGTTTTGCTGGCGATTTTATATGAAATGTTCCGAGATTTCATTTTTTACTGAAATTATTACATAATTATTTGGCTATTATTTCATGAGTTAAAATTATCTGCTATTAATTTGATATTTGTGTTGCGATAGGACAATAAATGATTCCTAATTTTGATATTAAATTAAAATATGTTCTTTGGGTTCAATAAATTTATTAAAAAAATTTAAATTATGTTAATCAACTTTGTATATTCTGTGGAATTTTAATTTTATTCGTGTGTTGGAAAATATTATGTTAATAATTGATATACAGTATAATAAAATGGTGAGAAAATTTTAATTTGACTTAAAATAACTAACTTTAAAAAATTTGCTTTTAAATTATTTAGGAGACATTACTCTTACTTTAAATAATTATAACTAAAAATCACGAGAGGATTAAATTTGTTAATCTATTGCATAGATAATGTCTACATCTAGTTTCTTACTTCTTTTTAGAAAGAGAAAAAAAGTTTCACTAATCATTTTGTTTTTCACTAAAATAAAGTGATTTTTATCTAAACATCACGTAACATTTTATACTATCTGCACATTTAAAATTTTTTTTTTTAAATTTCATTTGTTTTATTTATTTCAAACTCAGCCATCGAGTATCAAATTTTGTGGTAAGATAACTTTTATTTCAAATAAGTATAAAATTTACGTGGTCACGAATCCATTGAATGTGAACGTGTGAAAAAAATTCCTCCCGAAATATCCAAGACGTGACTAACTATGAAGATCGCTCCGCAGAATTGCAAAACTTCAGCAACATGACTGGAAAACAAATATACTGAGACCAGCTTCGAGCTATTAATAATAAAGAGAAAATATCTTAATCCCTAACTACAGAAACGCGTTCACAATGTGATCGTGACGTAAAATAGAACGTCTCCACCTAAAACTTAAACGAGACAACAAAGCGCAGGTGTTTTAACTTTCATTTTTTTTTTTTTTAATTTATGCTTTGAAGATTTCGGAACTTTGGAAATATTAGAAAGTTTGCGAAGTGAGAATCAGATATTGAAAAAAAATAATAATAATAATTACTTATCTTTTAAATAAGTGTCATAAAAGGATCTTTAAATGAACTGTTACAAAGGATTTTTTCTACTAGAAATCTGTCTCTCTCTTTATATATATGATTAATTATAGTTACATAATTATATATATATATGTGGGATTTGTTTGTCTGCTAATCAGCAGGCGGCGACACATTATGATTATGTGTGGATGACAGAGAGTTTTCACTATGTAGGGAGTGTTGAACTCTGAACTTTGACCTCAGGAGAAGGGGACAGATCCCCGTATATGAGAAGAAGAGCGAGACTGGTGCCCGACGGGATAGCTGCGGGACGCAGCGAAAAAAGGAGAATGACGAATATGTTTGTAACGAATTAATAATCAATGCAAATACCGCTGTAAATAATAGTGTGTTGTATTAACTGGCTGTTAGCCTTAAAATAAACACCCTTTTTTCATCATTTTGTTTAGAAATTAAACCCTAGACACCACAGCTCCACCCTATAAAAAGTGGAGTTTCGGCCGAGATGAGCCCATTGTACGCGTTTGGAAAGTACATTTTATGTATACACTGCGTAAAAAAAATAGAAGGACAGTGTTTTTTTGCCAATTAATATCACTTATTTTCTCCTAACTACCAGATATTTATGCAGATTTAGTTTAATGACCCTTTTTTTCATTTTAGGCAAAAATTAAACATCTACCACTAATATTAATAATAAAATTAGTATAATATAATTTCCGATGCGTAAAAAAAGTAGAAGGACACTTGCTAATATATTTAATTTAGTGAGTTATTCGTTAGTTAAGTAGTGATTTTGTACATTGTTTTATCCTTTTCTGTCAAAAAAATCTAATTTGTTTAAAAGTTACGCTGTTTCTCCGTTCTCAGAAATGAGTAAAGGAATACCTTTGAACGATTTTCAAAAAGGCCAAATTTCCACGAATCAAAATGATGGTAAAGGTGTCAGAGAGATTGCTCGATTGTTGCAGGTGAGCCCCAATACAGTTTCAAACTTTATCAGAAATCCTTATAAAAATGGAAAGAAAATGAAGACTGGTAGACCGAAAAAGTTAACACCACGTGATGAAAGAAAACTTGTTCGTGTGCGTAAGAAGAACAAAGGAAGTGTTTCAAAGGCAAGAAATCAAGCAGGACTTAATCATGTGACGAAAGAAACAGTTTACAACTATATTAAAAGATCTAAAAAATTCGTTTTCAAAAAACGGAAACATCATCCTAAGTGGACACAAGCTCACATTGATAACCGTTTAGCATGGGCTAAGGAGCACTACAGAATGGACTTCTGTGATATTTTCCGATGAAAAGAAATTTAACTTAGACGGTCCAGACGGATATCAGCACTACTGGCATTGTCTGGGGAATGAAGACGAATACTATTTAATACGACAAATGGGAGGAGGGAGTTTAATGGTTTGGTTGACTGTTGGATGCGGAGGAAGAACAAGTCTGGTTTTCTTAAATGGTAGGCAAAAACATACAGATTACATTCAAGTGCTGAATTTTGAGCTTCTTCCTTATGGCTCTGACTTGGGGGGTGAAGAGTGGAAGTTTCAGCAAGACGGAGCTTCCATTCACACCACGACTGGAATCAAAAATTAGTTCCTAACAACTAATGTGGATGTTTTACCATGGCCAGCCAAAAGTCCTGACCTTAATATAGTGGAAAACATCTGGGCAATGCTAGTTCGTTGAGTTTATGCTGATGGAAGGCAATTTGATTCTCTAACTCAGCTTCGAGAAGCATTGAATGACTCGTGGGACAATTTTTGTCAAACAGAAGTTCAATCTCTATACAATTCACTTCCAAACAGAATATTTGAAATTATAAAGGCCAATGGGAAGAACATTCCTTATTAAAATCACTATTTTTTCATTCATTATAATGCTGTCCTTCTACTTTTTTTACAAAGTTTCAAAAAAGAGAAACTATTTTTGTTGCCATTAATATTTTATGTTTGAATATGATAATTCTGATGTTAAAATTGTATTTTTAAAATATTTGTAGAATGTTTCTAATAAAACATTTTAGTAAAAATAAAATACTTTTCGGTTATTGTTACAAAATCAAGTGTCCTTCTACTTTTTTTACGTAGTGTATATATATATATATATATATATATATATATATATATATATATATAATATATATATATATAATATATATATATATATATATTTATTTATTATATATATATATATTTATATATATATATATATATATATATATATATATAAATTGTTTACTATATATACAAATTATATAATTATATATATATATATATTTATATATATATATATATATATATATATATATATATATATATATATATATAAATTGTTTACTGATATACAAATTAAGAATATATATATAATTTTTCTGATGAAACACATGCTATAAATTTTTTTCTGACTTTGAAATTGATAGAAAAATATGAAAAAGCTACCAACAAATATTTATTTTGCTTGTGTTAATGAATAATCCAACATAGAAAAATAACAATCTTTTACTACAATGGAAGTAAAAAAAAAAAAAAAAAAAACTACTTTTCAAAAAAATAACCATCTATTTTTTAAAATTTAATATTTACTTGATAAAAACTAATAATAATTTGGAATTACGATAAAAACCTTGGCGACGGAATGCTACCAGAGCTCATCTGTTAAAACCCATTTTAAGTCCATTTGTTTGCAACTGTTGCGTTCCAAAGATCATCGAGTAAATTGATTCCCTGATCAGAAGATGGATCTTTTCTTCTCATATTTTACTTTTTTTTTATTGTTGTGACCTTTACATATTCATTTATTATCGAGTTTTTTAGTTTAAATTATTCTTTTCTCCTTCTAGAAAGAGTAAGTATTCATGTGGCCACTACTATTATGCTTTCTTTCAGTTTCATTAGTATTTCAGTATCTTCCATAGTGAAAACTAAAACTTCCCAACTTGTTATCTTTAAATACATTAGTTGAGAACTTTTGCATGTCGAAATCCACCCGGTAACGTTATTCTGGTATTCGTCGTATTATGTGACTGCGCATGTGTTAATTACCTTGTTTGTTTATATCCTCTAAAATTGACGGTATTTTTGAGGTCACTGCACTGTTGGATCTAAAAATTTTAAATAAATATTTGTAATTAAAAATATTCATTTTATTAAGATTATGTCAGATATATTAAGATATTCAATATATTAAGATTTATATTTAGATTACATATTTTTCGTTTAAAAAGAATTAAAATTTTTATTCTTATAAGTAATAATTTTTGCGATTTTATTCTAAAAGTATTAATTAACATGTGCAAAAAATTTTGTTACAATACCTTATTATAAATGAGAGAAATTGGAGAAATCTGGCACAAAAAGTTGTTAGTGGTTTTGGTTCAACTTACACCTGCGAATCGTTTTTAATTTTGAAAATGAAATTGACCAAACACAAAACACGCTCAAACATAATAGACGCTAACCTGCAACACCCATTATGATGTACTCAAATTGAGATCGATACTCAAATTGAGATCGATTTGCTAAAGCTAAGTGAAAGAGTGGAGAAACAAATATCGCACTAGTAAAATAAATATTTTTTTAATGATTTCATAATTTTATTTCGTTTATATTTATATATTTTTTATATTTCATTTTTAGTGTTACATATTTCTTTATAATGTGCGTTTAGTATTATTATTATTATATTATCTTTGTTTACATGCACTATAAGAATAATAGTAAACGCAATAATAATAACTCGTTAGGTTTTAATTTTTCACTCCAAAAAATGTCTTTAGTGGGTCTAAATGTAATATGGGGATATATAATTTTATATGCGGCCCGCGAAGTTAGGATGCATTTTCAAAGTGGCCCGTAAGATCATTACTGGGTTGGCCACTCCGGGGTTAGATCGTATGTTGAAACTCAATGTTTCGCCAAATCGCCAAACTGTCGATGTCTTAGAAAATATGGTGCGATGTTTAATCCATAAGCATTTCAGAAGAATATGAAAACCTTGTTTTTTTATTACATGTGCTCCATTTTTTTCCATTAAAAAAACTATTTATTATTATTTTTTTATTTTTGCAAATTAAAAATAAATTTCGAACTGCAACCAATTTTAAAGTTATTGAATGGTTTATGAATGTGAAAAAATACAGTTCAGAGTACTTCATGTAGTATAATAATCACGCATGCAAGGGTGGAGTCGGCCAAAATACACTCATGTTCATAAATTAAGGATAATAAAGTTTAGGCAAAGAAAGAGACAGAAGCAAAACAAATTTGACTTATTTGTAAAGTCTATTTATTAAACAAAAAGTAAAGAGCAAAAAAGATGCTATATGTTTGACATAATTAATAAAAATTGCGATTTTTACTCCCTGGAGCAAATTTCAAAAAAGAACCTATTTACAAGAAACAGTATAACATGGCTAGTATGATGGTTAATATAAAGTATGTCTCCCGGACGATGCAATACAGGCCTTACAACGCCTAGACATGCTGAGTATCAAATTATCAATCTGATCTTGGGGAATATTACACCACTCATCAAGCAATGCCCTCCGAAGTTCCGGTTGACAGGTGGGAGGGGGTTGACGGGCTGCAATTCGCCGGCCAAGCATATCCCACACATGCTCTATTGGATTCAAGTCCGGTGAGTATGCTGGCCAATCCATAAGGGTGATATCCTTCAATTGAAGGCATTCGTCTACAATGTTTGCCCGGGGAGGACGGGCGTTGTCATCCATAAACAGAAATTCAGCACCCATGGCGCCCCGAAACAAACGTACATGTTGTTCCAGAATGACATTCCGATAGCTGTGGTCTGTCATCGTTACACTCCGAACATGCAGGTCAGTTCTGGAACCAAGAATAATTCCTGCCCAAACGAGCCATCCTGCACCACCGTAACGGTGTCGTTCAATGGTGTTCTCTTGGTGGTAACGGGTACCTGGCGCTCTCCATATGAAAGTCCGGCGAGAATCAGACTGCAAACTAAACCTGGACTCGTCGGAAAACATCACACCAGACCACTGTTACGGTGTCCACAATGCATGCTCTCTACTCCAGGTTAATCGCAGTCGACAGTGAGTTGCGGTAAGTGGAACACATCTGACAGGCCTACGAGCATATAGACCAATGCGCCCCAAGCATCTGTACACGGTCTGCCTTGAAACTGTCGTACCGGTAGCTGAAGAGAGCTGACGAGACAGGTCTGATGCTGTGCTCCGTCTGTTTCTTTTGGCAGTAACTGCTAAATACCGGTCCTCCTTCGGCGTTGTAACTCGGGGGCGACCTGTGCTGTAACATCTACTCACATTACCATCATCTTGGAATCGTTGCCAAAGCCTGCAGATGACACTCTGGGCGATTCCAAGTTCCTCGGATACTTCCAGCTGGGTACGTCCACATTCCAGTCGTCCGATAATTCTACCACGTAAAAATTCATCCAAATGCTTCCTTTGTGCCATAACTATGCGGTTATTGCACTGAAAGGCTTTTAAAGCGCTTGTGAACAATTTTACTTCTTTGCCACCATTCCTTATATACCCCTCTCTTACACTCTCGTCATTGTGACGTACTATCCGCGGCATCTGGTGGTTTCCTGTAATTTGCATATTCTTCTTCAAGATGTGTGTGGTAATTCTACAGGGGAAATTTTTATTTTAGAGTTCAATTTCTGTGTGATTCTGAATTATCCTTAATTTATGGACATGAGTGTATTTCGGAATAACGATTCTTGAATAGAATTTTTTGAACTGACTCCCGACTCTTTACCGTAATTTTAGGAACTAAGATATTTATTAATGGAATTAGAAAAATTGTGAAATAAATTAAATGAATTTTATTGAACTCATATATTTGCAGAAGAAAGAAGAAAAAAAATCATTAGCATATTTTTTTACGATTTTAAAAGTGTATTATTTTCATTACTTTAAAAGATTCCCTTGTACTGTAATTTTGCTTATGAAAAATTATGTTATAAAAATATCAGTACTTAATTAACAGGTAGTAAAGTATTATAGAATACTTGAAGACAAGTGACAGTCGCTGAGTTTAACTACTGAACGTCCTAGGAAATACGTTCTCTCCAGATCAACCCACTAGTTTACATTAAAACGCACGTAGCTAAATTGTGAAAAAAATTAAGATTTCGAAACAAGTATGTTTGACACGAATGTAATGATTTCGAATCAATTATTTAGTGCAATTTCCATTCTCGAGATATTTTTTCACTCGTTAATTACCATAGAATATCGTAAAAGAATAATGAACAAAGAACTATGCAATTTTTTTTTTTTGGAAATTTGAACAGTTGTCATTAGACTTCAAAAACGTTAGAAAAGGATTGAACCATCTCATTTGACGACAGAAATGCAGTTTCAATTTAAAAATGTTCATTTCACACATCGCCAAGCAAAATAATTTTTCTCATTTGAATTAAGTAAGAATTATTCTCACACTTCAAGGACGTGAGAAAATGTGAGAGTCAAAAAGGAAACGCAAATCCCCTTTTCTGTTCCGACATCAACAAACTTCTTAGATTGCTATAATAACACGCTGCCTTCAAGAAATTAAGCATTGTTATCGTTTTTTTGTATCGTGTGAGGATGGTTGTAAGTTCTGAGGAAGGTTTTTGTAAGTATTGGAGGTGAGATTTTTGTAAGTTCAGAATGAGGAAGAAAATTCTCTTCTTCAATACAAGGAACTAGTCTTAGTTCTAAAAATATAAACTTTTTAATGAATTGAAATTGAAATGACTCAGTGTTAAGATTTTACACCCCATTAGCTAGTAAAAAATTTTCTAATTGGAAGTGTGGCAAAATACATGCGAACAATTGAATCATTAAACTGATAGATATAAGATTGTATACTTAAACTGATATAAGATTAAATTTATTAAATTGATATAAGATTAAATTTATTAAATTGATATAAGATTAAATTTATTAAATTGATATAAGATTGAATAATTTAACTGATGTAAGGATTAAATAATTAAATTGATATAAGATTGAATAATTAAGCTGATAGCTATAAGATTGAATAATTAAGCTGATAGATATAAGATTGAATAATTAAACTGATAGATATAAGATTGAATAATTAAACTGATAGATATAAGATTGTATAATTAAACTGATATTAAATTGAATCATTAAACTGATAGATATAAGATTGTATAATTAAACTGACATTAGATTGAATAATTAAACTGATAGATATAAGATGGAATAAATAAACTGATAGATGTAAGATTGAATAATTAAACGAATTGAGATATTAAACTTTGTGGCATTGACATTTTTTTTAAATCTAATCATACAACTTATGAGTTTAACAAGATAGTTATTGAATTTCAAAACGCTTTTTTTTAAAATTATAATTTAAAGTATTATCATGGATGTAGCTTTTCACTGCGTAAGTAAATTTTCTTGTCACTTAAGACAAAATCCAGATGAATTGTTCTTTTAGAAGAATTTAATGTGAAGAAGAAAGTTATTTTGTTATTTTGATTAAGAGCGCTTAAAGATTAATTTTGATGAAAATAAAGGTTATTATAGCTCATCAATCTGGGGCAAGAAAAAAAACTTTGTTCTGGAAGAAAACAATAATCCAAACAGAATTTAACTTTACAACACACTAGCCACCACCTCCGTATTAAGGGCTGTGTAACTCTTTATCAGTTAAAAATACGAGGGTGTACAAATAATACAAAAAAATAAAATAAAAAACCCTTTAAGTTACAGAATTACAGGAGTACAAAAAATTATAAACAGAAAAATACGCTACGGACTATGTAACTCACATAAACAAAAAAACATGAAAGGAAAAGTATTCGATACAGAAGGAATAAACAATGGTTTTAAACATGATATGAAAAAAAGTTAGTATTGGTATACAAAATATTGCAATAAATTTCAGTCTACGAAGTATAAAATAACCAGATGCTTTTGTTTGATATGAAACAATGGACAAAGAGAATTCAATTAATATTTCAGGTGTAATGTTCATTTTCTTCTATGAAGTTAATTAAACTGAGGATTTCCTATCTGACCCATGAGTTGAATACTGTATTTCTGTGTCACTGAATGTAAAAGCTTCGAGAGGGGATTTTAAGATGTAATGATTCTGTAAGAGTACATCCAATAAGACAAAGTTTAAAGACCATTGTCAAGTCAGTCCGTGATATGATGTTGTTGAGTTTAATTACTGGAACTCCTACGAATTCTAATACGGCGTCGTAGGAGTTTCTCAATTTTTGAATGATCTTACAGCAGAAATACACAGACTTGCTTGCATATATATATACATATATATATATATATATATATATATACACAACAATATATATATATGTGTGTGTGTGTGTGTACGACTATATTCGATGCACGTTGTTGTATATTAGAGGCACGCAAGTTGTATAACGAAGCCATCATAGACTCACAATACAAAAGCACTGAAATGTCTCACATTGAGATCTCAGAAAAGAAAAATTTTTTCAAGATGCGAATTACGCATAAGTTGCAGCAACGAAGCTAAAAATCGTTAAACACACAGAAATAAGGGAAATGTTGAGAAACATCGGAAAGAACTACATTGGCAGATAAAAAAATAACAAAAAAAAAAAAAAAAAAAATACAAACTATATGATGTGAAACATATTGTCCGGGTAATCCATGAAACAAAAAAATAAATATTTATAAAAACCCAAAAGAAATTAATTATAACACCCTGAGGATAGGTTTATGAAGAGATGCGTACCCTCTGGATATTATAAGCCAAGCTGTTCTTGCTGGCTAGAGGACTGAATCCAAATCAAAGACATATCTAGTGACATATATTTGTCTCTCTCTCTTTATATATATATAATTTTCTTTGTCCTGCGGCCCCTGGATCGAATTATAAGGGTATAAGGATTATGTGTAACCTGAGGAGCTAAGAAATCTCCTTGCTCTAACACGATTCAAGTATTGGGAAATCTATAAATTTTTGCCGTTATCAAACGTAATAGTGATAAGTCAAATTGTTTCTATATATTTTAAAAAAAATATTCATGTCTAAAAAATAGATTTTAATGGATTTTAACATTTTAATGCATTATTTAGCAATTAAATGAATGTTATTAAGGGATACGGCAGAAAAAAAAATATCTATGTAAAACATATGTCACGTATTTTCATATTAAACCTACTCTGTTTATATAGTCTGTTTTTTACCCCGCCCCTCAAGTTCTACTCGTAATAAAATAATTGATAACTGATTTTTAACATGCTTGTATGAATGAAATCTTCCGAAAGGAAAGAATTTTTTGATCCATTGTCAAGAGACATATTTTTTGTGCAGGTAATTAAAATATAAAATTCTAAATTTTTCTTTAATATGTTTGGGAAATATGATCTATATATTACTCTTGGCTCACATACAAAGCATTTATATCCCCAGTAAACCTTACATTAAAATTTATCCTAGAAGCTGATCCAACACAGCAGGTTTCTATCTAAATCTAGAAAATTTAGAATTAATTAATTTCTAGATTTATCTTCTTTCTAAATCTAGGAGAGAAATGCTTTTCTAGGGTAGTTTGAGAGAAAATTTCTCCACATTTGCGTATCGTATGGTGGATATACCAAAAAATTCTAACCAGACAATCTGAGACGAAGACGTTGTCAAAATCCTTATCTTATCTAATTTTTTCGGAAGTAGTGATTCTAGCTGTTACACCACCCGCCAGAATCGCACTCTGGTTGATTAAGATCCGGGTTTAGCATATTAGGAATTAAATCATTGTTCCACAAATAGGCAAAATATAAGTATTAGTTGTTAAAACTTATGCTTTATTAGTATTCTCGTATAGAAGAACTCATTTGCAATTTTGTATCATTTTACTTTAATGCTAAAAAGTAATGAATCAAAGAATATTTATATGAAAGATATTTCTTTCTGTGCCAATTTATCCATTTTATTTAGAAGGTAATGAATGAAAATGTCTTGTCCACCTTCACTTACGAATATCAAATTCTAGTTTTATCTTACTAGTTAAATATGTTACTGAATTTATGAGAAGAACTTAGACACATTTATTTATCAATTTTATATACTTTTATTTTTATATTATATATTTTGCATTTTAATTTGATATCATTCATCTTCAAATTTCTCGAAGTTTTTTATAAATTTATTCTTTTCCAAAACAATGTTAGAAAAAACCCCTATAATTTTGAAAAGAAGGCTGTGTTCCCACCCAACTCCAGCATAAGGAACTACAAGAGATGGTAAAGAACGTGAGCGGTAAACATCAGCAAAAGAATGTACAAACAAAAATGACCTTAAACATCCTTTAATGGTCAATCAACTTATTTTTCGCCCACCTTCATTTGCACCTCCCGAATTCTAATTTTGCCTCCCTTAGTCAAATTATGTCTTATTGAACCATTGCATCAGTTTAAGGTCAGCCCATCCGCAGAAGGAAAATAGTTCAAAGGCCTTCCTTTGATCATTACCCATTAAGAAGTAGATTTCTGAAAGGTGCCCAATTCAGGTCCTTCTGTACTTCCTTTCTTCTTGTTGATTAAACAAAATGTAGGTGAAGGAAGAGTTCCTTCATGTCAAAGGCAGGTATGTGCTCTTTGGCATAGCGGTTGGCGTAAGTCAATAGAGGTAACACCTGTTGGTATCTGAAGAAGTTGGATGTGGTGTTTTCTCGCCGTGGTCCAAGTTGTTAGTCTCTCCAGGTGGTAAAGTGGAAAAAAGTCTTTGGCGTTTACTCTGCACTCATTCTTGATAAGAGCAGGAAGAAGGTTTCGAGCACTATTGGGTCCTTAAAGGGACGATCCACTAGCTTCGGAAAATATTGTTATGCGAGCGAACGTTTACCTTGGGTGCCCTGCTTTTGCGGACAACCCAATCCAATTCAGCATGTTTGGTAATTATTGGCTCTCAAAACAACTCTTCAAACCGTAGACTGAAGCTTTGGTTACACATTCGAACAATGAGAGTTTGACTTGGAGTCAGTTTTTGCTCAGCGCGCTACGTATCCTGTAATAGGAGTACTGAGGTCGTTCTTTCTTTAAAAAGCGTCTGTACAAATAAAAATTGAAATCTATTTTTATATTTTAAAATAACTTTTTTGTTTTTCATATTTTAAATGATTATTTAGGATGCATGTAGATTATTAAATGCGTATTGAAGTTCCTCTTATATGAAAATATTATTCGAATTATTCATTCAAGGCTTGTGAATTACGTAATTTAAATATTCTTAAAATAAAATATCAAATTTTATTGTGACTATTCAAATAATATTTTTCTGGTAGATAATTTTTTAATAATTAAATTCTATTTTTTGTTAAGTTTTCCTTAAAATTAAAAAGGGATCAGAGTTATAAACTTTATCAATTAATTTTTTTCTATATGTTGTTTTTAAAATACTGAAAGGAAAATGTTGTATTTCGGGTAAAATAATTATACGTTAACTTCAGTAATGTTTTCATCTTGATGTTTAATAAAATAGCATTGAATATACTATTTTTGGACTAATATAATTAAAAATTTATTTTTATTTAATTAATGTTATTTAAATTAATATTTATTTAAATTAACATAGATCTAAATTTTTATTTTAAAAATCTTTTCAATTACGAGCAAATTATTAAATCCCAATTTATTTTTCCCTTATTTGTTTCATTTTTTTTTGTTTAAGTATAATTTATGTAGTCAAAATCTTGAAATTCAATGATGATTAAATACCTATATATCTCTTTTTCATTCATAAGAAACAAATTATTATCTTACAAGAGTCATTTTCGTTCATTTCATTGCTCGTTTATTTTTCTAGGCTCAATCTCGTAAGAAATGCTTCTAATTAAAATACTTTATGATCATTTGTAGTGGTAATAGTTATGAACCTTGTGATGAAACATGAAAATATTATTGAATGTTTTCCGATGAATGTCATCATTATTCCTTCCAGCTTTGTTTCTTGAAGTATGAATGCTCATATAGAAAACTGATTTCCAATTTAGAAATGGATTCGTGCAATTTGAAAAACAAAGTCACTGAAAATTTACAGAATGCAACAACAACAAACAACATGCTCTCCTGGAAAACTCCCTCAAGGCAGCTTGACTATTAATGCAAGATGTTTAGATACACTGCCACAATCGACATCCAGTTTACACATTTCTTATAGCAGTGACTATAACAGGACGCTAGCAACGGATTCGTACTTGAGACCTCGTACCTGCAAATCGGGCATCAATGAGAATTGCTTGATGATTCTTTGGAAGAAGAGGCTACATATTCGATTCTCACCAAATTAACTAGAGTCACTTAGAATAGTTGGCTGGCAGACTTCTTGGCAATATGTTTGTCTGGTTCCATGAGTGTTTTCCTTGTTTTACTTACTTATAATACAAATATCAGCAGGGCCTGAATGACTGAATGTGTCTAGCTCTCTGGCGCTTGGTGCCACAAGTTTTGGGCTCGAGTTTCGGCGGTGCCATGTATGTGGCCGTAGATCCCGGTATCATATGATTGTAAAAGTATCACGGAGCGAAGTCAGACTTCTACCTACGGGGGCTCCATCACAGCGAACCCACTTTCCCTCTATCAATGAGTAGATTACTCATGGGATGTCCGTCCCTCGCTATACGATACTGAGAATTAGTCATAACACACATACACACACACACATATCAGCCAATTGCTATGAGAAATTTCACTTAAAAAATATGATGAATATACTACATATCTGCCATATTAGTGGTGAATGCCTTCAGATCAA
Organism: Caerostris darwini; assembly: GCA_021605075.1. Classification (NCBI taxonomy): domain Eukaryota; kingdom Metazoa; phylum Arthropoda; class Arachnida; order Araneae; family Araneidae; genus Caerostris; species Caerostris darwini. The sequence continues at coordinate 583,037 of BPLQ01006841.1, read as the reverse complement.
TTGCTTGTGAAATGATAGCAAATGAAACCCCTTTTAAAAGAAGGCTGCAGTTGGTGGACGTACGTGTTGGCAATATGTTTCATTCTGGTCGCACCAAAGCTTTCCTTGATTTACTCATGTATAACGAAAATATGAGCAAATTACTGTTAAAAAGACCCTAAATGCCATTTATATATATGGTGTATATATAAGGTGAATATGCTACATATATCCCTATCAGTGGTAAATGTCTTTAGATCAATTGCCTGGCATTATATTAACAAATAAAAACTGAAACAGATAAGAGAATCTGTTTTTAGCATTTTGAAATTGTATTCATAAAATGGTGCGAAGGAAAAAAACTCCTAGAAATCTACGTTCTGCTGCGAGTGCGAGGTGAAATGATAACAAAAGGCGGTGGTTTTTAAAGCATTTACATATTTTCTCATCTTGTGCTAAATTCCGTCATGACGGTTAACATAACACCAGAAAATGTATCTTGCATCACGCCGTAGAATAGGATTATGTTCCTGAGATTCCTCACGTAGAGAGGTAAATGCGAGGTTTTTAACGAGGACTTTTCCTCGGAATGTGCTGAAGGGTTCTGCAGCCAAATGGCAACAAGCGACGATATGGCGAGCTTTTTATAGCACATGTACGTTGCTTTCGTATTTGTCATTTCAAGAAATAAAAACAGTTATTTGGAGCCAGCACTGGAATACGAGTGCATTTTATTCTAGGAAACTGCGATATAAAAATTTATGTAATATTTTTAAAATCAATATTAAGTCAAAGTATACTTAAAATGAGTAGTATTTATTGCGAAACATGAAAAATTTTGCCCTTCTGTTTGCACATAATTTGGACTTCGAAAAATATTTTTTTCTGTTGTATATTCGTTGGCTTTGTGCTGCACTTATATATGCGCGACCTCATGGCCAATTGGCATTTGGTATCACAGGCTTCTGGTTCAAATCCTGGTGGTGGCATGGATGCTTCTTAGTGCTTCGGAATCCACTTTAAACTGAAGATCGCGGTCTGTTTAGCCCTCGTGTGCACAAGATGACCGTAGTGCAACAAACCAAACCACTTATATATGCTGCTAACAGGCCGCCGTAGAAGAATGAAAAGAGGACATTGCTTTTTGCTAATTATTTGCCCCTTATTTATGTATAGCAGGGGAGAAAATCCAGAAAACTCCCACAAAGCAGCCAGTCTATCGATTCGAGATATTATCCACATATTGTCACAATTGCATTGAGTGTGTCTTGTTTGTTTCTAAAATCAGTGATTGTAATTGATGCCACTGGTGGATTCGAACTTGAGCCCTCGTGCACACCCACTGGGTACGTTACATCATTAGCTCGGTCACGAATCGAACTCATTAAATATTCATACATTTTTTAAAATATGTGATACATCAACACAGTCCAGTTTAAGTAACTTTTCACTAAAGTACAATTGAATTTATTAATACAATTTGCATTGGGGCTTCTATCATATTTTATACACATTGGTAAAAACAGAAATAAGAATTTATTGAATAAGTTCGGTTGTCTCCAGCCACATTCTATAACTTTCATTATAATTAAAAAGCATTCTCGGATTACTAAGTAATAATAAGAACTGATTTGTATTAATATAACAGACTTAAAATAATAAAATAAATAAATAATTTTTTCTGTGTAATTTATATCACATGTTATTTATATAATATGAAATAAATATTTATTTATATTATATAAATAGCATGTGATATTAATTATGCAAACACTTGTTTTCTACACTAATTATATGTGTATATGCATATATAAAAAATAATTTTTTTAACTGAAAGGTTTATATATAGTTGGATATAAAATTGAAATTTGCAGTGATAGGAATTAATTATGTAAATACGGATAAGGACTGAAGCTTTTTGTTAGCATTTAGAAAATATAACATAATACATATAAAAGGAATATAACTAAACTATCTGTCAAAGATATATATATATATATATATGTGATTTGTCATTTAAGTTGTTTGTTAGAATAAACTTAAAGGAATTTACAAAACAAAGAAAAATTAAATGGACAGTGTTGATATTCAAGGGTTTTTAATTATATTGGATTCATGTAAGTAACATTCACATTGATTTACTTTTTTTGTAAACTGAGAACTTCATGTCTTAGAAAATGTCCTTTTTTTTTACGAGTATTAAACAAATTTATAATAATATATTTTTATAACGAGTATTAAACAGACCATTATTTGTTAACAGGCAATTCACATATTTTATTGAGTGTTTGAGACTGAAATAATTTGTTAATGATTATTTCATACGATAAATTATTTTAGCTATTGATATTATCAAATAGTTGTTAGTTTCATCAGTTGGCGAAAATTATAGATAATTACAGACTTAGGTAATGACTTGTTGTGAAGAATGTACTAATAGCTTCAGAAAGAAAAAAAAGAACATTTCATTCACTAATAATAGAAATTTAACACTTAATTTGTTATTCATACTTATAAGAAGAGGTGTCACAAAAGATAACCTGTTGCCTTTTTATAAATGTGGGTATTTAACTGAAAAATAAAATAAGACACAGAAAATGAGATTCTTTTATTTTCTTTTACATAAACATTTTTGCATCTTATGTTTTTTCACCCTTGAATCTTTATTTTTAATATTCTCCAGTCTTATTACCCTGTTAAAAAAATTCTGCTTATACTAAAACTGCTTCCTGTACGACGCCACAAACTATTCAAAAGAACTTTGAGTATCATAATAGGTGAATTTATCTCCTAAAGCAGATTTCGCGTCAGCAAGTTTTTCAGAAGAACATCTGCCACTCAAGGCAGATGAAAACGTCTTCAGGCCTCTCTTTGTCACCCTCCAGAAGTTAATCGTGACTCTTCGATTCTCGATCATTCACTTAGAATTCTTCATCTTTAAAAAAGAAGAAAAGCGTTTATTATTTTTGTTATTTTGTGTTTTCTTTTCTGTGCTATTTATTCATAATTTTTTTTTTTTTTTTATTTTGTTGTCTCCCCTGCGTGGCCGATCTGTCGACAACTTTTGATCTGGTGCTTGGTTCGTTTCGGAGAATGGGGAACTTAAAATGTTTACCCTAAGAATATAAAAGGAACAAAGTTTATTGACTTTTTGTTTTCCTCTAGCACGTATCTTCAAAAGAAAATTTGTTTTTTTATGCATTGTCTGATTTTTGCATGATTTGCTCAATTTGCTTTCAAATTATATTCTTGTACCTAATGATTGTGCTTTCAGATTTTTAGACGCATTGGTGGAATTAGAAATTGTGACTTCACAAATTATGCTCAAAAAAATATAAATATTTCATTGATTCTCATGTTTCTTAAAAAATTATTCCATTGTCTTTCAAAACCGTTTATATTCTATCCAGTTTCTATTGGCAATTAAATTTTTTTCTCAAAAGCTATTTAAATATCCCATAATGACTTTTATATTTAATTTTAAACATGATTAATTAGGTATGAATTATTTAGAATATTAAAATAAGATTTGTATTGAGTTTTTCCACTTTTTCTCTTACTGATACTTTTGCCGAGATTTTTCTTTGGTTTTGTGAAAGTTTAAATTGGTTTTTGAGTTTCAAAGTAAATTTTCCTTGATTTTAATTAAATTTAATGAAGATTCATCATTTGGCTTAGATTTTTTAAAGTCATGGTAGAAATTTATGTTGCCCACAATGGAAATAAATTCATTTGGAATAATTTTCTAAACTTTATCTATTATGTGGCGCATGAAGTTAAATATAGTGGTTTTTCAAGCGGTAGTTTAATAACTGAAGTGAGCTTAAATTTATGTTGATAGATAGGTTTCTTTAAAAGATATGCTTCTAACACGCTTTCAAAATGTTAGTCCATCACAGGATACTAACTAATCATGTAAAAAAATTTTTAGATGATATTTTACAATTAATATGGCGATATGAAGATTCTTGTTCAACAAAAATGATTAAAACTTTGGTTTTGAAAACTCTTTTTTTCTAACAAATTATTAATAATAACATTTATTGAAAGAAATGTTTTGAGATAAATGCATAAAATTGTATTATATTACACTGGAAAACTGTATAATGCTTACACTTATCTTAGAAGAAGTTGATTTGAATAGTTCATGGGTTTTATATGAATTACATGCACTTCAAACAATAATTATGAAATAGGTTTTAAGGTAAGTGCGTTTCAAAGGTCTACAATTTACATTTTTTTAGATATACATAGGTCACGAGAAAAGTTTTGTCGTTTGTTATAAAAAAATGTTTTAAAAATATTTTCCGTCACAGTTCGTGTACTTCTTCATAGAAACCATTTATCAAACCAGTCTTTCCATATTTCAGAATTCAAATTTGAATTCCCATTCAAAAGAATAACTGCGCAATTTTATGCCAAACAAAACTTACCTAGTGACCTTTCTTGATCGTTTCACGCTTTTAACATTGGTCGATAACGGACATGATGGACACTGTTACATTGACAGATATGACTGGTCCTATTGTATTGACATATATGATTGACATTTATTATTAGTTTGCATTAGTTAACTGACTTGAAATTGTTTCAGTGTGCATTTTCTGAAATGAACTTTTCATAATATAAATTGAATAACATAACTGTGCATGCTTTCATTTCATAATGCAAACCTCTTCAATGACTTGAAAATTCTCATTTATCGCTGCTCATTTCCCCCTCTAAAATATTACATGTTTAAGAATTGTGCAATATCCACAGCTTCACGTACTTTTTAAAACGCAAAAATTTTTTTTTTACTTTCTCAAAATATTCTCGGATTGAAGTGCATTTTAGAAACATAGAATTTCATTTATATGAAAGATAATTGCTCAAAAATATTAGCATTCTGATTTAATTCTTACTTATTAAATTTAATTGGCATATTTTAATTATATTAGTATCTGATCAAAGAGTTACTGATTTTATACCAATGTTATAAAATTATCTCAAAATGCTTTATCCAAATCAAATTTTGTTGAAACAAAACTGGATGTTGCTTCTAAGAAAAAGCAAAATTTGTTGAGCGATAACTGCACACATAATCTGTCTTTAAAAACAGCAGAGGTATTAAATATGTACAGCGCTCTAATACATATTTATAGAATTAAGAGAACTTATTATGCACGTTTCTAAAAGGAACAGAATATATTTGTCATAAATGGACCAAAGATCTCTCGTAATGAAAGCCAACGTTGGAAGTTTAATGATTAATGTTAAAATAAAAAGTACAAGTTACAGCATATTGAGTCTACTTCACTTTGCAAAGTAATTGTAGCATCGTTTGTCTTCAAAAGACCTCGCAGGTTCATGAGATGCTCGAATTAAAATATCTCCTCCATAAATATGAAAGGCGTTCGTATTGATTTGATCAAAGTTCACTGTATAATGACATCTGTTATTTAACCCTAACATTTAATGAAGAATAATGACTTCGTTCAAAGAGTAAGCTTCGATCTGTTCATTGTTGTAATAAATATGGAGACCCTCAGTCAAATCGAAGCTAGACAGGCATTCCTCCAGTTGCAAATGTATTGCGTGTCAACCTTTTGGTCACGTAATCACCCAAGTTATTTAAACACGAAGCTGCCGCTAGGGCGCCTCAGGCAAAATCCTAAAGGTTATTCGCCAAGGAGCCCTGTATTGAGTATTTCGTAAAAGAAAATAATATATAGATATTTTTTTCTTTTATTTCAGCGACTGATGCACAGCAGCGTCGATTTTTGTTATCAGATGCCAGCGTCACGTCGATTTGTTGGAGTTTCGAGTTGAGGCACGTTGTGTGGAAGTTCAGAGATCAGGGGCTCAAAGCACGCTCGATGATAATAGAGCTGCTTTGGGCACGAAGACCGCATCCAAGGGCCCAGTTATGTGGCCAGGCTTGCTCAGATCGATAAGGTCAGGTCTCCCTCGACGACGACTCTCTGAAATTGCTTTTCAAAAAATCGCCGCATCTTCCAATGCAAACCAATTAATTTACACCAGCTTCGATTCACAGCTTTTGCGTTAAAAAGCCCGTCAACAAATTACTGTAATCACTTATCAAAACAAAGGTAGCTCGGCTCATCCATAAGCCATCTGTTGGTTTAAGGGCTTGCAACGTGTTCCGAAAGGCAAACGATCAATATTTTGGGCTACTTACATGGTTGCGAAGTTAATGAGCAATCATTTTCGAAATGAACCTTTCTTTGTACTGAAAGGACCTTTTCTTCTTGGGCTACTAGTCTTCACTTTGTGCAGAACAAAATAGAAAGGGTTTGGTTCTGATAGTTATCGAATTGAAGGTTATGGAAGTTAATTCAAAAACTAATCCTATTATTGCCGAAGCTAATTTTACGATATTGTTTGAACATAAAAATTATAATATGAATCCCATTCCTGAACCATGATTCTAATAAAGAAAATTTAATAAAAAATAGATAAGAGATTTTTTTTACAAAACAGAAATAAATATTTTATTGTTTTCTGTCTTTTTAATCAGCATTTACATTCAGAAAAAGTTCACATAAAGCATTTGCACTACTGTGCTGAAATGATTATCGAATTATTTTTGCGTTTGACTTATAAGCATTTCTTGTAACTAACCAAAAAAAAAATATATGTCATATTTTCAAAGTTTATCATTATGTGCGTAAAGGTTAAATTTAATGAAGTTTGTTTAAGAAATCAATTTAGTGTATTTCAAACAGGAGTATTCGTTACATGTTCAGTTTTCGAATAAAAATATAGGGCAATCCAGAGACGTTGCACTAATATTTGATGAGTGGCATATTCAGAACTGGGACTGAACCCTTAAACTTGAGAGGTATGGTCACCTTTTGCATGCATGACTGTAGTTGGATGTCGGTTTAAGTTTAATCACGCTTTGACATGCAGAATTAGCATGCGTGAAACACCAACTTACACGAAGTATCTGTTGAATAACACATGGCTCACATCAACGTTTTCCTCATAGGGAGGAATCGCTTTTTCAGGAAAAAATAAAATTTTGGGCATGCAATTAGCATATTTGGTGAAGCATAATGATCGTAGCGATGAAAATGTTTGGGAGAGAAGTAGGAGATGGTTGACGTTGGATCTTACATTGACAGCATGTGTGATTTTTCATCGATTGGCACCTCTTATTGGGTTTTTTTTTTTTTTTTTTTTTTTTTTTTTTTTTTTTTTGAAAATCAGTAAAAATATTCTTTTTGCTGTAATATTTTTATTACATTAATGAATGAACTCAATGTGATCTTTGAAATACTTATTGAAGGAATGAGAGTAGATAAAGATACGTTTTCAAATCATGTTCATAGATCGTGAGTTAGTATCAAGTAATTTTTTCTGCTAATATTTTGATGACAAACTGAGAAATTATACGCCAAAATTGCATCAGAATATTAAATTGGTCTTATAAATATTTTTTCATTTTATTAACATTTATATTAAATTTATTTTCTATTATGATGATGTAATTTTTTTTTTCAAAATTATTTTTCCATTAGAAAAAAGTAAGATAAATAATATAAAAGGTATTTCATGTACACCTCAAAGTTTTTTTTTTTTTAATATGAAGTTTATATTTCAAAATTTCATGTAATAGTAAAAATTGTATTTTATACTAATTATTTTCATTTTAAGATAATATTTTTTTTTTAAAGTTAGATTAATGAGTTTGATAAAAATATTTTTAAATAAATTTTTTGTTCCGATTTATTCATACTTTTAAAATTGATAAATAGTTTATTATTGTATGTATAATAATTTAAAACTTATATCTCAACAGAATGCTAGTATAAACAATTCTATCTGGAAATTTATTGAGTGATACATAATTTTTAAGATCGAATTTATACTTAAAAAAATAAAAGTTTATTAAACTGATTACTAAATATGTGTAAAACGGGTTATACAAATTATTGCATGTTATATGCTTGATGGTCAAAAAATTGTGGGATAAATATTAATAAAAATGTTTAATATTGTGGGATAAATATTGATAAAAATGTTTAATATTGTGGGATAAATATTGATAAAAATGTTTAATATTGTGGGATAAATATAGATAAAAATGTTTAATATTGTGGTATAAATATTGATATATAATGGAAATAATTTCAGTAATTAGTAAACGATTAAGGATGATATTAAATTCTGGAAAATATACAACCTTTCTGACAAATCATGGCTTTAAAATACCCATGTTTTTTATTACATTTGAGAATTTTGTATAATATATGAATGAATTAAAACAAATGATAATTTTTCTTTCATTTTTAGCAAGAAACTAATTGATTAACTTAAATCTATTTTTAATAAGCTATCAAAGACGTATTTAATAATAACTCTATCAGCGAAATAACTCAACAAAGGAAAAGAATAAAAAATAGTTATTTTTTTGTCCATTAAGTTTCAATTTTATTGAATCAATGCCAACTATTTCTTTAGCTGGTAAAAATTGCAATTTAATTACTTTAAAATTACTTTTCTCTCGTTTGATGTAATTTCCTTTTTTTTTAAATATGTACTTCAGTATTTGGTACTTCATGTTGCATATTAATACGAATGCCTGGTTCTTATTTTCTGTAGATGATGAACTTTCGTGTCTTTTATGCTCGTAAAAACGCATTGTTATGTATTATCAAGATCTTATACATAAAATTAATTTAATTAAATTCTTAAGAAACTGACAGACTAAATTGAGACTTTAATTAAATTACCTTTTAATCATTAAATAAAAATGAGTATTTATTCAAGAATTTTCTTTCTTTAAGCAACAAATTAGAAGATTTTAAAAGAACAGAAATATCATAGTTACTCGTAGAATTTTATATAATAAAATTACAAAAGAAATCTTATAGAAATAATTTTTGCCAAATTTATGATCTGATATCTCTTGATATTCATTTATTGTATCGCTTTAAATCACATTTAGTAAAAAAAGGAAAGATAAAAAACAGATCACTGAAAAAAATCTTTCACTTCAATTTAAATGACATGTACTCTAATTCTTAATTCATAAAAATATGATTGGAGTTGTGCTATTTTTGAAATAATACAATAGAGCACAAACATAGCATATACAGTGTGATTATAATTAAAGTCCCACTTCCAAAATGCTGTAAGAAAAAGAATCATTCGACAATGAGTTCAAATTTGAACTGAAAATACTTGAAGAAAGGGGAAACGGTTCGGCATCACAAAAAGTTCCAAAGTGTATTAATAGATGGCACTGTAAGCGACATAAAAAAAGTGAATTCGGCTGCCATTGATATTTTGAATCGAAATAACAGCGTATTTGGCATGACTTGCACATTAAACCAACTGTAGTATTCAATGGGCTAGATTATTTCGGTTGTTTTTTTTTAAGGAAAAAATAACTTCCAAGTCATTCAACACTTGTGACATTGTGAGTGGAAACCCATCCACCACGGCAACGTCATACCAAATTGGATGAGTAAAAACCGTGGAATTTTTTTTATGCCATTCCGTTTCCCCTTTATTCAAGCATCTTCAGTTCAAATGTGAACTCATTGTGACGAGTGTTTATTTTTTAACAGCATTTTGAAAGTGGGACTTTAATTATAATCACCCTGTATAATTCCGGTTATTTACACCATGCGATGCAACATGAGGCTGAAATTACAGTTATACACAAGAATAAATTACACGAGTAAACTTTATATCCTAATTTTAGATGGTTCATTAAAATCCACATTACTAAAACTGTTACGTAGGTGGACATTAACACTTTTTCAGTTATTAAGTGACTTTTGTAGCCCCGAGACCATAAACACTTGCTTGATGAGGTTCAACAGGTTACATTATTGCTTAGAATGAATTATTAGGAGTACCGGTAAGTGAAGCGAGTCATTTGGCCTCTGTATTAGCATAACTAAGAGAACCAAAGCTAAAAGTTATTGGAACTGCCATAGGTAATGCATACAAAGCACCCACCCACAAGTCCTCACAAAGTGCGAAGCGAATTATTTTAAATTTGGAGCGTGTTTATTTTTAGAACACTAAAGGATAACACATTCAAGACCAAAATTTTTAAATAATGTTATATGGAAATTTTCTTGGAGGCTTTTTAAAGTTAGGTAATAAAACATTGACAAACATGAAAATTAAAATATGTGCATGAATATTTTTTATTAAAACTCGGCAAAAATGGACAAAAAAATTATTGTTTTTACTTACGTAAACACACATAACTAAAAGAATATGTAAAACCTATCAACATTTGCAAAATGTTGATAAGTTTTACACATTCTTTTAGTTATGTGTGGTAATATAAAACTTATGTGTTAACGTAAAACCTATCAACATTTGCAAATCTATCTATCATGCATACATTTAATTAAAAGATTGATACTATTCCGAAGTATAGCTGAGTGGCAGCTAATAGAGTCATTCAGAGAAAAATACCAGAAAAAAGTAATGTTTTGAACCAAAATGCCAATAACTCATGTCAAAACAAATATATATTTTCATTCAATTCATTAAAAAAATCATTATTAATCAATTCATTAAATATCATTAAAAACATATATATAAAATTTCAATGGATTTTAAAATTTGTTGTAACAATTATTACTGTTATCGTATGCAAAATACAGTTTTTAGAAATTTGTATAGTGTAAAAAATACAGTTTTTCCGAAATTCAATTTAAAGTTTTGAATGCGTGAATTCATAGCTTGTGATTCAACAGCTATATGATTCTAAAAACCAACTCAAAACTATTTTCAAAAGTTAAAGGTTTGATCTATAACAATAAAACAAATTTTTAATTTATTCACGAAAATCGACATTTGGTGTTGGTTATCTTAAATTAAGCAATTATTTTAAAATATAAATTTAATATCAGAAAATCTATTAAGTGGGCTAAGTGGTCTTCCTCTTAAAATGTAGCCAAAATCAGACTGATTTTCTCATATATTTTTTTATTATTGATTTTTACTTTTGATATCTAAGAATCATTTTCAGACAAATAATTGTAATATATTTAATATTTTTGCTCTTTATGAAGAGAAATACTTTTATTCGATTATTAAAAAAAGATGTGAAAAACATGGATTTTATATTCCTACACGTAAAAAACTGTGACATAATTAATAAGGAAAGAAACGTAAAAAGTTTAAATTTGACTGGAAAAAATGTAAAAAATGCATAACCCATAAAGGTACGGAAACAAACAATTCTTATTTCATCTAAAACCGCACTCCATGTTTTAAAAGACAATCCAACCTCTCTTCCGAAAAAAAAAAATCTTTGTAAAATCTTAAAATATCTCTACAGGAACTGTAAAAACATGATAAAATTTTATTGGAAAATTTCCAGGTGCGCTCTGTGGTATTCCAGTGTCCAGTTATAAAAATAGTTACTCTTTTACGTTTGGTTTGTCGCTCTATGGTCATCTTTTGCACACTTTGGGATAAACAGACCGGGACCTACAGTTTAAAGTGGATTCCGAACTACTACAAACGCCCATGGTACCGCCGGGACTCGAACCCGAAACCTGTGGTACCGAGCGCCAGAGCGCTAGCCACTCGGCCATTGAGTACTCTTTTAGGAGTTTTCCCGTTCAAAGACAGCTTTCATTATAAACAACTAACCTTTCTGATTGCTTTTTTTCTTCTTTGAGTCACTTAAAAAATGCCAAACAGCGATAATGCGCCAAAGAATGTTTCTCGGAAACTAGGAGCATCAGTTTCTATGGTTACCTACTAGAAGCGTAGTGTCTATATGATTTTGAATGCTAAAAAAATTTCCATTACATCCTATGAGACTCCGTTGACTGTAAAAAATACTGTGTGATCATCTAGTATTAATTGCAGAATAAGAACTAGTACTTCAATCCACCCATCGTAAATTGAGGTTTAAGCATAAAGAATGGTCTCTTGAAACCTTTTGGATTCCTATAAAAAAAAGAATGCTTGTTAAAATCTAAAAAAGCTCTGAAAATTTTATTACAATTTTCAACGTCATATTTATGTGAATTAGAAATTTCTGTCGTCTTCAAGAGTAAAGAGTAAAAATAGTAAGAGTAAGGAAAGTAAAAAGAGTAAAAGAGTAAAGAGAGAGGAAATCTTCAATGTATTGAAGAGGAATTGACAGCTTTCACATATATGCTCAAACATTGAAGAAATAGTCAGATCATTTCAAGACGATATTTCTGATAAACACAAAAGTAAATAAACTTCAGGTACGTTTCATCTTTTTAGATCATAGATAACAAAAAAATTTCATTAAATGTTTCATCATTATTACTGATTGTCTTATAATGGAAAATTTAATGTAAGGAAAATAGAAAAATGTCAAAATTAAATCGGATAACTGTTAAAAATATGTTTTAACACCTATTTCGAAAGTTGGCAACCGCCTCTTTACGTCGTCTAGTGTTAAAGATTTTCCATTTGTGTAATATACTCGAAAAGTTTCGCTCCTAGCTTCATTTTATATATTTGATCAATTAATAAACAATCGAATTGAATGATGTATTTGTATTTGTACAATTGTATTTGGTAATTATTGAAATGACGTTAATATTTCAAATAATAAAAATTTGAAATCTTTTTTCACTCTTTTTTGATGCACCAGTGTATAAAATGATAGCAATTACCTTAGGTTAAGACGTTACGTTCCCACACAGTATAGGTCACGATTTAACTTGATGTTGTGTGGCCGCGGTGTAAAGAATGAGATCTGAACAGTAGCGCGATTTTCGATGAACTGAAAGAACTTCCTCCGTCATGGATGATTCGTGAGGCGTGAACCATGAAATTTCATTTTGTAACTAATTTTTAAATTTGTTTTTAATAGCTGTAATTTCTATTAATCAAAAAGTTCTTCTAACATCCACATGCCATTAATTAATATGTGTGAAAAGTAACTTGACAGTGTTTAATTACTTAGATTAAATAGAAGGATTTTGCAGATGTATTTCAAATGGAGTATTATGATGGATTTTGTATAATGAAGTTTATAAAGTATTTCATTCTAATGATATGATTATTCAATGAATTTTGGAAATGAATCTCAAATCACGTTAGTGACGGATTTTTTTAATAAAAAAATTAAGAAGAAAGATTAAAATTAGCAACAGCATTGAAATGCATATTTAAAAACCAAACTTAATATTGTTTAAATTATTCATCAACTTTATTTAAAAGGGTTTTTTTCAGATTATTGCATCGAATTATGCACGTTCATTTCCGTCTCTTTTCGGCCGATTCCATTAAAAAATTCAAGGATTTTGCTAAATTTGCATTGTTAATTTATGCATTAAGTAAAGTATCTTATGATGTAAAATAGGGCATGAATTTTTTGGAAATATAAAAACAAACAGACGGTTTACGTCATGAAAATTTTATTATTTCGGAGAAATTGTTTACTTATTCATTAATTGTTACGTGATAAGTCAAGATTTTGTACTTTATATCTGCATGTTCTTTTGTACTTACTTTCATGTCTGCATGTTTCATTCAGAAAAAAAAAACATTTTTCAAAATTAGAATGTACAGACCGATGCTTGCAGTTGCTATGCTGGCGGCCTTTTTGCCGTTTGTGACTTTTAATAAAAGTCATACGATAAATGATGGTGTTTTTTTTTTTTAAATTTCCAGATTTTAATTAAGAGCAAAAGATGGAACATGAAATATGGACAGTCATGAAAAAAAAAATTTTTTTTTCAAGAATACATTATATATTTTATGAGATTGTCAGTAACATGTTCCATGTTAAAATTTTGTTAAATAAAATACAATAGTAAATAGTAGCTGCTTGTTGAATTCAAATGTGAAAACCTTTTTGAATCAATATATACTTTTGTGTCATGTGTATGTGTATTGACAAATTCAAAAATTTAAGTCGCATGGCTGATTAGATTAATTTTGCTCTTAATTGCCATAAAAATCGAACCATTTATCAAAGTACATATTAAATTATGACACTGTCGTAATTTCCTTTTTTTATTTTTATATTACTCACTTTTCATTAAATTATTTATATAGAATATATATATATATATATATTTTTTTTTTTTTTGGGGGGAGACGTTCTTCGAATTGCAGTGAGTACATACAGCCACTGATCTACCAAGTTTGTTCAGGATTTAAAAATATATGTATAAATGTTTTCCAAATTTAAAATTACACTATTTCAAAATCTAATGATTTCTTTCTGGTTTGAGTAGATATTAATACAATTTTATTGAACGATTTTAATTTACATGTCTCTTGGATAATAATTATACACAGTTTTGCTGAAACATATTATTGCCAAATATTGAGACGAATAAAAATACTAATTTCAAATTAAATATTGTTTATTTATTGTTAATGAGAATGCAAAATAACTTTAAAAAATCTTAAATTATACACGTTTCATTTTTATTGTTAATAAATTATGCATAATATAAAAATATAATTGAAAGAATGTTAAGAAGGTTTTCTGAGATAAATATTATTATAAAGATTTATAAAAATTAAATTAAATTAAATAGTATGATTTTAGTTAAGTTAATTCATTTGCCTTTGCCTTAGAGTTTCTAATGAAAATATGCCACGTAACAATTTTATGTGTATCATATGCAATAAATTTTATTTAGTCATGAAAATAGATATTTAATCATATATAATATAAAGCTTTGTTGAGAGTTTTTATAGAATCTTTATAAACTTAAAATAGTGTATATGAAAGACCGTAAACTATTATACGTTGTTTATTTAATTAAATAAAAATTAAATTTGTTGATAAAATAGATAAATTAAACTTGTTTAAATTGTTGTTAAAATAAAACTCAATCAAAAGCAGTTATGCTTCAATATACTTTTGAGTCTTTAAAAAATGCCCATGTCAATCATTAAAATTAATGTTAAAAAAAGTAACATTAATGGTAAATCATTTATAAGAAATCAGAAAGAATTTACGTGCTTCAAGAAATTTTTTACTTGTAATAAAAAATTTATGATTTATAAGATCAAATTTGGGCCGGAGTAATTGATGCGTAAGACATTTATCATGAAATTTCATTTTGTAACCATATTTTTTTTTTTATGATTGGAATTTATCAAAGATATTGAAAGAATTTTTTTTTTAGTATTCTCGTACCGTTAATCAATATATTCGAAAATTAATTTGGTAGTATTTAATTTTAGATTGTAGCATTTTGTAAAGGAAAGTTAAAAGTTAAAAAGGAATTTCAAAAGGAATTTTTGAGAGGAATTTCTCCCTTTCTCTTTTTTTTCCCTATGGAGAGGGAAAAATAAATAATAAAATTACCAAGAAATTTTGCTGGTATTTCTTTTATCCCGCATTTATAATATTTAAACTTGAATCAGATGTTTTTGAAAGAAATTTTTTAATAAGTTTTGAAAACAATTTTACGCAATTTTTGTTTTGAGAATGTAAGTGAACATATCATTTCGAACAAGTTATTCTCAAAAGTGTGTTCAAGTAATTGAGTAGAAAAGAAAACAATGTAATCCGAAATAAAACAGTGTGCGGATTAAAAACTCCTTCCTCTTAGCAAAGCTTCTTCCGAAAACATTCTCGTGAACCAGCAAGGAAAAGAAAACATACTTCCTACAGTGAAAGCCACTTGTGAGGTCTGCACATTCTGCGTTCCGGAAAGCTATTCACAATGGAATAGTTCGATAGCTGATTGTGTGGAAAAGTTAACATCCTTTTTAAAAGCGGAAACTTGCTGTGGGGTGTAGTCAGATATGCTCGACGCAAATCAGTATTGAAAGAAAATAGTCTAATGCAGGGGTGGCCAACCCGCGGCCTACCTTGAATATTTTTCCGGCCCGTGAGCTGTATCACACTTTTACAAAATATAATTATTTTATAATGGCCAAAGTAGTGAAAACCAGTGTATTAAGAGATACATTGTGTGTGCATCCATATATTTAAAAATTAACTGTTATATTTATGAGAAGAAATTAACTTTGATTTTAAAATAATATTGTTGCGGATATAGGACAGATATTGCCTGTTTTATTGATGAGTTTACAGTTATGAGTTCGCAGAATAATTCAATTATATTCTGCGAAATCATGAAGCGCGCATCTTGGAACATCTAATATAACAGATTATGTTCACTTTAAGTGGCCTCAGTGACCATTCCTAGATACGCACAGTTGATTGTTGATAGCAGAGCAAACCAGATTTTTAGTTCAAGTTGTTAACGCTTTTTGTTCAACTTACATCTGCGAATCGTTTTTTTTTTTTTTTTTTTCCTCGAAAATGAAATTAACCAAACACAAAACTCACTCAAATATAAAAGACGCAACACCCATTACGATGTGCAAATACATAAATTGAGATTGATTTGCAAAAGCTAAATGAAAGAGTGGAGAAACAAATATCGCACCAGTAAAATAAGTATTTCTTAATGATTTAATTTTTTTATTTCGTTTATATTTATATATTTTTTATATTTCATTTTTTGTGTTATATATTTCTTTACAAGGTGCGTTTAGTATCATTATTATTATATTACCTATGTTTACATATAAGAATAATAGTAAACACAAAAGTAATAACTTATGCTTCAATTTTTCACTCCAAAAATGTCTATAGTGGGTGTAAATCTAATATGGGGATATATATTTTTATATGCGTCCCGCGGAGTTAGGTTGCATTTTCAAAGTGGCCCGCAAGATCATTTGGATTGGCTACCCCTGATATATATAATTATTAGCTAATGTTTCACAAATAATGCTTCAAATTTCTTATATGTATATATTTAAAATTCACGTTTTCTGATAAACTCGTTAAAATATTTTATCTTTAATTTATTATATATTCATTAAATTATTTATTCGTTAAAATATATACCTTTAAAATATTTACCTTTAAAATATTTTGGTAGCTATTTACCTAACAAAGAATAATTCTATACACAATCTTTGAAGGACTGCTACTTATTTTCTCAAAAAATACAGTAGCTGGTTTACATGACTTGAAAAAGCAACAAAAAAGTTGCTGACTCAAAAATTTTTTTAGTTCGGAGTGAGTAATTTTCTTTCAAATATTATTTGTTTAGAAGAATTTATTCTCTTGCGATTATCCAAAAAGAAAAGTTAAGGACTCGAGGGGGATCTGTTTTCTCTGCGCACCGAATCTTGTCAAGAATACTGATTTGAATTGACTCAAACCATCGCCATGTCGATGTGCTTCAAAGCCTAAAGTTGTTCCAATTGGCTGCCACCTCTAAAAAGACTTAGTGCCCTTGCGCCGGAGTGTTGTCAGTTGTTGACAGAAAAATAACTTTTGTCATTATCTTGGAAAAAGAGGATATATATTTATACATTCTCGATAACTGCGGCATGGGATACGGCCAAAATAGTCACCCATAACTCTTTCGGGTGTCTGTTTTGTCATTCACAAGCTGCTTGAACTTATAAAGAGAGGTAATGAATATCGGATGGGTTATAATTCATTTTACTTGATAAATTGCCATTGTAAGTTGAAATCCCTTAAGCTAAGATATTGATTTACGTTTTGTTATTGCAAACAATGATTTCAGGATAGTGTTTTATCACAAAGGGAATCCTATTTAAATCAGAATACTATTTCGTTTGGTCTTGTCTATAGTATTAGTTTATTCTAGTGAGTGAGTAATTGAAAAGATTTTTAAATAAAATTATGTGATTAAAGTTTATTTGATTTTTAAAAAATTTATATCAGAGAAATTTTAAACTTACCTAAGCAAATCATTATGTGTGGGTATTAAAAAAATTTTTAATTAACCATGTGAAACTTTTTGCTGTTGTTAAATGTTATTGTTTAAATTTCTTTAAAAAAAATATACTTCTTTTTAACAAGGAACAGAACGTATCATAAACATTTTTAATTCTTCTTGGAAAGAGATGGTTTCATTTTACTTATGTAAATGTTTAACGTTAAAAAATTTGACAGCACATTTAAAATAATTCACACTCATATTTTGCTTTGATGATTTCTTTGTTAAATTTTGTAAGAAATACATTTTTATTGTTACATTTTGGATACAGATGAAAACTTATTCCATTAAATGCATTTTAGAAAGATTACCTTTTTTTGACAGTATGAAAAAATGAAGATACTATACTCATGTTTTTTCTGTATAATTAGTCCTGTTTTTGCCTTATTCATTTAATTTAAATTGCATTTTAAGATTCCTGTATCTTTCGCTGAATATTTATTTTATGAAATTTCAATACTATTTGTAAATGTACTGAGCTATATCGAAGTGAGCCTTAATATTATCTATTTTGTTATGTTGATTTATTGATAGTCTTATAATTATGCTATCTTATTTTTAAAGACAAGTTATTACGCGTGTTTATAATAGTAATATTTAAAATCTGGGAAATACTCGAATGATAACGTGGTTTTACAAAAAAGAAAGAAAGATATTATTATTTTTCCAACGCTTTTATGCCCAGAAACCAACTTATGTTGTTGCTCATTTTGCAATGAGGAATGACACTTTACTGTATCAAAGAACGTGAGATAAAGTAATGCTTTTCGGAGCGACTTCCAATATTCCAAACAGACAGTCAAATACTCTGTCCCAATCGCCACTGAATCTAAGCATTTTTCAATAGAGTGATAGTAGAGCACGTCACCAGCAGGAATCAAACCTTCGTCTCTTTGCACGCGAGGTAGCCTGCACTAACGCTAGACCACGAGTTGTGGTTTTATAAAAATTTATAAATGTGTTTTGTAAATGTTTATAAATGTATAGAATATAAAGGTTTTATACAAATAAAAATAATTATGAATGTTTAATAGTTATAAATGTTTAATATTATATTAGGTTTATTTAATATTATATCATAATTTTTTTAGTATTATACTAGGTTTTAATAATTATAAATATATAGTTTTTATAAATGTAGCCTTAAACATTTTACTTAACTTCATTTACCACTTTTTAGTACACAATATTGTGTGCTAAGCATTCATAATGAATTGCCAAAATTCAATGAATCCAATTCACTCATCCTGTGCTTATTCAAATAAAAAAAGCTTTTATAAATGTGGCCTTAAAAATTTTACTTAACTTGATTTATCACTTATTAGTACACAATATTGTGTGTTAATCATTCGTAATGAATTGCCAAAATTCAATGAATCCAATTCACTCATCCTGGGCTCATCCAAGTAAAATAAAAATAATCTCATCTTCTATGAAACCACTTTCGGATCCTTTACAAGAAGAAGCGAGTAGGATTGAATCAATGTTTTAATTTAATGAGTGTGATTAAAAAAATCTCATTAGTCAGAGATAATTGGTGGAGCGTGAAATGCGCTCTTGATGCGATCATTACCGCTGGCGAAGTGGGTGGGAGGGTCCTAGGAGGCGATCATGAGGCAAAGATCTCGCACGCTGGAATCATTCCTCCAAATATTCGTGGATGACCTTCATGGTCCCGAGAGCTCCCTCCTGACAGTGAGGAACACCCTTTTATCACGTTAGAGTTCCTTGCTTCCGAAAGCCCTCTTTTAAATGACTTTGGGCTTTCAAAGCTCACTTTTCAAGAAATGCTTTTTCAGACTGGGAGACCCTTTGACGGCAGGAATCCGTTGAAAGGGAGGTGCGGTTTAATTGTTGCAGATGAAAACTAAATTACCTTACACCAATTAGAAAGAATAAAAATATGAACAGTTTTGATAGTTTTGAATTTGAACAGTTTTGATTTTAATTGTCCTGAATTTCAAAATGACTAGTCATTATCATTTCCACTAGTTATTGAAAGGAGATGCCAAAAATTGTTGATACTTCAGTAGCAGCCATGTTCTCTTTCCTATAGTTGTTTCCATTTGCAGCTGAAAACAACTATTCATATGTATGATTAACTCACTGATATTATTTTTTTTTTATTTTCATAAAAATGTCAACTCAAGCATTTTTCATCAAAATAATCATTTAGCCAGGCGGATCTTGCGGGACACTTCGGAAATGCATTATAACTTCGCGGGTGGCATATAAAATTATACACCCCCGTATTAGATTTAGACCCATCATAGATATTTTTATATTCATATTACCACTTGTTATGCTAGGTGTTCCAAGTTATAATTTAATTATTCTGTGAACTCATAAATAAAGCAGGAAATATCTGTCATATATTCGCAATAATATTATTTTAAAAACAAAGTTAATTTTTTCTCTTAATTTTGACAGTTCATTTTTGAATACTATATGGATGCACACATAGTGTATTTTTTAATACATTGGTTTTCACTACTTTGGCCATTATAAAATAAATATATTTTGTAAAAGTGTTGTACATCTCACTGGCCGAAAAATATTCAAGGCGGTCCGCGGGTTGGCCAACCCTGCTTTAATTCTTATAAAAATATAATCCTACAATAATGTAATTTTTAAAAGAAATGTAATGATTACTATGAATATATTCAATTCTAATAAAAATGGTAGAATCGCAGATTTATTCTTGCTAATTCATTCTATTTCTATTTAAAACTAACTGTTTCAACATTTTGTTGAAGAGTTATTTAGAACAAAAATTACTCATAATTACAATGAAAACTTCAATTGGATATAAAAATGTGCTCTTAAGTTTGCTGACAAGCATTCCTCAGCCTAGAATAGAAAACAATTCTTTGGAATACAAATTAAATCCCGACTTGTGCCCCAATGTGCACAACTTACGTGGTGCCTGTTGCAGTCACTGCTTTCAGAACGAAGAGCCTCGATGACGATTGTGACAATATGTGTAAAACGTCACAATATGTGTATAGTCAGACTGCTTAGTGGGTGTTTTCTGTAGCGAAAATGTCCTTCCAGGTGACAGTGTTCTGCTTTCATCGTATGTTTTGGGGCATAAATAACGACACATATTAAATCGTTTCTTTACACCTCGGTCAGGCGCTTCTTCGTATTCCTAAGAGAAATGGTTTTTTTCTCTAAATTGAGTAATGTTTGTCAGCATGTGTAAATGCAGCAAGCACATTTTTATGTCCATTTAAAACTTTTATGATTAATTTTTCTTCTAAATTACAATTCAACAAAAGTATTTGAAATGATTAAATAGCAGCGACTGCTCATGGTTCGTTTAGATAGGATTTTCAAAAGTTGTATAATATAAAAAGTGATGTTTTAAAGAAATTCGTGGACAATAATACATTTCAAAATTGCTGTAAATAAAGAGTTATTTATTTAAATAAATCAAACACGAGGCCACCGATATTGAATAATAATAATAATATAAAAAAATTAAAAATTACGAAGTAGATGTAACAATATCTTGAAATTTATAGATAGAAATGATCTTGCTTTTTATAAAAATATTATTACTTGCTTGTTTACATTTTAATATTGAAACAAAAAATCCATGATAAACTTAATAGTTAAAATCAAAAGTGTATATTTATAATTGTTTTACACAAAATAGTTTCACTTTATGATGATTGACATCATTCCTCATAATTAATTTTCATTATGGTGTATGCAATAATGTAATAGTTCTAGACTCGTCTAATAAAAAATAGTTACATATTTAAAATCATTAAGCATTTTTAATAGTAAATATTATTTTTTCATAAACTTTTCAAAAATTACATAATATAAATGTGATGCTTTAAAATAATGAGTTATTATTCACAAATGTTCAAAATTGCCGTAAAAAGAGATTTAAATGTTACTTTTAAAATAATTTTCAAAAACTGTTTTGTTTTTGAAAAAATATATATGATTATTTGTAACAAGAAAAGGTGCCTTTCCTTGCTTTATAGTTTTATTCTGACAATTTATGTTACTTTCTTGCTTTTCATTTTGATTTTTAGTATCTTTACATTTTTCTTCTAACAGTATTCAAATAAAGGATAATAGAAAATTATGTTCACTGAGATTTACTTGAAAATTCAGTGTTTCAGCTCAGAAAACATAGGATAATGCCATATTTTTATTAATAATTTTAGTAAAACAATTACTAAATTCAATTACTTTAATTATCAAAATTTATTCAATTTCGCTTAGTTGTTTATTATAAAAAGGCTGCTATGTCCTTTTGGATTCTTGAATTGAAAAAAAAATGTGTCATATTTATGATACAATGGAAAATCATTATCTTGAAAGCTGGAAAGTATTGTCAGCATTATATTTTTTTGATTTTATCAAAAAGTGAATAAATATCACATGCAAATAGGAAATTTTTTTATTTTAAAATCATTTGTGTTATCACAAAGATTCCTAAACAATAACATTTTTTTTTAAGTTTATGAACAATAATATCTAATTATTAGATTTTCTAAAAATATAACTAAATATATATATTTGAAGTAATCATTTATTATTATGAATTCCGTTTAAAGAAAAGTTCTTAATACAAGCATTGTCATGTCTTTTTATACAATTGTAACTTTTTTTTTATAATTTATGCACAATTCTCCCACAGTTTCAATGCATTCAAGAGATTTCGTCGTCCTATTCCAGTATTGAATAAAAGACAGAACAATTTGATGCAGCAATCGAGAAGAAAACCGTCATGGCTGAATGATAGTTGAAATACTACCTTTCTGGATTACTTTGTTATTTTTAAATAAAATAAAAAAATGTCGCTCTGAGGATGCCTCACAGGAAGGAGGTGGAGTGTACAAGTCGCCCTCTTATTAACTGTAACCATCGCTCCGCGAGAAGATTCAACCGTGAAATGAGCAGGGTCCACATGAAAAAGTCAACTCTCAGGGTACTTGACACATTGCGTACATCATAGTTTGTTCGTGGCGCGTACACGTATTAATATTGAAGACGAGCAGTTTGTCTGCTTTTGTCTCTCTCATAAATATCCAGTAAAAGAAGTAAAGACTCGGGTGGGGTTCCATTTATCTAAAAGGATTAGTGTGAGATATCGACTTATTCGTTAGACGTTCAATATTTATTGAAAATACCAACCATGATGCTTTTATTTATATATAGGATTGAAACAACTCGAATGAACTGTGACACTTTGAATAATAAAAAGCTTTTGTGCAATTTTTAGAAATGAAAAGTAATTGTCCTGACAAATTGGCAAATTTATATATTTGTTTTAGAAAACGAATGGTTAATTTGACGTGAAGAATTGACTTAAATATCATTTAATTTATTTTAAAATTATTAGTTAAATCTTAAAAATGTATTAAAATGGTTGAAAATTATCTTATATTAAACTTTCAAGATTAGTAAGTTTAATATTTTGTTTCATATTTTTTTATGTAATATATTCTTTACCTAAAAAAGTGTAAATAGACGCAATTACTAAGAGAAGAGTTTAATCAACATAATCGTAAAAATCAACATAATCGTAAGTAGAGAATAACTTTAAAGTAGTTCTAAATAACAAGAAAAGGTAAAATTTCTCTTATTAAATTACGAACGTTTTCGATATGATCTATGACAGTTATATATTTAACGTTAGTAATAATTTTAATTCCATGCATTAGTTAGTGTTTTAATACAAAATTTTTTTTTTTAAAATGACGATCTGGTTGTTTTTAAGCGATTCATAAAGGGAAATGTTATCGATCATTTTATGATTATTGAACATCTGCATTTTTAACTTTGTAATAAAAACCCGAAACTATTAAAAAATAATCAACTAAAAGTAAGCAGCAATTGTAAAAAAATCTATCCAATGATTTTTAAAAAAATATATATATTTTCGGGAAAAACCAAAATATTTACCCAAAATAGTAATGTGTAATCTCAAAATCTTTTCCGGGTTGTTTTTCTTGACTGCCCATTACTTTCTTTTCCATAAAACACTTATAGCATGAAAACGATCGCCATTTTTCACTTTATTCTTTCTATTAGATAGGTGTAAGAGCTCAGCTGTTAAGCGTTTAAATTAAAAGCACGAAAATGGTAATTTCGATCCCCACAGGTGCTGTTAAACGTTTCATCGTTTGGCTACTAAAAAAGAAGCAACCAAGAGAATGATTTTAAATATTTCGAATTAATGTAAAATATTCACCTTGCTCAACAAGGATTCACTCACACGATGATGAAGCGATTTAAATACCATGGTGCCATGGTGGAGTGTTGAAAATTCATAAGGCGTTCGTGAGGACGAGGAGAGGGCTAACATTTTCCGTATTCAAACTAGCAATAGAAGAGGTTAAAATGTCAATGGCGGGGAAAAAAAGAGAAGAAACTTGGGGAAATTCGATCTTATCTGTTAAAATAATATCTCGTCAACGCATACCCGTGTCTGAGTGTGACCTTCTGCTTTCCCAACTGGAGTCAGGTGCATCCATGCTTTCCCTTAGAGGTTCCCTTCCCCCTCAGTTCATTTTTTTTTACCTCAGCACTTTTTTTGATCCCAAGTCTCTTGACATGACCTGAGGGTTTACTTGGAATGTGCGACTTGACCTTCCGCTCTTTAACTCCTGACCTTGACCCGTACCTTCAATCGGATTCTCACGAAAATCGACTTCGGACTTAAAAGTCTTTGGCCTTTACCATATACGATTGATTTTTCCCTTCTTTTGGTTTTATCTTTCCTTCTTTCTTTTTATTTTGTTTAATATTTTAATTCTGGAGTTTTCGAAATTTGTTGCGTTTCCGAGTGTTACCAAATGATGGAGTCACGATCCTGACATGAGATAGGGAGGTACATCCCAAACTGAGCGTAAATGCGACAAGTCGTGTTGATACTGTAATGCGTCATTAGGATTGAAAGATGTTAATGATGGTCTATGAATTAATTACGTCGTGTGTTGTATATTATTACCCTCTACAAAATTGGGATTTAAGATAAAGTTTCGTTATTTTCTATGTCGATTTCCCGCAGCATTAATATATATTTAATGGCTTCACGTTATTTATGTTCTCTCAGTTCATTTGGTAATTACAGTAAATAAAAAAAAAGCTATTCCATCTCAACAGAATCTAGTTGTTAAAGCAAACTGCATTACTGTAATTGTAACTAACGAAAAAGTTTTCATTAACATCATTATTTTATTAAGATTTTTTTTTCTTTTTTTCTAATGCAGCTGACAAATACTTAGACCGTGATCTTTATAAGCACCGACGTTACTCACTTAGCATTACACATGGGGCGCGTGTGGCTTGAAGATAAGCTACGGACGCGGAATAATAATGACCCCCGCAACGCTCTACGATCATATTAGACCAAAACCTACAGTTTAAAGTGGATTCCGAACACCACTAGAAACATCCATGGCACCACCGGGACTCGAACCCAAAACCTATGGTACCGCCAGCCACTCGGCCATCAGGCCCCTTTTTTATTAAGATAGTGTTCAGTACTTGGAAAAGTTTAAAAAAATGAACATAAATCCTCATAGATAAGATTATTGATACCTATGGGATGATGTAGGGAAGAAACATAACAGAGAATTTAAGCTACCATGCCTCAATAGGAAAATTAACAAAAAATATGAATTTGGAGAAACGTCTGTGAGGAATATATGTCATTAGCATCAAAATCATTCATAGTTACTCTCTAAAATTACGAAATTTCATAATTCCTGATTCCTTGTACAACAATCTATTGAATTTTTTTGCCTTGGCTGTTACGAAGTTATAATTCAAGTTAATTTATTTTCATTGAGCTTTAAAAGAAGTGTTCTTAAACTCTTGTTAGTTCTTGTTAGTTAGTTAGTATTCAGAGTATTTTGTGTAAAAATATGCTATTCATAAATAAGCTGATTAACATAAAAATCAATGCTAAAATACAATTCAAGGGCGGGAAAAGATTAATGGAGTGTGAAATATTATTTTCTTTTGTTAATAGATGTGCAAAGGTAAAATGTTTAAGACACACTGATCTAAACTCAAATATTTTAAATAATTCTGTAAATAAAGTTTAATTCTAGGCAAATTGTGCTCCCGCGATCTTCATTACGAAGATAAAAAGTTTGTATTATCAAGAATTTAATTGAAATACAGATTAAATGTGCGCCATATTTTAAATTTTAAATATACGTACAATTCAAAATTGACCTTTGGCGTCAATAAATTAAGTAAAATATTTAAACTGGCTTTTTACTAGGAAGAATCAATGCATTGAACTAATACATGGTGTTTGTTCCTTTCGAAAGCTTTTTTTTTATGTTTAACATTGTGTGTGTAACTATGTTATTTTGTAATTTATTTTTGTTGGATATTTTTCTTCCTATTTTATTTGCAGAATAGATTTAATTAATAAATTTAGACGCTGAATACTATCATTAACATGAATAAAAAATTTATAGCCCCTTAATTTCCCTGTAAGTACTAAATTATATGAAATAGTATTACAGCGGCGCTGTTAAAGCAAAAAAAGAGATAATTCTGTCAAATATCAGATTTTGTTATTATTGCAATATTTTCTTACATGAGCGCATTTTTCATTTATTAACACACAAACTTTATATATATAAATATATATATATACATATATAACAAAAAATAGACTCACACACGTTGTATATATTACATATATAGATAATCTTTACCATTTTTTAAAAATTTCGTTTAAAAGTTTGAATGTGTGGCACCCCAGAACTTCTGTTTTAAGTATGCTATGATGAAATAATTTAGGTGTATCGAATACTGGTAGCTGCATTTGGCATGCAAAGTGATCGTCACTCACTCTTGGTTTGTTCTCCTTTCGATATTGTGTTTATGAGCTGTGTTCTTTATATCGTAATATCGTTTTAATATATTAGGTATTATGAGAGAGAAGTGCAACCTAAATGTTTTTTAATGTTCTTTTAACTGTAGAGGCATCGTTTTTTGACTACCTGAATTTACCTGTTGTTGACATTAACTTGTATTTTATTATTATAAATCTGTATTTCCAGTTGTTTACCACTGTAATTCATGTAAAGTTTTGGTTATATTTTAATCTATTTATTATATATTACATCTTGTTTTAATTTTAAACATAAATTGAATTGTGAGAAAACAATGATTAAATAGAATACACTCACTATGTCCAACCCTCTATGAGAGGCAATGATATTTTTCTAAGCAAGTCTAATAACTTTCGATTCGAGTTATAAAAGAAAAACGGTTTAGTCGAGAAATAAATTTATATTTTCTCTAAACCTTGACCTAAAGTTATCAAACATTTATAATTATTTTAGAATCTTATTTTTTATTTTCCCGCAGACGTCAATGAAGCCTTTTCGTGTTGAGGGCTCTGCGTGAAACCCCTACAACGAACAGAAGTTGCGTTGCTTCCATTTGAGACCCGATTTAGAAATCTTTCAAAAATACTTACTGCTGATCACGACGCAGTTTATTCAAACGAAGGAAAGGTTTTCCGAAAGATCACGCCCTTTCTGATCTCGGCCTTGGATTCAATCATCGCTCATGGTCTCTGTCCAGTCACGTAGTGACCCGAAAACTCGGTCAAAATCACGGTAAGCTCTCAATCACTGCAATCAGCGTTTGGTAAGGATTTGGTTTAACTGCCGACCAGGATATCAGTGCGGAGCTATTCAAATGGAACCAAATTTCTTTATTAGCGGCTGGTGTGGAAACACGCCACTTTATCTTCGTCTTTGGAAATTGTGATAATTCATGAATGGGAGACACTACGAGAAAATTTATTTTTATTGTTACACAAATAAAATGTGTCTATTTGAGTTTTTAGCTGTATTATAAAATAATGTTTCACTGAATAAGTAGGATATAACCATTTTTATTTTTTCAAAATTTTAGTTAACTTAATGTTAAAATTAAATGCCAAGGAATCAGTTCAATTGTATCCCTCAATAATATAACAAATAGGAAAGATAGCTATTGCTTTACCAGCAAAATAAGTCTTGTGAAACATTTTGCAGCAGTGAGGTTTATAAATTGCTGTCTTGGATCAATAATGCAAAAAGATCGCATCAAAGCAATTCTATTGTTAAGAACAAAAAAGACCGAATATATTACAAATACAGCATCTTTGGAATTAAAATGTTCTTTATATTAGTTTATTTTTGCTTTTCTTAAGCCATTCTACATCGGGTACCTGGTATTACTTTGGTACCTGTTTACGTAGTACTATTTTTTTATAAGCAAATTTAAAATACTTGGATGTCTTTTAAGTTAGTGCAAATAGCACACCTTTAAAGTTGTAAAAATAACTTTGACGATTTGTAGGTTGACGGAGCTCCTTGGTTGCTAGGTAACCGTTAACTCCTTCTTTGTATATGAAAGAAAATAACTTTGTTATTCTAAAACTGTTTTTATAGATATATTAGTTCAATAAAAGCCATTGAAAGAATGGTAAAGAGTTTGGAGTTGGTATAAAAAAATGACTTCAGAGTCGGAAATCTTTTGGCCGACTCCTCACATAACGTTCTTTAAACGTTGTTGCTTCAAATTTTTATTTTAACCTTTAAACGCACACATTCAAAAAATAGATGAAATTTTCCTTTAATTCTAGAGAATTCTTAGACACTATTTCTTATATCTTCTTGTGTGATAAATGAATTTAATCTTAAAATTTAGAAAGATGACCTGGCATCTCATTTTAGGAAATTGTGGCAGAATATGTTCCTATGTACTCGTGTATTTCAATATTATTTAGCATTAGGATGTATGTATATAACGATCTTGTCATTTAGCATTAGGATGCATGTATATAACGATCTTGTCATTTAGTATTAGGATGTATGTATATAATGATCTTGTCATTTAGCATTAGGATGTATGTATATAACGATCTTGTCATTAAGCATTAGGATATATGTATATAACGATCTTGTCATTTAGCATTAGGATGAATCTGTATCGGGTAAAATGAAAGCTAGCAGTAGCGGCTGTGAAAGTTTTTTGAAACCACTTTCCTTTCCATGTCTTTTGAGTAGTACAAGAATAAGATGATGAAAATTAAAAGCAGACAAAGTGATATATTTCCTTTCAAAACTTCGTTATCACATCTATCTATTCTTTAGAGCAAAGATCACCAAACTTTTATCAATCAATATCCATGTATATATATATACGATTTCTTCCCTTTTTTTTCTCATAGGTCTGAATGGGAGGCATTTCACTGATTTTATATTGCTGCTAACTATCAACTATTGCCGTTGAATACCGTTTGTGACTATTTTTGATTTCTTAATTTTTGAAGGGAATGAATATGAGATACTTTAGAACTTATGAATAGCGGATGTTATGATGTTTTTTTTTACAGTTTGATTTATATCATAGCAAACTGATCATATTTCTAAATTCTTCCTTACCCGTTTTCTTTTTGATATTGATATGTTCCCTATATATATGGAACATATATATATATGAATTAGAAGAATAAAAATTTTATTGTATAATAACATTTTGATTTTCATTATTATTTTGGTAATATTATATGGAGACTTATATATTACAAATTCTATTTTCATGACTCTGTTATTCAAACTAATTGTATCTCTGGAAAGTACCTTAACCATTATCTCTCTCACAATTTGTCTTTTCAATTTTTTTATTTACGACAATTATTATCATTTTTATTTTGATGGAAAGAGCTAGAAAGCTTTTTTTTAGCAATACTGCTTTCATGACTTTGTCATCCAAAAAAATGTCAGAAAGCAGTATCGCAGAAAACAGTACTATAGTCTAAATAGCGTTTTGGACATTCTCTTTTTGATCTTTTCTGGTGTGTATACACACACACACACATATATATATATACACTGAAGTGACAAAAGTCATGGGATACCTCTTAATATTGTGTCGGCCCTCCTTTCGCCCGGCGAAGTGCAGCAACTCGACGTGGCATTGACTCAACAAGTCGTTGGAAGTCTTCTGCAGGAATATTGAGCCATGCTGTCTCGATAGACGTCCATAATTGTGAAAGCGTTGATGGTGCAGGATTTTGGGCACGAACAGACCTCTCGATGATGTCCCATAAATGCTCGATGGGATTCATGTCGGGCGATCTAGGTGGCCAGATCATTCGTTGGAATTGTCCAGAATGTTCTTCAAACCAATCGCGAACAGTTGTGGCCCGGTGACATGGCGCATTGTCATCCATAAAAATCCCATCGTTGTTTGGGTACATGAAGTCCATGAATGGCTGCAACTGAACAAGTAGCTGAACATAAGCATTTCCAGTCAATGTTCGGTCCAGTCGCACCAGAGGACCAAGTCCATGCCATGAAAAAACAGCCCACACCATTACGGAGCCACCACCAGCTTGAACAGTGCCTTGCTGACAGTTTGGGTCCATGGCTTCGTGGGGTCTGCGCCACACTCGAACCCTACCATCAGCTCTTACCAACTGAAATCGTGACTCATCGGACCAGGCCACGGTTTTCCATTCATCTAGGGACCAACCGATATGCTCACGTGCCCACGAGAGTCGCTGCAAGCGATGTCGTTCTGTCAGTAAAGGCACTCGAGTCGGTCTTCTGCTGGAATAGCCCAAGAAAGCCAAATTTCTCCCGCACAGTTCTAACAGACAAGTCCCTTGTACGTCCCACATTGATTTCTGCGGTTATTTGACGTAGTGTTGCTTGTCTGTTAGAATTTACGACTCTTCGCAGACGTCGCCGGTCTCGGTCGTTAAGTGCAGGCGGTTGACCACTGCGCTGTCCATGGTGGGATGTTATGCCTGAAATTTCATACTCTCGGCACACTCTTGACACAGTGGATCTGGAAATGTTGAATTCCCTAACGATTTCCGAAATGCCATGACCCATGCGTCTAGCTCCAACTAACATTCCGCGTTCAAAGTCTGTTAATTCCCGTCGTGCGGTCATCATCACGTCAAAACCTCTTCACATGAATAACTTGAACAGAAATGAAAACTCTGCGAAAGCACTGCGCATTTATACCTGTTCTACGCGATGCTACTGCCATCTGAAAATTTTCATGTTGCTATCCCATGACTTTTGTCACTTCAGTGTATATACGAAGGGGAAAAGCACTCTGGTCACCAAGAACCTCAACCGACGAAGCTCACGTCCAAAAAATTAAAGATTTGGTGCTTGCAAACCGTCGATTTACAGTTAAAGACCTTGATTGTGATGTTGAAATTTCAAAAGGATCGGTCAGTTCCATTTTGGACCTCAAACGCGTCAAATCTCAATTGGTATCGAAAACACTGAATGCGCCAGCTCACACTGCATTGATTCTTCGTGACTTTTTCGCCAAAAATGAAACCCATATCGTTCCACAACCACCGTATTCACACTGTGCGATTATGTGCATTGTGTGTTATTCCCTAAACTCAAAAGACCACTCCGTTGACACCGTTTTGAGTTGATTGTAGAGATTCAACGTGAATCGCCGCACGCTTTGAGGGTCATCCCTGCCGATGACTTTTTAGCATGCATTAAGGATTGGAAAAAAAATTGGTATAACTGCATTGTGTCCGGAGGGGATTACTTCGAAGGGGATGAAATAAATTTGGAAGAATAAATAAAGGGTTTTTGAAAGAAAAAATAATTGGTCGTACTCTTTGGGCACAGTAATACACATAACTTGGGGGGGAAGACAAAACTGCAGGAGAATATTACAAAAAAAAATATATATACAATATACATATAAACAAAATTAGTATGAGAAGCAAATCGTTCTGGTAGTTAGCAAGATCTGACAGAAATTAATAATCCTTAAAATAACAGCATCAAGGAATCTATATGTATATAAAATCAGCTGTCTGTCCATACATTCGGAATCACTGATAGGTTCCATGGAATAAATGTTAATTCTTTACGGATTTATGTTCATATAATGCATGACGTTTTTAATATATATATCATATTGAAGTCTAGGAAAGGATTTTTAATTCAAAATAAAACACATTCAAAAATAAATAAAATATTAAACATGTTTCAAACCAACGAAAATAACTTTCATGATGTCTTTTTTAATATACTGAATAAGTACTACCTGAGTTATGAAATAACCTATAAATGCAAGTTTTCACTTAATTCACATTAAAACGTTTTTACTGGAAAAATTTAGATATGTAGCAGCAAATAATGATAATAATATGAAGCATTTTTGAAATATCACGCACAACTTGCGAATTCCTATTGGATCTGTTACGCTTTTATGAATAGTGTTGAAAATGGAAAAATTTAGATATGTAGCAGCAAATAATGTTAATAATATGAAGCATTTTTGAAATATCACGCACAATTTTCGAATTCCTATTGGATCTGTCACGTTTTTATGAATAGTGTTAAAAAAATTAAAAAATAGTTAAGATTTATATTATAAAGATCGAGTTTCATATTCGCAGGATTTATTATTTATTTTGTAATGTTTGAAAAAATTATCTTATTATAAATTTTTATGTCACTGCAAAGAGCATTTATTTTCCTAAATCTTCGTATTTTCAATATTTAACTAAATGTCTTTTATTCCAAAGATTTATCTTAGCTAATCTATAATCGTTATTGTTTGCTTAATTGGAAGGTATTAAGCGTTTGCGATATTTCTATTAATGTTAAAAAACCATATGTACACATTTATGGGATTCATGCTATTGTCGATTAATGGGGATAGGGCTTATAGCACATCGCAAAATTATATTGAGGCAGGATTTATCCTTCTAAGTCGATTGCATGCGTAAATCAATTGGTATTTTTAATATCACATTGCTCACATGTATTCTTCTTCTCGAGCACTACAGCCGATTCCCAGCCAAGACTGTCTCATTCAGCTTCTACCAACCAGGCCCATCCTGACGCATCTATCCAAGATAAGATCTGTCTAGTTTTTTTTTTTGTTTTATTTTTTTGATTGAGTTTTCTAAACATGCGAATTTTTCTAAACGCGAATAGAGTTGTTAGTACTACGCCCAACCTATGTTTGTAGCTATATGGTCGTTTGTTGTTTACGAGGAGTAATTGAGCCGGGACCTACGGTGTTTAAAGTGGACTCACAACCAAGGCTTGAGCCCAAGACCTGTGGAACAAACCACCAGTGCGTGAATCAGTCGGCAATCAGTCCTCTCGCATGTAATCATTATATTTAAATTTCTATTATAAATGCGCCCCTGGGTAAAAAACAAAAGACTTATTTCAGCTAACTTTTATACAGAATGCAATTCATGCGATTTTATTTTGTGGTCCTTTTATAGAATGCATAACCATCTCCATTACGTATGATTATATGGAAAAAAGTACGATTTTTTTCTAGAAAATATTCTATATTCTATAAATATTCTCATATTCTATATTCCAAACTTTAACATTACTTCCATAAAATTAAGTGAGAATTTTTCTCGTTGTCATTCTGTGTGCTGCACAATCTTGTTCTTGAAATGCAATAAAATATGAAAGCGCTTTTCAAAAATGTCTGTCACGTACGCCATTCATAACCATCTCTGTGTGGGCTTTTGGAAAAAGTCTTGGCGAACAAAAGAGTTACTTTACTTTTATAAACAATATATGGATTACAAGCAGCTTTAGGGGAAGGTGGGTTCAAGCCACAGTGTAACTAAGTCGTTGGAAAAGTTGCTCCCCTTCCCTGTGGAATGTTTTAAGAACCCGATATTTCTTCGTCTAACAAGATCTTATTTTTCCCTGCAATTTACCTGCCAGGAAAGAGACAGTTGTACAGTGCTTAAAGAGACCCGATTGTTTAAGTTTCAGTGTTTTATTGTTCCTTCTGAGCAAGCCTACTCAGTAGATGCAGCAACCGAAATAGCTCAAAAGGGCGGCTTTCCGAAAAGGTCAGCAATAAGAACTGAGAGGTTAGAAATATGGAGTAGCTTTGGCGTGGCGCAAGCAGAATTTTAATTATTGGGTGTTCTCCTTCTTCAAAAGATTCACCGTGCTCATATCAAGGATTCCCAACGGCCAGTCGCATCCCAAAAAGAATTATTTGGGGAATGATTTCATGCCGTTTTTATTTTGCATAGATTAAAACCCCTGGACGTGATATATAGCCGTCACGTAAACTCGTAATTATACGTTCTTAAGATGCTGTTGGGGTTTGAAGAAATAATTCTGATGAATATGCAGCTTTGATCGAGAATAATAATAATAAGTAGTCTTCGCTGTCAATTAAAGGTGTAATTAATAAGGTAACACACGTTTTTTTTGTTGATCTCATATTTATAGCTGTTCAATAATTTATGTGCCAGTTATGTTCTGCTGAGTCTTTATTCAACAAAGCACCTTCACTGAAGTCGGGAGGAAGACAGTTGGTCAGATCAAAAGTAACTTAAATTGTAGTAAAATTGCTTGAAATAAAATCAAATTGGACTATAAATAATATGCATTATTTGAATAGCGACAAATAGTATTTTGGCAGATAAATTATGATTTTTGAATATTTGTCAGATAATTTTTCCATGATGTTTGTAATATTCATCATCCCGAAAAATAGATATAGTTACGCCTTTGGCACAAATAAATGAAATCGTTTAAAGTAGGATGCAATTTAATAAATTCGTTATTAATTTTATTTATTCATAAAAATGAAGTTTACTCACTAAAAACTATGAAAAAGGTACTCAAAAATTGTTATATATAATTATAATTTTAATCGAATTTTTTAAAAAATAGTTTTGTTTTGTATTTAAAAAAAATGTGAATTCGAAATGTCATTCGGTAAAAATTAATTTTCTGCAAACATTGGTGATAGTTATAGATTACTTTTGCTAAATTTGATTTACTTAACTTGCAAATTTAGTGACAAATATATTTGAAAAATGAAGCTTTTGAAAGCTTTGTCTTGTTGAAGTTAATTTTCTTTATAAGACAGTTTTATTTATGTATTTGGTTGTTCAAAAATTTTTCTACTTAAATGATATAACATACAGAATACTGTATCTATTTTAAATGTATGCAGATCAGGGGTGGCTAACTGGCGGTGCTTTGAACATTTTTTCGGCCCGTGAGATTTATCACAAAAAGTATATTTATTTTATAATGGCCAAAGCACTGAAAATCTATGTATTAAAAAATGCATTATGTGTTCATCCATCTATTCAAAAACTAACTGTCGAATTGATGAGAAAAAGTTAACTTTGATTTGAAAATAATATTCTTGCAAATATAGGACAGATATTGCCTGTTTTATTGATGAGTTTACAACCATGAATTCACAGAATAATTAAGTTATATTAAATATGATTATTAATAAATTGTATTATATTAAATTATATTCTGCGAACTCAAGATGCTCGCGCATATTGAAACATCTAATAGAACATGTTCTATGTTTCACTTTAAGTGATCTCAGCAACGATTCCTAGATTTTTAAAATATATTCATCTCCCTTTTATGTTGAAATCGAGTCGGCCTCAGAATATCTCCAAATGGTACTGGTTGACTTACAATACAATATTGAATTAATACACATTTTTGAAACATCAGAATCAAAAATAGATTTGTATAACCCTTGCATCACAAAAGAGAAACTCCAATTTGAGAAATCTGACACAAAATGTCGTTAGCGCTTTGGATTCAATTTACACATGAAAATCGTTTTTTTTTCCGAAAATAAAATTGTCCAAACCCAAAACACGCTCAAATATAACGGACACTATCCTGCAACACCCTTTCCAATGTAGAAATACACAAATTGAGATCGATTTCAGAAGCTAAGTGAAAGAGTGGAGAAACAAATGTCGCACTCGTAAAATAAATATTTTTTACTGATTTCATTATTTTATTTTATTTATATTTATATATTTTTTATATTTAATTTTTAGTGTCATATGACGATGTCTTCACGATGTGCGTTTAATATCATTATGATTATATTATCTATGTTTATATGGAAGAATAATAGTAAACACAATAATAATAACTCATTGCTTTTCAATTTTTAACTAAAAAAATGGCTATAATAGGTGCTAAATCTAATAAGGGTATATGCAATTTTATATGCGGCCCGCGGAGTTGTGATGCATTTCCAAAGTGGCTTGTTTTGATATGCCTGATGTAGATAGTTAGTGCATCTTCGTGAAGAAGCGTCTTTATTTTTCTAATTATCCATTTTTAATTTGAAGTTACAAGTAATAGGGGAAAAAATGAAATTTTTCCATCAAATTTGTATTATTCATCATCCCGTGGAGTTTCGTTAAACAAATGTACGAATTTCTTTGGCACAAATAAATGAAATCTTTTAAGATTCGATACAGTTTATTAAATAAGTATTAACATTGCTTGGGTTTAAAATGAACTCTTTTAATTCTGACATTTTACGAGCAGTTTAGTCGTAAAATTAGTATTTTATTATTTTCCCCTTCGTTTTAATAAAACATCGTAGAAAACAATAGAAGATAAAATGTTGATTACAATCAATCGTAATACATAAAATTGCGATTGGAAGATTTGAAATAGAAATATTTACTTAAGAGTATTTTCCTTTCGCTGACTTTTATCATTGCGAGACGTGTTTAATGAGCTGTTAAAAGAACATCCCTTGGAGACTCGAGACAAGTTACTGAAGAAATCCGGCTTCTTCTATACCTTTATTGAATGATTATCTGCTACTAATTTAACGATTAATAGCGCTAAAAACATGTATTAGCATCATTATAATAATAATTTCTTTTTAATATGTATTTAATGAACATTTTTGATATTTCAAATCTACAATAAGAAATACGGATCGTAAAATGGTTTGAATGCATAAAAATATTATCTTATTTCTTAAGGGAGATTCAGAATATAAAAAGAACCAAAAACATTTTTATGAGGATTCATAAAATTCGAATGACTTCTGTGTAAATAATATTGAATAATCATGAGTTTGTATTTATTGTTTTAAATTACGTTTTATTTCTGTATATGAGCTATTTTTTTAAATGTGGTATAGGTCTAATTTTAAAAAAATGAATTAATCATAATTTTATTCAACGTTTATGTCTTCTTTTTCTATTTTTAATAATGCCAGTCACAGGTGTACAACATCATTATGAATAGTTTAGTTTTACTGAAATATTTATTGATTCCATCATAAACATGAACTCTAAATTTTTAAATATCTCAATATGTGAATAAATAAGTTTTATTATTTGTAATTATTTTTAAGAAAGTACTTGATTAATAATTGTATTATTTATTATTCTGTCATCTAAATATGTAGAATACATGAAATAAATTAAAATTGATTACTACTTTGATCGAGTAAAAATCGTAAATATAACACTATGCAGTATATATAATGAAAAGTTAATCTAATTAAAAAAGATATGTTGTATTATTAGTCATTATTTAAGAATAGACGATTGAAGTTAGTTATTTTATAAAAAGTACTTTTTGCTTTCTATTTTATTAGAATTTTACGTACTTTTCATTTTGCTGGTTTTATAAATTAATTAATTTGTTTATTTATAAAAAGTAGTTTATAAATGCAGATAAAAGAAATAATATTATGTCAATAAAAATATTGTATTCCTTATATAACTATTTACATTTGCATTTAAGAATTGAAGTTTTTACGTGATAGCAAATTTAAATTAAATGAATCAGTTGGAGATATTAAATTCTTTCAGGAAACATTTCTCTGAAATATAAGCATCTTTGATTGATTTTACAGTTTCTTAAATATTTTTTCAAATTGAAATTAAAAATATTAATGTTTTTCTGAAATTCTAATTAAATTCTTCAAAATATTATTTCATTTTGAGTAGAAATAAAATGTACTAACTAATATATAGCTCATAATTCCGTATAAAACATTTATTTGGTAAATAAATAATTTTAGTAATTAGAGAAGATTACAAATTTTTCTACTGCAATTTCTTCAACAATTAAACACGATTTTATTGTATTTTCTTATATCAGTCTAGCAAGTAAAAACAAAAAATACACGAATCAATATGGACAATAAATATTCAGTTTTCTTAATTGATATTTTATACCACTTTGCTTATAAACGAATATGTTCAAGCACCGTAAAAACAACCAAAATTGCTAAAGTGATATTTATTCCACTGCAAAAACTCGAATCCGGATTTATAAAAAAATGACAGATATTCCTATTTGAACGTATAGCAACACTTAAGTTCTCTTTTAAATGTCTAGAAAAAGAAATAACCTTTGCTGATTGGCATGTAGCAATAGCATCAGACCACTAAACCAATCGAGCAAATCATTACAGCGAAATAAACAAACTGAACTCGAACGATAGACAGCATGTTTTCTGAATCGTGTTATTATTTTTAACTCAAACTCTTGGACTGTTAAAGACTTCCTACTGTAGCTTTATTATTAGTATTAGTGTTATTATTTCCGTCATTTTCTGTATTTTTTCTTCTTCTT
This sequence comes from Caerostris darwini, assembly GCA_021605075.1. Classification (NCBI taxonomy): domain Eukaryota; kingdom Metazoa; phylum Arthropoda; class Arachnida; order Araneae; family Araneidae; genus Caerostris; species Caerostris darwini. The sequence goes on along the minus strand of BPLQ01006841.1, from coordinate 544,855 downwards.
TCTTTCTACGCGTGAGGATTAGCGTCGCTAAAAATGCCCGCCAACGAAAAAGGTTCTGTAACAGTTGATGGCACACCGCTGCCATCATATCAATTGCTGATCCGCGGAAGAACTGTGTATCCCTCAGCCTCAGGGTTACCATTGTCAGACATCGAACGAGGGGGAGGGAGGAAAGAAGAAAAGACTCGAAAAAGAAAATTTTGAAAACGCAAAAAAAAAAATTTTTTTAAAAATTGGGTGTTCTTCATGCATCGATGAACGGTGGGAATGACAGGGATATTACACTGCCGAAAAGAGGAAAAAAAAGGGGGCCTGAAATGATAAAGTGAAAAAATTAGGGATAAAGAAGATGATGCAGCCTTAGGGTGAGAGAAGAAAGATGAGGCCTTTTCACCAGTCTCAGCACCATCGATGTCTTAATGCTTTATTTTCGTGATATTAGAGACGGGTTGCCAGGATCAAGTGACATTGAGATGTGTCGTATCAAGGAAGGTTACGGCTTTCAACATTTAATATAATAAAAGGAAGTAATGTGTACATGCAACACACGTCGCATTTCAAATAAATTGCAAAATACCTTTTTTTTTAATCCGCCGTAATTCTGATATATGACGTTAAAGCAATAATGATATGAATGATTAGTGAAGACATCAATTATACTCTTTCCAATATTTACTCATTGGGTGTTGCGTCAGGCATAAATTTTGTGTATTTAAGATTTTCTTAAGTATAAGAAGAAGTTTTGTTTAATGTTTTTGGTATACTTGTTTAGTACTTTATTGAATATATCAATGCTAATCTGAATTGTACGTTTATTAAAATATTGCAAATTATTCATAATTCAAGTGGTAACAACTATATTTTTTATAAATATAACACATATAAAACATATTTAAGTGTTATAAAAAAATAACAACAGTATGATCAACATTCCTATTCTATGTTGAATGCTTTCTTTAAAACTGCTTTAAAACATATATTTGTTTGAATTTCAATTAAAAGGTTGCAAATGATGTATGATAGTACTAATTTGAAAAGATTATGCCAAAATTTTTTATAAATATAACACATATAAAACATATTTAAGTGTTATAAAAAATAACAACAGTATGATCAACATTCCTATTCTATGTTGAATGCTTTCTTTAAAACTGCTTTAAAACATATATTTGTTTGAATTTCAATTAAAAGGTTGCAAATGATGTATGATAGTACTAATTTGAAAAGGATTATGCCAAAAAGAAAAATACTGGCCATTTAGTTGTACAATTGCATTTCGTTTTTGATTATCATAGAGTTGGAATGAATTTTTAATGTTCATTAGTATATAAAAAGATGTGTCCGCTGAATGTTTTATTCAATTGCAACTTGCAACTAGTGTTATAAAATAATAAAAACACTACCTTAATTGTAATTAGTATTTATATTTTGTTGCTTTCTTATAATATAAATTGTAGTGTAAGCATTATTTATTTATGCTCTAAAATACACTCAATTATTCTATCGAGTTCTTTTAAACTTTTTTTTATTTTATCTTTTCTATGACAAAGTTTAACTAGACTTTCATTGTTTTACTTCTATTTAATGAAGAGGTATATGTATGAACTTTACATTTCTGTTCGAACACTTACTAATTATTTTTAAAACAGGATGAAATGTTTTCACTAGATTAAAAAATGCATTGTAATATTTAAAATGTGTATGCATGATTTATTGTTACAAAAGCTTCCGTTCACACTAAAACTTAACATATAAGAAAGTATTTTGAAATAAGCTTAAATTCATCTGGTTTTCAGCTCAAATGTAATTTTCGGATTTTCCATATAACGATGTGTATTATTTTCCGTGTATAGTAGCTTTCTATTGTTCAGCACAAATGCTATTATTCACAACCGGAGAGAAACGAGTCTTTCATATGAATAAAAAAAATATTTTTCGTCTTTTCACGCAAAAAACTAATTCGTTTTTCATTCAAGCGTTAAAAATGAGGTGAAAAGATTGAAAGAAGTGTCTTCAGATCTACTGAACCCTAACATTGTTGAATCTTATTTCAAGTTCTCGTTTCTTATTTAAATCATTCATCCTCAACAGACCTAGGCATTAAACATTGAGTTCGAAAATTAGGCTTTTCAAGTTGATGAGGATGTAAAGAAAAAAAAATTAGGAAATTAAAATTTTTTTTTAGGAAATTATACAATATTTGATGTATAGTAAACATTTGAATATATATTGCCTGCTCAGAAAATATATCTATATAAATTGTACATAGATTAAAAAAAACTGATTTTTTTTCTATAGAGCACATGTTCGCGTTTAAGCGCTGTTGTCTAAGCAGGATTTAAAAGGAAATGAAAAAGGGACCAACGGATATGTAAAAAAATTTTTGATAAATACTTTTTTGCAATAGATGCTCAAAACGTCGATATTAATTCAATAAAACCTTCAAAATTAATAAAAGCGTTACAATGTAGCATCATCATATGCAAGGAAGAAAGCTTGTTGATGAATTCTACCTGTAGAGGCTAATCATCCACTTTCAATGAATAAATTTTTCTGTAAATGAAATGGGAATGTTATTTAAGTAAAATCTTCTATTCAAGTGACTGTCTCAATCTCTCGTACTTGTGGAAAGATTTAGCTTAACTGCATGTAAAAAGGGTGTTTCATTCATGGAGATGTGGAAGCTCTTGTCCAAACCACATCACATCTGTTGGTACTGAAAGATCCACTTTGGCAAATTTGCGATACATAGTTCGAATATTAGCGGATTAGTCTGTTGCCTGGTTGGAAATCGGTCATTGCACAATCCTTAAGTAGTTTGTCTATTTCTGTCACTAACCCTATACATCAAACAGATATCTGCTTTCTCCGAATTCGTGAAGCAATGCATGCTGTTGAAATTCCCAATCGAGAATAATACTCTAGTCCACTGTAAGATCTTATCTAATTTTCCTAATCAGTGTCTTCTACCACCTAAACGCAACATTTATTGACCCATCCCCTCATACGTTTCTTCAATATTATGACGCTCTGTTTGAATCCGTCTGATTTGGCTTCTTGCCAATTTTCCACACTACAGTAATGGACTACAGTAATGGATATGTTTTTGTAAACTATAAATAATCTTTAGAATTCTGATTATCCAATTTAATACCGATGGTTTGGGGAGTAACAGCAGGGGGAAGTTGGCGAAAAATTTCCGACTCCGGATTCCCAACTCCCGATTTTGATTTTTTTATATCGAATCCCAACTTTTAAATCTTTTTCGGAATTTTAAGTAGTGGGATCTTTACTTCTGGATTTAGAAGAATTTGTGTCATAATTTCAATGACTTTTATTGAACTTGTTAAGCAAAACTGCTTTTATAGATATACAAAGTATTTCTTACAACTTTGGAGTTGTATTTGCACTCACTTAAAAGACATTCTTCTAATTTTAATTTGCTTATAAATAATTTGTATCTTATAAAAGTAATAGTACTAAATGAACAGGTACCAAAGTATTGAATAACTGAAGACAAGCGAAAGAAGATTATACATTTTGCATACAAAGATGTTATATTTGTAGTGCATTAAATCTTATTTGGTTTAAATAACAGAATAGCATCTATAAGATCTTCTTTCATTGTTGATCCAAGATAGCTTTTTATAACTCTGGGTGCTGAGAAAACTCGGTACTCAACACTTACTTATTCTGCTGGTAGAGAAGCAACTGTCTTTGCTACTGGTTGTATTAAAGGATGCAACTGAATTAGCCTTCTTACTTTTTTTATTTTAACTTTAATTCTAAGAATTTGTGAAAGATAATTTTTTAAAAGAGTCGGAAAGTAGATTTTTAAACCGACTTCTGACTCTGACTTCCCACCTCAGATGATAACTATATTTACTCTGATGATTACTATTTAACAACGATTTCATAATTGATAGTCAGATTGCATTTTTGAATTTTTAGTTACAGTAGTTCATTCTTGATGACATTTCTGGCTTAAGTAGTTTCTATTATTTTTAATTTCTTTAAAACCGTCCTTTTATTATGTTGGCAAGAAAGCCTTCACCATTTAAATACGTTTGGAAAACCGAATTTACTTTCTTGCCAACTCAATAACTTTATATGAATGAACTTTTTTTATAAGTTAAAAAGATTTATTTTCTTTAAAAAAATGTAGTATTGCCTATTATTTTTAATTTAAAATACGATCCAGATAATATTAGTTCAAAACTTTTCTAATTAACATAGTAATTTATTTACGTCTTAAATATAGAAGTATAAAGAAATAAAATAAACTGTCCAAATTCTAAGCAAACACTCTACCTAAATTAATTTCCTGTCACGTTTGCATTTTCTGTGGAATGATTTCACGAATTGTTCTAAAACAAGGTTGAACGTTTTTACTCGTAATAATATTTGGAATTTTTTTTAGTTTATTTGGAGAGGAAAATTCTCAGAGTGTTGAAGAAAGATTGACGATTTCATTAAACAAATTTACTTTCCGACTTGCGCGGCAGAATAATTTATGTCTTTCCAAATATTATTTCTTGTTTTCCGATTCTTGATATTTAATCATTCGAGCTACTTTTGACATCTGCAACCATTAGACTAATATTAAACGTATTTAGTCAACATTGACATATGTTCGCTTCTTATTCAGAGCAAGTCACTTCTCGAATTCACTTCATTAGATATTTTGAGAATGTGTAAAATTGAATACAAAATAAATTCGAGGTATTTAAAGGTAATTTTTTAAAAATCTGTGACATCCAGGAAGTTAAAGAACTAAAAGGTGAACTTTCCTTTCATGGGTGGTTGCCACTCTTTCGAACACCGTTTTCATTTATCATTTAAAGAATCTGATGAATGGCTTTTGAGGTCCACTCATGAATTTTAATCGCATATAGATCTCTTGTTGCATGCTCACTGAAGTTCTTTTTTTATGCATCAGTAAAAGCCTTCAACTTTCTGGTAGTCGCGAATTTTGCAAACTTTCTACGGTCTTTCATCATTGACTTAACCTTCGTAGTCGTGATTATTACATACAGTATTAATATAATAGAGCGCGTCCCTCTATTCTAAAGAAACAAAAAATTGGGGTAAACATTTCCTGTCTTTTTCGTACTAGAGTTGGCGCTGCATCGCCCTTTGGCTTCTTTTCCCTGCGTGTAATTATTTAGAAAACGTAAACATGCTAAGAAGCTATTCTGAAAATTCCGAGAAATGCTTAAAATCCTTTTTCTGAAGCATACATTTATTTACTAAGTACTTATTAAAGATAAATGGATACAAGAAATATTATTCTTGCTTATAATTTTGATCATTTTGTAGGAAATACAAAAAGTTCATATAAAGATATAATTTAGTTTTTAAATTTTGGAGGGAAAAAATTAAGCAAGAAAAATTATTAATAGAATACAAATGGCAAATATTTAGAAAAATTAAATTTACATTTATTGACAGCTAAAATAATAAACCATTTTATAAAAAAATATTTGTATGATTGTAGACCTTTTTCTCCTTTTGCGCCAACAGCAAAGAGTGTTAGCAAAAATCGCCAAGTGCCATCGCCTATGTTAAGCTATAAAGTGAAAGTCACGTGAGAAGTATGTTTGCCTCAAACTGGCAACCCTGATGCGTGCTCTATTATATTACTACTTTATAGGTTATTAGATGTTTAAAAAATTCTGCATTTCACGTCTTATTGGATATTCTGCTTTTGTTTCTGGTTAAATTTTCTTTGTGTTCTTTTAGTGTAATTCTTTTTTGTAAAAAATATTTGATAGTAATTAATAATATTTGATAATAATTAATCAAAAATTAGTTTTTAGCTAACGGTATTGCTATGAGCAAGAGAAGAATGTCGTAGAGTTTAGTATAGCTCTCCATGATACACAATAGAGAACAAATTTAAAAAAATAATTTAAAGACCAATCCAACAGATCTATTAGTTATCTTCATGCTATCATGGTATCTATTTCTTCACAACGATGTAATTCATGATGAGTGGAGAAACAAATATCATACTAGTAAAATAAATATTTTTTAATGATTTCATTTTTGTAATTTCATTTATCTTTATATATTTTTTATATTTAATTTTTAGTGTTATATATTTCTTTATAATGAGCGTTTGTAGCATTATTATTATATCATATATGTAAGAATAAAAGTAAACACAATAATAATTCATTTTGTTTCAATTTTTCATCCCAAAAAAATGTTTACAGTGGGTCTAAATCTAATATGGGGTTGTATAATTTTATATGCGGCCCGCGGAGTTAAGAGGCATTTTCAAAGTGGCCTGCAAAATCATTTGGGTTGGCCACCCCCGATATAATAGATGTGCTTATTTGTTCTTGTCCTTCTTTTTACGTTTTTCTCCTTGAGAATGAAAAAAGTTTTAAATCCAATTTTGGAAAAATAATGTGTCATTAAATGTTTATAAATATTGAAGCAAAAAGTTTAGAATAAATTATTTACTCAATTTAAATGAAAATAATACTAAAATAGCCGAATTACAGTACACAAAATAATAAAGCAAAATACCATAGAGTCTCGATAATTCTAGTTCCGTTCAATCAGAAGAGACTAAGGTGTGGAGTTCTTTTTTTTATTTCCATTTCCTGTATATTTTGTATTTATTTTTTCCTTCTTTCTTAATATTGTAAAGGCTTAAAAAAATTTCACCGCCCGCAAAATTTCACCGTGTTTTTCTTGGAATTTTTATTTTTCTTCCTGCCTGACGCTTCAATTTCTATTAGTCGGTTGCACTTCTTAGGGATTAACTAATTTCGGTGAATGGCAAGTGAACCTTTCTGACGTATATGTTCTTATATTCTAGAACTCATAGAATTAAAATTATAACTTATTTTTTTGGGGACTGAATAATGAAAATGGAAAATGAAAAAATTCTAAGCAAATTATTTATTTTTAAAACTTTAGGTGCTTGAATTTTTCGGAAAATATTTTTCGAATAACAAATAATAAAATGGCAGACCACAGAAATTAATTATATTCAGAATATAATTAAATTTTAATATGTTAGTAATTCTCAGGATGACGAATTTACGGATTTGTTGCAAATATTGACTTATTGTGTTTTATTCTAAAACAGTTTTTAATTAGCTATAATTATCATATATACAATATAAGTATCGAAAAAATGTGCTTTATAAAATATTAGTTTAATTAATATTTTCTTTAAAAAAATGACTCCTTCAAGTTATGTTGCAAGTTATTTTGCTATTTTCGAAGAGATAATTAAGTAACGATTATTAAAGATTTAAAATATTTTTTATATCATGTAATATACAAATGTGAGCAAAAGTTGTTAAATAATTTTCTACAACTTTTTTTGTAAATTATTTATAATTTAGAAAAACAATAAAATAAAATTTGATAAAATTTAACTATTTGAAAGAAATTGGATATTGTGAAATAAACTAATATATTGTGATTTTTGTACGTATAATGTTAATTACAAATTAGTACCAAATGTATTAAAAATGTATTTGATAGTCTTTTATGTTGTTATACGTTTTTTATATTGTAAAAATAAAATTATACAATGATCTTTAAAATATGAAATTGGCAATATACATTTTGGATACCATTGTATTTGTTTTCAGTATAACAAGAAATACCACTAGTGTACATTTCCGAGAATTTTTATGTATGTTACCGTTGTTATTTAAACGTAATGTTGTTTTCAATCCTTATCTAAAAATATTTCCTTTCAATTCGCAGAATCGTGGAACGAGCTTAAGAGATGAAGTTCCCCACCTGAGAAACACTCTCAGAGAAACCAATGGACAGGAAAGCGACGAAAATGCGTTGGAATTATTGGAAAAATTTTGTAATACTAAGTTACAATCGCTGACTAGAAACCAACACTTGAATAACTTTGAATCACAGATGATGGACATCGCAGAAATGAAAAATGACAAGAAAAAATGGTAAGCCTTAAAATTTTTTTTTCAAAATGGCGATATTTAATGCTATTTCAAAATAAAATACTGATTGTATCTTTTAGCTAAATAAAATGTAAACTAGGTAAAAATTTGTTTTTTGGTGCTGTTTGGTTTTCGTCTTCGTATGCTGGGAAGTATCACCTGAGGTTATTCGCTAATAGTTGAGCTCTAGCTAGGGTGCGCCACGAGGATCCAAACACCCACATTTTGCCGCTATAATTTTAAGTGGTTCGCATTTTTATCTAGTTCGCATTCTCCTCCTCTAACCCAACAGAAAGAAATTACGTGCAAAAAATTTATTATGCATTCGCGGCAAGGGCCTGGATGCTCTGGTTCGATTTCGTTTTCCGGGCTTCGAACCTGCCTACCCTTGATCGAAAACCCATGCACTTAGCTACCTCTACCCATTTTATTGTATTTGCCTCTACAATCTTGAGTGACCGCCTGTATGAGCGCATCTGGAGATTCGTATTCTCCTCCTCTAGGCAAACAGAAAAACTTTCCTTCCTACAGATTCCCTTCTTTCCTATACGCGGCCTGGTGGCCAAGTGGCTAGCGCTCTGGCATTTGGTACCACAGGCTTCAGGATCAAATCCTGGCGGTGGCATGGATGTTTTTTAGTGGTTCGGAATCCACTTTAAACTGTAGGTCCCGGTCTGTTTAGCCCTCGTGTGCACAAAATGGCCGTAGAGCGACAAACCAAACCAAACCATACAGATTGAATATGCATATCCCCAGCCAATTCACGAAAACTTTAGGTTCAGTTTAGTTTGTCGGGCTTCGAATCTGTCTCTCCTAGTTCAGAAACCGATCCTCCTTGCCACTTCCACTCACATTATTATTTTTTATGAGGAGTTTTAAAAAACAATATTTTATTGTTAATACACTTAAATAATTTGTATTATTCTATGAACTTATGAATAGTGTTCAAATAAAAGGTGATTTTTCTACCAAAGTTAAAATAAACGTCAAAAGTATTTTCATACCATTGTTGACAGAATAATAAAATTATAAGCATTAAATACGTTAAACAGAGACAGTCGTAACAATATCATGATACCAGTGCAGGAACGTTAATGAATGTACAAAGAATAAAAGTTGCTCAATTTGGAAATGATAAATTGGTTGTTTAAACTTTATTCATTTTGATTAAAATCTGAAGCACCACACAAAATTCTTAAATTTTTCAAAATATTTTTGAAAGAAAACAACGTAAAATAAAATTTCGTACAAAACAAGTAAAATTTTGAAATACCGAATAATAATAATAATAATAATAACAATAATAAAAAACCGCTGTGTTGTATTTAATAAACAGCAAAGTATAATGAAATAAATGTTAAGGCACTTTTTTCTCTGTGTTACGATTTTATTTTGAATACTTCATAAATTGTGGGTATTTCTCAAATTATTTTTATTTAGATTTTTTTTCCAGATTGAATCTTGTGTGTATATATTTAAATTAAATAATTAAATCTAAATAATTTGTTCCATAAAAAAGTCAAATGAAAATAAAAACCATTATTCATAGCAGGGGCTCTCAAACTTATACTGGTGTGAGACCTTAAAAATGTTAGAAGAGAACAAAAATAAATGGAAAGAAGTAAGAAATAAACTTATTGTGTATTAAAACATATTTTGTGTGGAACAAATAAATATTAAATGTTTTGCCATGCACCCTTAAGGAATCTATGGTACATTGCACAAATCCTTCAATTATTAAAATAAGCAGAGATCCAATCAATAGAATCAAAGATCAAACCTAGATCAACAAAATATTGGTTGTTCCACATGAAATGAATTTTTGAGTGCACAATTTCTAAAAGATCATGAACACAAATGGTTTGAACATATTTAACCAAAATATGCTCTATCTACATGAATGCCCTTCTGTCATCGATTACAAAGCATTTTTATGGCAGTTTCAAAGAATACCATTGATTTAAAGTCAATCAATTCGGTAAAGGCTATTTTGACAGCTTTTTAATTCATAAAGACATGGTAATCAATAGAAGACAAGTGTATTGAATATGGTGAATGAAGCAGAATCTCAAATTTTAACTCGTTCAGTTTTTATAGAGCGACTTGTGAAATGTGAGGTCATGCGTTATCACAGATAGAAATAATGCTTTTTTCAATTCTCCAATACTGGTTCTGATGACAACAATTTCTGATAAATAATATCAATTTATTGACAGTAATACTGTATTTTAATTATTTGACCTCTTCCTAGGAAGCCGTAATAGATAACTCCCATTTTATTCCTCCAAAACGTCAACATTGTCTTCTTTGGATGTATGTTTGTTCTAGATAAGTAGTAGATAGTTTAAGCTTTTCATCTGTATCAACTACTTTTCTGAGCTTTCACGATTATAATAATGTATCCACTTTTCATCATAAGTAATTATAAGGTAAAAAAAAGAAATAATTTCTTTGCCGAATACTAAATGATGTGTAAATCTAGATCGTTGCAATTTCTGCCGTCTTTCAACTCATATCTGTTTCTACCCGTATCATCAACCTATCTGCCAATTTTTTTTTTGCCTTTCCAAGCGCTGCAAGATGTCTCGAAACTGTTGTTATGCTTACTCCAAGATCAACAGCAAGTTCTCTAACACTTATTGCAAAGTTAGCTCTAACTTTTGCCTTCTGAACATCATTACAACGAAAGCTTTCCAGTCTTACACGAATTTCATTTTCTAAGCTCCTATATCCTGATTTAAACTTATCAAACCATCGCCTCATTGTGGAAACATTAGCTGTATTGTTCCCAAATGCATCATTACTGTTTCATGTTTCGTGGGTAGCAGAATATCCATGCTTATATTCATACGGAATAATGATCCGTATTTTGTAGAAATCCATGTTTCTATTTGCTTAAGATTTTGTAAAAATTTCGACATCTCCATACAAACAAAATACATACTTAAAAAACATAGCATGCTTAATAAAAGGATATATAACACTCTTATTTAATTTAATGCTGTTATATGTATATTTTATATAATGTCAGATAATACTAAAAAGTTCTTTTCATGTGAACACAATGTAATATTAAATGTTTTGACAAAATTAGTCGCGATCAGCACTTTGGGAATCTCTGGTATACTGCGAAAATATACATATACAAAATGTCAGTTATTAGAGTAAGCAGAGAACCAATAAGAAAATCAAAAGTTAAACCAATAAAGTGAAATCTATGACTAAACCAAGAATTTCTTGTTTAATTTCAGCACACCTGCAATATTCATTTTTGCCATTTCCTAAAATTTAAAAAAATTTCTACAAATATTAGTGTCAACAAGTTTGCTGCATATCTTTCAAATGTTCTAAAGAATCTTCCGATCTTCACTAAGTAATTAAAGAATTATTTATTGAAGACCGGAAAATAATTTTTATGTATAATTTATTGCATAATAATGCGATGAATTCAGAAATGGTAAAATAAACTATTTTCTGTTCTTTTCAACATTGCTTATAAAAGAAGCAATAGATAAAGAGCTGAAGAGTAAAAATAAGTATTTAAAATAACAACATTTTAAGAGAGGAATATCGAAATAGTTGTAGAACGGTATAGTGTTTATTCAACTACTCATAATTTCTGATCGGCTATCACAGGTCTCTAACCGTAGGGCCTGACTGTCAAAGAAGATACGATCTGATTGCAAGGAAAGTGACGCATTCGTCTTGTAGGCAAATAATAAATTGATCTGGATCAATTAGAAATTTTTAAATAATAAGAAAGTAGAAAAATTTAATAAGCATATTCTATAATTTTAACAAATTTAAAAATTAAAATTTTTTATTATGTTGGCTTGTATAAAAAGTGTATGGCAGAAACAATCTTGACTAATCGGACCATATTATCCACATATCATTATGGGCATCACATCAGTTTGAACAGTATTGGTATCACATTAGTTTAAACAGCAACGACATCACTTCCAGACAATAATGTACTTCTGAACTGGTTTGGGCACTGGTTTATATCCATTTTAGTCATTAAAATCAATTTAAAGAAATTGTTTTTATAGATGTTTTGGATACGTATTTATACAAAATTTTTTGACTTTTAATCAAAAATTATTAACGATTGTGATTTATTTCACAACATACTTTTATGAGGGTGATTTTTTTCTTTAGTTGTTAAGAAGTCAAGTATAAATATACAATATTTCTCATTTGATTTTTGTTTTGAGTAAAAAATGTGCTAATCATGTATAGTTAAGAAAAAATAAGACAAATAAAACATTTAAATTACTGTGACATTCAACTGACGTATAAAAATAAATTGGGGTACAATTGTATTTTCTGTTGCATGAAATGAAAGTAAAAAGTTTGAGTGGCATCAGGCCACCACAGACTTGGGGAAAAAAAATTGTCAGAATTATGCAGGAATTACTTATTCTAAGCAATATACGCGGTTTAAGGGACACATTTTTAAAATTTAGATATCATTCTACTCCAAAAATAACAGAAAAACTAATATAATTTCCAATTACGAAATAATTTTAATTTGAAAAAAAATCATGATTTCTATTTAAACAGATGTTTGGAAAACATAACATCTTCGACAAAATTCAAATATTTCAATACAACTGGAATTCTAATTCATGAAGGCAGTTTGAGCAATTTATTTCCAAAAGACAGGAGGGTTATCCAAATAGTGGTGGAGTAAAACCCACCATAAGAGAAGTACCTCTGAATGCGTGATTGAGGTGGTGGTCTGATTCAAAAAGTACCATCATCAGCATAGCATTATTGAAAACTGGCGCTTGTACCTGATGACCATGTTTCTTAAGGCAAAGGATTAGAGGGAGCGGCCGAATACTTTGATGGAAAAAAGGACACGTTCAAAAAGAATTTATCAGAACTGGTTTCAGTGAGTGCTCTTTGGGATGGGTTGAAAGAATCAACCGTCACTCGATTATTTTTAAACACGAAATTGTACAGGTGATGTGATTTTCTTCTTGATTGAAATTTATTAACGAATTTGGTTTTTGCCACTGGAGGTTCTACATGACGCACTCTTTTTTTTTCTTTTGCAGCAGCAACCCAGAACCAAAAAGGGGAAAACAACTGACGTCAATTATTGATCAATTGAAAATCAACAAGACTAAAGATTCAGCACCAAATTCTAAAAATAAAAAAAAGAATCCACTAGTTTGGCAACCGCAAACTGCTAACGACGGTGAGTGATTTTTTTTAATGTTTCTAAATTAAGAAAAAAATATGTATATTGCAGCGAAATGCGTGAGATCTTTCTGAAAAAATAATAGGAAAAAGAATTCATATTTACTATAAAAGAACTTTTACTTGATGATGGAACTAATATGATTGAATTTTAAACGTTTACTTTGGTAGTTACCTTCTGTAATTACACTGTCCTCTATAATTTTAATACGGTAGGCCACTGAGATAAGATCATCTAAGATATCATATAACATCATAGAAGATTGAGTCATTGATTTTCAGGTACTTTGTTTTGTTATAGTATTCATCACATTTTATGTTCAATGTAAATACAAATGCTCACATAAAAATTTTCTAAAATTCTTAGTTAAAATTTAGATCGGTGAAAAAAATTAAAAGATTTCATAACCTTGAATAACGGAAAAATAGATATTTATAGTATTATCACAAATGTAACTTAGAGATTATCACTTAGGTAACTCTACAGATTACCACTCGAAGATTTAAAAAAATTTGTGACCCCATTTATATCTTATACAAATTATTCTTAATAAAATATTTAAAATATGTCAACGCGCTATATGAGTTAAAAATAAAAAATTAATAAATAATAATTAAATAAAATAGTTCAAAATTCCAAAATAAAAAAAGTATAAAAAATATAATATAATTCAAAATAAAAATATTATTAAAAAATTTATAAAATTTATACATAAAATTAATAAAATAATTAAAAATTAATAAAATAATTAAAAATTAATAAAAAATTATTTATAGTATTATCACAAATATGAATAAAAAAAATATAAATAATTTTATTTATGAAAAATAATGACATCTATAATAAAATTAATTTTTTGTTTGGAAAATAAAAGTGTTTGCTAAAGTAGTTGATTAAGATTTGTTTGGTTAGAGATGTATAAAAGTAAATATATTGTTTGCTCATTAAAATGGGGCAATTTATCAGCTTTCTAGTGAATGTATTTAATTAATAATTAAAATGTTTTTAACTTTTAAGGCGGGAACATAATCTTTTGAAATATTATTGTCAAAAAACGATTTTCAGGTTCTACTTTCGTGACGTTATTTTCTTTCTTAATTATATTTTTATAATTTTATCAGTTTCCTTTCTTTTACAGCTTGAAATAAGTATTAAAATTATAATATTAAATTAAATTTATTAACTTTAAATGTTTACATATCACATGGTTTTAAGATGGAATACTAATCGTAACAGTTTCATTAAAATACAAAACTGAATTTCAAGTATATTTATGTAACTTTTAAGACTTAAAAATAAAATAAAATATATTTTTTGTGTCGTTATTTGAATATATTAAAACACATAATGCCGAGCCAGCTATATTCATTGAATCATTTAATATTAATGGTATAAATTCACTAAATATATTTATAGTTTCACTCATTTAATAATGTTTTAATTTTGTAACGAAAAGAAAAATAAATTTGTGATTTGTTTATGTCTTTTAGATACGAAATTTAAAAAAAGGATTTTTGATATTATTATACATATCAAGAATAAAAATCAATTTTTCTGTTTCATTTTTTCCACAATTTATTTTTAAAAATACACTGCTCCAAATTTATCCCAGAAGTTTACAAACAATCTAAATATATCTGTTGAAATATTTTTTATAAACCTCCGACAAAACTTTGCTCTAAATCAATCTCCACAGATATTAGAATAAATAGTAGAAATAGATATTTTACAAATCTGGGTCAGGCATTGGCTTTGTGGTAAGATTTCTTTTAATCTATATTAATATGATCAAGATGGCTAAACTCAGTATCAGTGTGTGCACCATAAGGTCTTTATGATCTTGCGTAGCTGGATTTGTGTGGGGTCATGAACTAGAATGTAGGTGTTTGACTTAAAAGGTGTAATCTGCTGTTTTTGAAGATGATGCTTTGGGTTTGCTCAGCTCATCGAAATGCTAAACAAGTCTTGGAAGCTCTCAACGGTGCCCACCCATGGTCTTGAGAGACAAAAAGCAACGTGAGGACCTATTTCTCCTGCTACTAGTCTTCAAAAGCGCTGCTTCAGAAACTTATTGTGTTGACTTTCTCATCCGGAAAATACTTGACTGAGTTTGGCCACTTATTCTAATGGTGAATGTCGAGGGTACTTCTTATGAATGTTTGTATCCAATTGGTTTCGAACATCAACGACTGACTTTGGATTTATATCGTTTGGTTTGGACATTGTATGATTTTTAACACGGACACAACGGATATAAAGCAACACAGACTGTAACTGAAACAATACCAAATATTAACAGTTTTATTTGAATAATTTGAATTCAAGAAGTATTTTCAAATATGATGTATTTAGGTTTGTTTCGGTTTTGGCTAGGTTTAAGATTTTAGCTTTTGTTTTTATGGTGACAGATAGGCCAATTGTTTATTTTAAGGCTCTATTTAAAAACCGTTATTATTTGAATATAGTTTTAATTGCTAATAAAAATTGCTCATATATCGGAATATACCAAAAACACACCAAATTTAGTTAAATGTCTTAAAAAACACCTTAAAATTTTGAAAGTGCATAAAGCTAGTTTCTATAAACAAAATGAAATGATGATTTTACCGATGCTATAATAACTAAAACCTAAAAGTTATCTGAAAAATTATTAAGAACATCCAATTCATTAACGTGTAGTGATTTGTATTTCGCTTAAATTTTAACCATAACAAAAATTCCGAGTTTTCAAATGCGAAAAATTTATAATTGATTTATTCCGAAAGTATTAAGTGATAAATTTATTTGTAGTTAACCGAAGGGCTATATTTAATTAAATAATGTCTAAGTTTTATCCTTCTAGTTTTATGCAATAAAAATGAAATTTTATTAAAACAAGAATGTCGTTTCAGTACACCACAGTTCTTATTTTTTCAGTAATTTCTATTAAAATATTTAATTTCTTACTATAAAACTTGTAATTATTAGATTCTTTTTTGAAAATATGACGTTCATTTTTTTTTACCTTTTTTTTAAATATTAACATTTCAGAAATTTCAGTTATTTTCACAATAAACAATGCTATCGCATTCTGAACGAATTAGAATACCTAATTAAAAAGCTGAATCTTTATTTTTAAAGATGAAAAATCGAATTTGCAGCTTCTATTCAAATTCAGCATTTTGCGTTATTAATAACAATAGAAATTATTTTTTGTATAACGTCAAATAGCTACCCCAATTTATTGAAGAAGTGAATGAAGGCAATTATCGTTCCACGTAATTATTTTTGAGAGAAAATAATATCTTATACTTACTGAAAAATCGTGATGCGATATTTTTTTTGTCGATCTGTCTTAGTAAAATGAAGCGATGAAAGCACATAAACACAGGGTAGCTCTGCAGTCTCGAGGACGAAATGTTATCTGTTTTCATTCTGCCACTTCGTAAAATTGCATCTTTTGATTATTTTGAGACCTCATCAGAAGATGCAAAAAGGATAATTACAAATCTGTGGCCAGAACCATTGTGCGCTTAATTTATTGTAATTACTATCTTGTAAGTGTTGTTGAAGGTTCTTGTTTTATAATGTAGCTATGATGAGGGGAGATTATTCAAACAGAGCTGTTCTACGTTATAAAAAATCGTATGGATTGAAGCATGGATTAAAGGATTTAAGGGGAATATATTAAAGGATTTAAATTTTTCAATTCAAACATTTTTACGCATGAGTTAGCAATACGTTAAAATAAGCAGCATTTTTTTTTAATTAGTAAAAATAATCACATAAAATTTTTAGACACTTTTTTTTTTTAATATAGACAAAATTGTTCAACGTTATAAAAAATTTATATAGATTAAAACATATATTAAAGGATTTAAATTTTTCAATTCAAACATTTTTACGCATTATGAGTTAGCAATACGTTAAAATAAGTAGCATTTTTTTTAATTAGTAAAAATAATCACATAAAATTTTTAGACACTTTTTTTTTAATATAGACAAAATTGTTCAACGTTATAAAAAAATTATATAGATTAAAACATATATTAAATGATTTAAATTTTTCAATTCAAACATTTTTACACATTATGAGTCAGCAATACATATAAAATAAATACCATTTTTTTAATTGGACGATATCAAATAATTAGTTAAAATTTTTAGATAGTATTTTTGTTGGGTTATTTTATAAGTTAATTTTAAATGTAAAATCAAAAAGTAAAAATTTTCTTTTAGAGTATGATAAAAATTAGCTTTAAACTTATTATACATGAAAAACATACCCAAGCAATAAAAATAATTAAAAAAGCATTTTATTTGTATTTTTGAAATTAGATTAAATTATTTAATATCAATAATATATATTTTACATCGAACTATGATACTTAAAATATAAAATATTTTTACATTAGTTCATTTTTATAAACTTAAATTTGATTAAAAATTAATTGATGTTCTATAGTAATAAATTACGAATTTCTAAATTGATTACCATTATAATATTCAAAAAGTTTTTTTATGGTAAGTTGTTCATTTATTTTAGTGGGACATCTATTCTATATATTTGTACTGGTACTCAAGCCTTTTTTTATGTTTAAGAATTAAATCAGTTATTTTTTATTCATATTCAACTTAAAATATGGCATTCGGAAAAGAAGTATATTTTTATTTTTTTCAAAATAAAGGCATTTTTAATAATTGGTATTTAGTAAGATAGGAAAATTTCTGGTAGTTAATTTTTCATTCTTCTTGACCTTTTATATGCATGTACCAAGGTTTTTTATTCACTTTTAAAAATGATTTTGAAAATGTTGCAATTTATGTTATACTAAAATTGAAAAACTACACTGAAGATGTTTTATCAAAATTTGACTCATATTAATCATATGGGTCAATCAATAAATCTGCAAAGTTCGAAAGTTTTTATTTTCATTCAAATATCATTTCTCAAATGTGAACAAGATAATTAATGAATACTTCGAATATTTTGAATGAAAAAATTTTATGATCCCGGAAGTACATGATATTTCAACAACTTTTCTTAAAAATTAAACATCTTTTCAGACATTTATCTATGCCTAAATTAATGTTGTTAAAAATGCTTTTTAGAACAAAATTATTCAAGTTTTTCTATTTATGAAAAGAATTCCATCTAGTTACACATTTTTATCAATACCACATTCAAACGAAATATGATTTTCTAATTTTGTATTTGTGATTTCGGATGATGCTAAAATATTTCGCGAAAATTAAAACTTCTCTACTTTTAATTGAAAATGAAAAATAAAAGAGATGGTTCAACGATGAGTCATCCATTTTTGAGGACATTGCTATAGTTGATTGACGATACTGGGCACGCTCCAACGGCAGAAGTCGATGGCCATCTGTAATTAGGAATAGACTGGCTAACAAATTGAAAGTCATGTTTTTATGCTTCAACTTAATTGTTAAGCAATTTTATGCGTCTCTTTCTTCAATGACTTTGGCACGTTCTCAACATTGCGGTGTCCGATCATGTTTGTTCGTGGAATTTATATTCCTTTCTTTGTTTTTTAATACTCCAGTTGATATGTAACAGCGAAACTGCTTTCAGGCATCGAGCTTTTATCGGATTTTTATAAGAGGGAGGAAATATCGTGCTGTCATAAATAACACGTGAGTAACATCATTGGTACATTTATTTTTATTCTACATAGTAATTGCTGCGTAACTTCGTTAAATTTATGACGAATGTGATCAAAACTTTAACCTGAAGCTTTAAAAACATGTACCTTTTGTAATTAGTATATATTATCGGTAATAAATAACCGTTCTGATCCCGTTTTATTTAATAAGAATATATAAATTGAAACATTTAATTTATAAAGTAGCAAATTTAAATGCTACATACAAAATAATCATTTGAGAACTAATTAGTTTACAGTTATTGCTTTTCAATCGTTAATAACGATTGCTATAATAAAAATGTGTGTCTCATACCCGAAAAACTCTTTAAAAAATGTATTTACTTCATAAAAAAAAGTATTTACTTTAAAAAAATGTATTTACTGCTTACTGCAACAAAGTTTTTTCGTTTGTTTGAAATTGTTTTCATTATTGATTGTCACGGATTTTAAAAATGTGTGTTGGCCGTTTATCAAACTCATATGCAATATTGTTTACTTGTACTATGTTAACGGTTGCAAGTAACACGTTAACGGGATGCATTTTTAACATAAATTTGAATACATTCACCCTTTTTTATTTATATAACCATTTAAACACGTAATGTTTGTTTAGTCAGAATATAAAGTTTGAGAAGATGGATATACTTCTCTGTTGTTGTAAGTGAACTAAACTGCTAGATATTATAAAATGTTTATGTTATGACATTAATTTTTTTAAAAGGAGACAATTTTTGATTTTTTATTATCTATTTAAAGTCTTTCCTTTTGAAACAACATATGAAATCAGCATTGTTTAAACATTGTAACATCATAAAGAATAAGTTATTACAAATTAAAAAATATTATAAAATATTTATGCTATGGCATTTTTTTTTTTGTTATTCAAGTTAAAAATTTAATGCAAGACAGAAGTTTCTTATAAAATATAAATCAGATATTTATAAAATAGTTTTACATCAGACGTTTTAGAAAATTTGTGGAAAAATCATGCTATGGTAATAAATTTATATTTTTAATTATTTTGATTTTATTCTTATTATGTTGGAGGCATTCTTATTAAAAAAATTCTGATTCTTTTTTCTCTATTATTCAGTGAGTGAAAAAAAAAAAAAAAAAAACCCACACACACACAGAATGTAGCAGGCATATTTCATTTCTGGTAATTTTTCAACATATTTCTTTCGAAACAAATTTTGAAAACTCATCGTATTTTTTCTTCATATAATACACCATTTCTTGAAATAAAATTTCTTTAATTTAAACAAAAACATATATGCATGAGGCAAAAAGTTATATGAGTTATTTTCTAAATAAATGAAATTTTGTTCTTTTAAAATTAAATAAAAAAAATTAATCCTATTTCATTTGTTAATATTTCTTAGTTTTTTTTGTAACAATAATAATGATATATTGATCGCAAATTTGTATAAATTTGAAAAAATACAATAAAGAACTTTATCCAAAAATATTTTAATCTATAATAATTAAAAATTTAAATTACATGATATTAAAAAAATTAGATGAAAAAAATACAAAATAGCTATTAAACTTCTGTTTCAAAATAGTTTTGAGTCACATATATCTGATTAGCACCCCTAAAACGTAATCGATTCGTCTGTTTCCGCTTTTAAAACGGATGTTTGCCTTTTGATACTTCCAGACTATTGGGATCGAACTCTACTTTATTTTGTTTCACATGAAGGTAAAAGTTAAAAACATTGATTTTTACCAATGTTTATTTTTTCTGATGTAAAGAGTTCTTTTCTTATAAAACTAATAATTGTGTAGTTATATATATTTATGAAAAATTTCTAAGGATGTTTCTCATTTGTTTAATAAAAATATTTAAATGAATTATTTCATGCGAAAACCCTGAAGGCAAAAAAATTAAAATTTGTGACTGAGATGCTGTATTTTTAATATAAATCGTGTTGATTTACATTGTATTGCTTTTAAAAATTATAGTCAAGGATCCCGGGCCGCTCGTGATATGCTAATTTTTTTTAAATATGATAATTTTTACTGGAAGATTTTGACATAATTCGGATATAGTTTAATAAATAAACCTTTAAATATTGTAAAAATGTTTTACATAATGTTTTCTAATTTGTTGCAAACTGAAATAAAAGAAATTCTGTCAATAACTGGCTAGAGTCTAAAACTAAAATGTCTTTTTACTTATTTAATTCTTATTGTCAAGAAGATTGGCTATCAAGAAGTCAATCATTCTCCCATTTTCAATAATTTGAAATGTATTTTATGGGGTTGTCAAAACTATGCTCCATTTAAAAACCGCGTTCAATAAAGTAACTGTTTTTGCTTTTTATGAATGCATTAAAGTATATAAGACTACTTTAATCAAAATATATATTTGAGAACAAACATACTGGCGTGAATATTAACAAATCCATTTGAGTCATCATTTTCGCGTTTGGTTGTAGCAAAAGTCCAACTTAACACTACAACATACAAAATACTAATAAAATCGAGATCGTCCCCCTATTCTAAAGGAACAGAAAGTTGGGCAAACATCTCCTGTCCTTTTCGTACTAGAGTTGGCGCTGCATCGCCCGTTGGCTTCTTTTCCCTGCATGCATTATTTAGAAACCGTAAACATGTTACGAAGCTTTTTTGAAAAATCTGAGAACTTTAAACAGAAAATTTGTTTGATTTCTGTTATAAATGATCACTAAAAACTGAAATGCATCCAATTTTCCTAATTAGAAATGGGAATCGGATACATTAGAGGCAATATTCTTAAGAGTAATAAAAATTACACTTCATGGTAACTACTCTTCAGAATTAAAATTCAACTTCAGAAGAAAAATTACAGGTTTTAAAAATTATACTTCAGGGTATAAAAATTACACTTTAAGGCATAAAAATTACATTTCATAGTTATTACACTTCAGGATTAAAATGACACTTGAAGTTAAAAATGACACTTTACGTTAATAAAGATTTTGAATCCCATTTTTATCATCAAAGAGCAACCTAATCGAGAAGGCATGTTTCTAGTATCATAATATTTTACACAATCCATAATCAAACCACGAAAAGATTTTCCCCATTCTGTTAACACCGAAAGAAAAAAAATCTTACAGTGAAGAATATCTAAATGATGATTGGAAGAGTGTATCAAAATGACTCCGTTCGTTGAACAGAGAGCAAAGAAATGGAAAAGTCATTTAACTCCCATTAGTGACCTTACAAAATGTCAATAAAATGGGCTGCGGACTTCACGACGTCCTAAGGTTTGATAGAAAAACGGGTTAAGGATTCTGAGCATAGATCATGATTGAACAATAGGTAGCTGCAGCACCTTTTGAACTTAGACACTTGTTCTTGATAACTCATTCTGGGGAACCGTCAGAAGCACCAAGCCATGCAATCCTGCTTTTTTTAAGTACCATTTAACGATCAGCATTTCATAAGCATGTAGAAAATTATACAGAAAATTGGACCCTAATGTAAAATTAAAAAGATCGAGGTCATGTCGGAAGCTGGGTAACAGCGTTAAAATAATCATTAACTCAAACTTTCTGGATTGACATGTTAGAGACCTGTACTTACGGCAAGGTAAAATAGCTCAAATGATACGCTTAGGATTTGGATAAGCAAAATATCAAAATTAAAAATATTAAGTATTTTTCCGTTTGTCCGTTTTATTTTTTAAACTAAATAATTTCTACATGGCTATACAAGGTATTCTTTGAAATGAATTGAAAGTACAATTCTCACCAATTGAAAGTATAATTTTTCGTATAAGAACAAGATAATTTAAAAAGAAAACCTAAAACATGACTGTTTTAATACAATAACTAAATAAATTTAATAATATCGGAAACAAAGTATTACAAAATAGATCAATACATCTTTATCGATCAAGTATTTTCCGAAAGATCCAAATCCATTATCAAGATGTTCTTGTAAACATCAAGATGTTTATCGTGAAACGATACTTGGCAGTTTTGAAAGCTATTAGAATTTCGCGAAGTAGAAATTTAAATAAGTTATTTTATTCTCATTAATCAGTAAGGAATAAAAGTTTTAAAATAATAAAAATGCTTTTCAAATTTACTTTGACGAAGATTAATGTAGATTTAATGTAGATTCTATCTTATTGCAAAATTAAAAGGTGCCTAGTATAAATATTTAAATAATTAAAATATTTGCATTTTTTAAAAATGAGGAATTGAAATTATTTCACTATATAATAAAATTAAAAAATAATTCTCTATTTTTATTTATTTGATTCAATTACCGTATTTTTTATTGAGGTTTTAAATCATAGTTGCATAGGTGGAAAAGCACTGAAATTCATTACTGTCGTCGATTGATTGTTGTAGTTTTTTCGGGAACAAACTGCTCAGAAAATGTCGGGGATGGTATCCACTCTAACGTTGATATATTGCTGCAAGTCGTCATAGTGAATCCTGCTTAACGCCAAATAAACTGTAATTTCCCCGAACAAGGAAACATAAAATGTTTTTAGATACCCATTGTTAGAAAATTAAAAAAAAAATTTCTTCAGATTTAAAAGAACCTCTTCTGATGAAGAGCTGTCAACGCAGATTACTGTAGTAGGAGCTCGCTTTAGAAAAATAAATCTTTTTAACGCCAATAACAATGTTGCCTGTGGTTATTAACTGTTCTCCTCTAGAATAGGGGAAATACAGCAAATTTACAGTTAACTAGGGCTCCAGTATTGTATGTGTAGGAGGGATCCTGTTACATTGCACTCACATTTTTCTGCTTCAATTTGGATTGACCACCCAAAGAAAGACATCATGGATCTCCATGATGTCGTACACTCCTCCCCCTAGAACATAAGGTAAGAACATACCCAGTTATAGATTTACCGTGTAGACATGGGAGATCTCAATTCGGATTTGTCTTTGTATTGAAGCGGGCTCTTATATGGAAACTCATTGCTTCAACCCATTGTTACTTAAATGCAGTAAATTGATAGGGCATTAGTAATAGCTTTGTGAGAATGTTTTAATGTATAAAATGTAGGCGACTCTTAGCGTAAAGACCAGTCTTCTGATTGGTTTCCTTTGGCGACGTACAAACTTAGTTTCTAGTGGGAATCCTGCTTTATTAAGATTATAAGTAGCATTACTTCTCTTTGTTTTGAAAACATGCTTTGAAATTGTAATCATTGGCATATCCCTGCATGCTATAATACTCATTTAAATTTCGCATTTCTTGCATACCACCTTCATGCTGTAGCAATTTTAATTTCCAATATATTTATAATTTTCGAAAAAATTATTAAAAACGTATTAAAGCGTCTTTTATCTATAAAAAAGATTTGACAAATAATTGAAAATAGTATTAAAAAAAGTGAAACAATCTGACGTTGACTATTGTAACACATGAACCTATCAAGCGTAAAAGATTTTTTGCACTGAATTACAAAACATCAAAGATAGAAAAAAACACAGCTTCCATTATCTGTCTCATCTTAGAAGGAAGACTGCTATAAAAAATAATAACAAATAGTTACAACTTTGGTTTTGCAGTATTCAAATAAAAAGATTCGTTTTTTTTTCAAAGCGAACACGTACGCCGGTCATCTGCGTTGACAGCTCTTAATCAGAAAATGCGACACTCAGAAAATAGTAGAGCAACTTGAGGACAAGGGAAAAAAGAACAGCTTGAAGACGAAACAGATTAAAGTTTGTCATCATCAGAACGGGAACGACCTCAAAACTACGGATTTAGCAAGATGGAAATAAAATGTTTGGGCTGTTTTGAGGTCGAATTTCATAAGTTAAGTTTCTTTTTCTTTTTCTTTTCTCGGTACCGGGGTTGATGGATTACTGTCGCAACGTCACCTGGCATTTGATAAAGAATCGACCTCATCAGGAAGTCATTTTATGTAATAGGTGATGAAGACAGAGTATATTCGAATGTGAATGAACGAAGGTTTAGGCGACATTTTCTAACAAATTATTGCCATTATATATCTCGGGTTTATATAAATTTTTAAATTTCCATTGTGGTCAAATATTTTTTTTTATTTTTTCCTTATCTACATGCGGATCATGGATTTACTCTTAGAAGTCGCTTTTGGTGGCTTGAGGTTAGACTACTAAACTGGGAGGACTGAGTTCAAATATAACTGAAAGTATCCATGTTTACATTGACAATGGGCACGATAGATAAGTTGGCGAGAAAATTCTTCATTGTATTCAAAAGAGAGGGCGAATGGAGCTATCTCCTCAGAAGCTGTCCCTGTTGGTATTCACTCTAAATTGCCATGGCACTACGTTGGTGCATTGCTACACATTGTCATAGTGAATCTGGTTAACGCCAAATAAACTATAATTTCCCGAACAAGGAAGCATAAAAAGTTTTTAGATACCCAGTGTTAGAAAACTAAAAGAAAATTTCTTCAGATTTATAAGAACCTTTTTTGATCAAGAGAAGGCCCAATGCCCAATATTATGAAACAAAAACAAATACTAATTTATACATTAATATACATATATATATATAATATAAATGCTGGTTGCTTCTCCTGATCAAGAGCTGTCAACGCAGATCTACATGTATCAATTACAGACAATCTAGTTGTACAAATTGCACACGATAGCACAGATTACATTACGGTCGATCATACAAGTAGTTTACACATGATCTACATGAATAGATTACCGAAAATTTTGATCTCGATTTTCGAAATTTTAAGTTTTCGATTTCGTATTGGAAAAATAGATAATTCATAACTAAGATTTAGTTTCAAATTTCCAAAAACTCAACCCGCAATGACAACATTCAAAGAGTTAAAATATAAACATAATTTCTTCCTTTTCTTGACAGGTGCGGACACAAGTATTCAGAATCGAGTCTCAGAATAACATTTTCAGTTTTTTTCTCGGATGATTCGACTCTATTATAAAAGGATTTATTGATAAGTTTAAAATACTTGATTGACACCAGTGTTTTAAATGCATTGAAAATGTGTCAATCTCAATTCTCTTATCAAATCTTAATAGGTTTACTGTCATCTGTGTCAATAAACAATCGAATGTAAAAAGTCGTAATCATCGGGAAAGAAAACCTGATCAGTGATCAATAATATTCAACTCTTGAACGGTGAA
Source organism: Caerostris darwini (assembly GCA_021605075.1). Taxonomy (NCBI): domain Eukaryota; kingdom Metazoa; phylum Arthropoda; class Arachnida; order Araneae; family Araneidae; genus Caerostris; species Caerostris darwini. The sequence continues at coordinate 518,940 of BPLQ01006841.1, read as the reverse complement.
GTTCAGCGATTGGTTGAAAAATACAATGATTTGATTCTTTTTAATCTAAGAGTGCGAAATTTAATAATATAAATATTTATCATTAATTATAACCGGAATATATGAAATAATTAAAAAAATTTATTGAACAAAATTGGGTGTCATAAAGCATTCTGTATAAAAGCCAGAATTATATATTTAGAAAATTACATAAATTAACCTTGCCTCTCACTTAATAAAAGAAATAATTAAATGGGAAAACTCAGATAAAGAATGGTTCATTTTAATGTTACAAATAACAGTTTAATTTGATATTTTAAAATAAAAAATTATATTTTCCAAAAGGAAATTCATAATAATAAGTTATCAAACAGAAAAAATACCTTTAATATAAAAGGCTAGTACATTTTACATTTATTAAATTATTTTTATAAGTATTTCACACAAATTGCCATTATTCCAAAAAAATCGAAATTTAGTTTTTGAATAATAATGAGATCATTAAACTATGGCAATAAGTGTTTGAAATTGGCGAATTAACGACATAATTTATGAATTTTGTTATTACTACATTTATAATTCAAACACCGGTTGTGTGGAAAATTGGCAAGCGGCCAAGTCGGAGGAATTCAAACACAATGATGTTATAGGTGTAATTTTTTATAGTAATTTTTTGTGTGTGATAATAGGTGTAATTTTTTATAGGTATAGTTTTTAATTACATAATATCAAAATAAAAATTAAATTGCAAATATCCACAATAACTATTCATTATTTTTTTTTTTTTAAATTGCTTTTCAACGAGTATGACTGACTAGCATCTCTAATAAAAAATCGATACATCCGTTTCCGCCTCTAAACCGGTTGTTTACTTTACCACGAAATCGATTGTCGAACTATACTTATTTCACTAGCTTGCTTGTATTTGAGTATTTCACTGGTAACTTTTATTTGAACTTAATACAATAGTGAGATATGTAATATGCATACAAATTACAACGTACATGTAGTAAATATGTAAAATACATGAGTAAGAATCCAAACTGATGAATTTCTTAGATCGAGTCTTTAACCGAAAGGCTACTACACAAAATTTTGATGTATTTAATCAAATATTACAAAAGAAGTTGGAAATGTTTTGATTTATTCACAATTCAACAAGCACATTTGCTAACGGCAAAAAAAATTGATACTCATTTAGAATAAATTACCTAAATTAATGAACATCGAAACTGGTAAACCAGGTTAGTTTAAAATAAAAGTATTTTAGACCCAAAAGTTAAAAAATTTTAAATCTTTTATTATCGTATATAGAAGAAAATAAATAAAAAATAAAGCACTTTTTATTTGAATGCTATAAAACTGCGGATACTGTATGACATCAAGAGGTCAACCTATAAATTAACGATTTTTTCTCCCCATTCTGTAATCCAGTAGACAGTTTTGAGTAACGGCTTTCCAAAGTGATGCAAAGGTCAAGGCCATTGCCCCGGGTCGCTCCAAGTTTTAGTTTCAGCTAAAAGCGAAGATTTTTAATGAATTTCTCCCCAGAGGCTATTACAATCGAGAACTTCAAAATTACATGAGTAAAATGAAATAAAAAAATAGACGGAAGCCACTCGTTTATAAGTGATTAAGAGGTGATGGGTCGATTTCTTCAGAATCACTTTCCTCTTAAATCACCTTTAGATTTGTTCTACATCATGAGAAGAGCCAATGACGATGATCACCATAAACATTTATTCAACGAATGAATAAAATAGAGAATTTATTGGGTTGTATCCAATACATTTTGTAGTTAATAATATAAGTTAACTACAAGAATATTTATAATATATTCTGATATTCAAAATGCATTTAAAGACGAATTTTTTATGAAATCATTTCTACGAAATATTTAAAAATATAGGTGGATAGCAATTCCATTTTTAAGAAAAGGGAAATACATTTAAAGAAATTAGAATAGTATTATTCATTTACTTTTTATTTAAAAATTCTAAACTGTTAAATGAATTGAAAATTTAAATTTATGAAGCTAATACTAGATACAAAAAATTAACTAAATATTAATAAATTATGCTAAAAATATTTATTAATTATGTACAAACAAACACTAATATGTATTATTATTATTTTTTCACTTCGTTATGAATCATACTACATAAAATAATTTATTTTTTTAAATAAGACCTATAAAGCTTGAGATTTGTGAATAATTAAATATAGTTCTACCATATTCGGACTGATTCAAACAGATGTAATAGGTGGGAAAGATAATTTCGGAGGAGTTTTAATTATAATAAAATTTTTTTTACTGTTAATAATCAAAACTTTAAATTATGTAATATTAAAAGAAATATAAAATGAAAAGAAATCCACACTAACTATTAAACTTTTTTTTTCAAATTGCTTTGCGAAGCGTGTATCAGATTAACGCCCCAACCAAGTAATCGATTCGTCCATTACCCCATTTAAACCGGATGTTTACCTTTTCACACAATAGAGAGTCGAACTATATTATTATATAAAATCAGATATTCATTTTTATTGTTTTTTCACCGCTATTTAAATGACGTTGAAAGTAAAGTAGTAGTATTTATACTGAAAATAATCCAAAAGTGAACTCTAGAAATTAATTTGAACGTTAAAGTAAAGAAATGCAAACAGAAAATAATTTGTAAGGACACTTAATTCTTTTCAAAATTCTAATATCTATAAAAATTAATATAGAAATGATTATAGAAGTTGCAATATATTTTCATATATACCATAATCGAAAGTTACAAAGGATATCAACTAAGATAGTATGTATTAAAAAGGAATTAATTACCTTAATTCAGAGAATAAATATTTAAATTGAATACTCATCATTGTAAAAAATATTGCATAGAATGCTATCAATTGTACACACACAAGAAAATGATAACGTGAATTAAAACATTCAACAAACAAAATTATTTTTACACTTTACAAAACGACTTTATTGAAACTAAAATTTATCTCAAAAGACTAAGAATTTAAATAAGGTTAAAGCTTAATATATCTATTAGAATAAAAGGACTAAGTAGCAAACCCGGAGGTTGCTGCAATTTGCAATCGAAAGCCAAGTAGATTTTGCAGATAAATGAATTTTCAAAAGACATTTTAGTTCCTTTTATTCACTTTTTTAAGAAGTTTTAAAAGTTGGAACTCGGAAGGTGTTGGACTGAGATCGACCGAAAGATTCCGTGCCTGTCGCAGACAGCGTGATATATCCGTAGACCGGAAAGAGAGTATTTAAAGAAGAGGGTGCGAACTCCTAAGCTGCTACCCCCGGGGAAGTTCATTCCAAATTGTCATGGCAAAATGTGGGTGTATCCTAGTTAACGATGAATTCGCTACATATTTCGCCTTATGCAGATAAATCGACTTCAGATCGAAATTGGGAGATACAAATAAAAAAAAAGTATTTTTAATGAAATTTTAAATTACATTTATTTCTTTAAAAACAACAGAAAGTATCCGTGGAAAAGTAAATGACAGATATTGCCTGTTTTATGTATGAGTTTACAGCTATGAGTTCTCAGAATAATTAAATTATATTCTGCGAACTCACGAGGCGCTCGCATTTTGGAACATCCATGAATATAACAGGTTCTATGTTTCACTTTAAGTGACCTCAGTGACCAGCCCTGTATACGTACAGCTGATTGTTGATAGCAGAGCAAACCAGATTCTTAGTTCAAGTTAGTGCTTTTAGTTCAACTTACACCTGCGAATCGTTTTTTTCGAAAATGAAATTGACCAAACACAAAACACGCTCAAACATAACGGATGCTAACCTGCAACACCCACTGCGATGTGCAAATACCCAAATGGAGATCGATTTGCGAAAGCTAAGTGAAAGAGTGGATAAACAAATTTCACACTAATAAAATAAATATTTTTTAATGATTTCATTTTTTTTTATTTCGTTTATATTTATATATTTTTTATATTTCATTTTTAGTGTTATATATTTCTTACAGTGTGCGTTTAATACCATTATTATTATATTATCTATGTTTACATGTAAGAATAATATTAAACACAATGATATTAAATCATTCTGTTTCAATTTTTCATTCCAGAAAAACGTCTATAATGGGTCTAAATCAAATATGGGGATATATAATTTTATATGCGGCCCGCGGAATTAGGATGCATTTCCTAAGTGGCCCGCAAGATCATTTGGGTTGGCTACCCCTTGTTTATATACTTGAATTATAACAATTTAATTATGCAAATGCATTTTTTTAAAAATATTAACAACATTAACTGGTAATGTTTCATTCATTGGTAAAATATTTCTTTATTTATTAAAATTACACTAAAAATGACTCAATGTCAAAATATTATTTTTTTTCAGGTTAAAAATTGAATATTTTCCCATTGAATCTACAATAAAAAAGAAATCAGCAGAATCGCATTTATTGAGTTATAAGTGGTACATTGTACTATCGACGAAAAGTTCTATCCGGTTGATGTTTTTGAATGTCATGAAATGAATCATTTAAAAATAGGCCAAATCGACATTATTTTCCGGTAGGAGCAATCGTCTCAATGTGCAGGTTTTCTCAAGATAAAAATGGATTCTTTTTTTTTTTTTTTTTTTTTTAAATATTGCCAGAGAAAATGAACTAGATCATTGAACCGTAAAAGACGAAACCGTCAATAATACCTTGACACATCCCTCGCAGGAGACAAATTGAAAATCAATAATTCAATTTTTTTTAAATCAATTTATAAAAAAGTAAATTACTTTTATAGAATTCCAATGATTAGCCGTGAAACAATTTAATATTAAAAACGAAGTCTCATAAAGGACGGAATTAAAATATAATAGCAAGTAGGTTATTTAAAAGATTTTCAAATATATATACTGTGTATAATTTGAACTATTTTTACTAATCTCTTTACATGTTTTCTTTTTCACTGAATTTTTTTTTCAAGGATATATTTGAAAGCTTATTTTGTTAAGTTAAACAATAGTTGAAAATCGAGTTTTGCGTATGCAAAAGAGCTATAATTAGAGCAATTTGAAGCGGTCAGAAATGGAAATGTGAGTATGCTATTGCTCTATATCAGGAAAAAAAATAACCTTTTCTCTTTAGGAAGTTAACAGCTTTTTTAAGAAACTTGTTAAACTCATTTGAATTTTTAATGAAACCGTTTTTTCCTCATGCTGTGATTAAAACGCTTCTACTTGTTTGTGATAATGAATAAAACTGTCTTACTTTATTTCGGAAGAATGTCTGCTTTTCTTACTCATACTGCATTTTAAGAATGTTTAATATGTGATATCATTCAACATCACATCAAATTTGTATTAACTTATTTTATTTCGTTAAAATGTCTACTTTTCTAACTTATACTGCATTTTAAGTATGTATGAATGTGTGATATCTTTCAACAGCGCATCACATGTGCATTAACAATCCACAATGGCAAGACCTGATAAAATTAACTTGCTGTAAATTTTTATCTAACTGTAAGGAAATATTTTAGTAATAAGTAAATACAGTCAATCGTCGTTTAACCACCTTTCTCGTGCTTTGCCATAAATGATGATGTTTCAAAACCACGTGAAAACGTCATATTAAGCTTAACAAATTTAATATACTATATATTTATTACCACTCTTGTGCTTTCCCATTAATAGGATGGTTTATAACAAAGTTAAACAGTCACTTTTTAATTGTGAAACATATAGAGGTGGTTTATTGATGTTTTAAGATATTTATTAAGTTTAAGCAAGTTAAAATATTATTTTATTATATATTTATTACCACTCTTGCTTTGCCATAGATGGTGGTAGCTTAAAACGATGTTGAACCAGCAGTTTTTAATGGCGAAACATGTGACGGCGGCTTACTAATGGCCAATTTAATTTATTTATTTCAATCAATAACGTTCGTTTTAATAATAGATTCTTTTATTTGACCAGTTTTATTTTATATAATTTTAAACTTCTCACGATTTTTACCTTAAAAAATCCTTCTTCTCCTTTACCAACTCATGAAAAAGTATAATGATCCAAAATTATAAAGTTTTCCTGACTTCAAAAATAATGCTTTGAGGTCACTTATTACTATTTCCTTTTTTTTAATCAAAATTTTAGCTTACATTCATTAAAAAGGGAAAGCATTATACTCTTATCGATTTTCATTCTAAGCATTTCTTTATTTTATAACATTTGTTTTATTAAGCTCTGGCGCTAGGTGCCACAGGTTTCGGGTTCTTCCTGCCGGTGCCATGGATGTTTGTAATGGTTCGGAATCCACTTTAAACTGTAGGTCTTGGTCTAATATGATTGTCGAGCGTTGGGCGTAGGGCTGACAATCCTACTCCATAAAGAGAAAAACATCTCTCGTCTCGTAATCTGCTAATGATGATGATGCTATTTTATTACAACATTTCTTTTGCATATTTTTTGTGTTTATTCCCCTCATTTTTTATTTTATTGATGGCTAACCAAAGTTAATACTCCAAACCATATTAATTTTTTTCTGGTAAAATTTATATGTACGTCTTGTAGCTCGACTTCTTCCTGCTCCAATAACTACGTTTAAAATGAACCTTTATCTCTTTTCACATAATAGTCGCCTTCTAATATATTTTATGCTATTTCTTTTTAAATTTTACTCTATAAAAATAGTTTGTGTGTTAAAATCATAGTTGAAAAAAGAAGAGCTGCTTGAAAAATTAAAACCAAAACAAAAGGTAACCTTAACAATTTAAAGTAACAATGGTGAATGCTGTAAGAAAACAGTGGAAAATCCCAGAACAAAGTTTGGAAGGGTGTTTCCAACACCACCCATTATCAAACTTCTTTTCCAATGGGGTCGCCTCACCTGCTTTTAGTTAAGTTAGCCGAACCTGGACTCGGTTTGACCTTTTGCACCTGTATTTTGCACTCTATTATGAATGTATTGCGTGACCGCCCCGATGGAAAGTCCACACACTATCCATCTCCTCATCCCACGGACATCCATCGACTGCTTCTTTCTTTTAAAAGACCTGGAGCAGACGTCTTTGTGGTCGCCTTTCATCAACACTTGAGTGTTGAAATCAAATTACCATTGTTCACTTTCCCCAGCAATGTCATGCAAGTAAATTTTTTCTCTTAGGCTAATTTTTACACAAAGAAACTTTTAATCATTATCAAAAGGGACAACTTACTACTGTGTCCAAAAAGTAAGACCCATTTTCCATTTAAAATTCCCGGGGCTTATGGAATTTCGATTTTTTTTTTTTTGCTGGCACTATCCTTTACATCTGTGTGAAATTTGATGTCAAAATATTCATTAGTGTTTGAGTTACGCTTGGCTTTGTAAGACGCTAAAACTGATTCCGGCGATTTTTGAAATGTCTGAATGAATTGAGCAAAGATTTTAAATTTTGTTTGCGGAAACGTATAGAATGTTGCAGAAGGCATTCGTTGAGCATTCCTATATCAGAAAGAAATGTTTAGAATTGGTAGTATTGTTAAAATGTTACTTTTTGTGATCCTGTATTTACGTTATCTTCCCGTGTATAAGCCGAGAATTTTTAGAACTACTTTTAAAGCTTAATTTTGTGGATCGTTAAAAAGATAACGCAAGATTACAACTAAAAAGTTAGTTTGAAAATGATATAATTGGCAAAAGGAGCAAGAAGTTACTTGATGATCAAACCAGTGTTAGCATAAGTGAAATGCCTTCACATTTCTTGTAAATAGAGATACAATAAATAATTCAGCTGATTGTCATAAATGACACGGGAAAAAACAATTGAAAATAAAAGGGGGAAAAAACTGGTTTAAAACCCCAGTAAAATTAACATTTTCACAAGGAAAAATTTTTTTTTATGATACTAATTCGTATTACAATCTCGGTGGATAATGAAATCTGTACGTAGGCTTGCAAATGATAAACTTTGAAGTGTCGTATATTTCAGTGAATTTTTAGAATTTTTTCTAAAGCTAAATTATGGGGATCGCCGTATATATGGTTTCGCTCATTTCGCAAAACCCGTAGGTACTTTTCCGTCAGTAGGGCACCAAATACAGCTAAATATAGCTCTTCATATTTCTTTAAATTATGTATTTTAAGTGTATGAAGAAAAAATTAGTTTTAAATGAAATTATTCATTTGTTTTATTAAAATTAATTGTTTTATTTTTGAAATGGTTCATATTTATCAGTTTGTAGCGTCGTTCTCAAATTGAAAAATCTGACGTGGGCGAAATTTCACCAGGCTAATGAAAAAGTAGCAAAACTTACATCAGAAATAATAATAGAATACCGTAAAGGATAACCACAAGAAAATAACAAGGGAAAAGAAAAATTATTTTAATATTTTAACGTATTTTTTTAGTTGCAACATGTTAAAACGTTACAAACGGTTTTTTTTTCATTTCGGCTTATATACGGGTTTTGAACTTTAAGTAAATTTTTCGATAGAAAATGACATGACAAAGATGACAAGAAACGGAGAAGCTTATATTCGAAAATATGCGGTAATGGGGAATATGGGTTTTGCCAAATTTAGAGTACAAAGATTTATTTCAAAGTAGTACAAATGCTGCATCTTTAAAATTGTAAAAATACGTTAATATAAAATATTTTTACAGATACCGTATATTTCCGTGTATAAGCCGAGACTTTTTAGAACTTTTTCTAAAACTAAACTACAAGGATCGGCTTCGATACACATCAGCTAAGCATTAAAAAACAGGTATTTTTTAATAAGTGATAAATCACCCAATATGGCTAAATATAGCACATTATATTTTCTGTAGTTTAAATTTCTTAAATTTATGAATAAAAATTATTTTTAATGAAATGAATCATCGTTTTATGAAAACGTGTGTGTGTGTGTTTTTCTTTCCCGAAATTGTTTATAATACTGGTTTATAGTGTCGTCGCAAAATGAAAAATCTGATGTTAAACATAAATAAAAATTTTCATAATCAGTTTTTAACTTTTGATTTTCAGTTTTATAAAATCTATTAGTATATCCAATATGTCGTACTTCGCATAAAACCTCTTCCAAAAATTATAATTGTAGCATTAAATGCAAAAAGTATATTAAATCGAAAATGTTTTTCACCTCTGGGTGTACACGCAACACATTTTAGACCCCATAATTCAAAACATCTTAGTATAAAAATTATTAATTTCATGATGGTACACGAATTATTTGTATTTAAAATATCATCCATTATTGATCGGTTTAGGTAGTAATGATTGAATAACCGAAATAAGCGTTTTTGGTACAGTTCAATTGCAAACACTAATATAAAAAAGCGCATGTTAGGTTCAGAGTTCAAACAAATCAAACAGAATGACTATTGTCACAACTGCGTAACTTTTTTCCAATTATGAGCTTAAAAAGTGAGAGAAACGCTGTCAGAACAATTCATATTAACGATATTATGACAAGCAATAAATCACCACTAATGACAAGTGCGCTTAGCAAGAATTTGCTATTTAGCTCAAGACTCGAAGGAACAAAAAATACAATAGATTGTCGTACGAATATCTTTAGACGCGATAAGACTTGAAAAATAAAAGTATTTCTGCCCTCTTTCAGATAAGTGTTCTGGTGTTTTATTTCTCTCAATATATTCTCTTTTTTGGGGGACCTCCGAATAAATTGTCTCTCTGATATCCCATTCGGAAATTCTTACCCATAATCTAAAAGATCGTGAGTAGTCTCAAGTGCCTATCAAGTTTCCGATTGAATGCGTCTTCGTACAAAAGATATATCGCCGCGACACACTCCGCTGGTTATTGGATTTCGGAAGGCCTTAAAGTTGTGAAATCAATAAAGGATCGAAGCAGTGTCAACTTCTAAACTTACTCTGGGTTGACTGATTTTCTTGCACTTCATGAGATCAAATAGAATGCTGACGATGAAAAGGATTCACATAAATCATGTGGGCTGTATCGTTCGTTTAAAAACTCAAATTTATACGTTTCACCAGAATTGCATTTGCCGAAAAGTCAAATAAGGTAAACGGTCACGTTAATAGCCAAAATTTTTTAAGTAATAAAGTATGACATTTTTTTAAAGTATGGACACACTTCAATTAAGTTATTAAACATTGGCAAACATGAAAATTAAAATATAATTTTCTTAACATTTGACAAATAGTTTTAAATTTTAAATAAACACTCCTACTAAAAGAATATGAATTACCTTTCACATTTACTTGCATAAATGTAAACATAAAGGAAGAATAACATTTAGAGCAAAAAAATATATATATAAATAAATAATAATAATAAATAAATAATAAATAATGTTTTCTATAATTCATCTCAAAATTAATATACAGGGTGATTATAATTACTAATAAGTTCCACTTTCAAGATGCTGTAAAAAAAAAAAAAAGAACCACTCGTCACAATGAGTTCAAATTTGAACTGAAGATACTTGAAGGTGGAAACGGTACGGCATCAAAAAACAGTTCCAAAGTGTATTAATAGATGGCGCTGTAAGCGGCCGAAAGAAAATGAATTCGGCTGCCAGTGATATTTTAAATCGAAATGACAACATTAAATCGACTGTGGTATTCTATGTGCTTGATTGTTTCGGTTTTTTGACGGAAAAAAGGACTTCCAAGTCATTCAACAGTTGTGACACTGTTAGTGGAAAGCTCTTCCACCACGGCAAGTTCATACCGAATTGGATGGGAAAAATCGATGGAACTTTTTTTTAATGCCATTACTTTTCATAAAACTAATAACACATTGCATTTAAAATTAGTTTTCTTTTTCATAAACTTCAGAAATATAAACTAAAGAAATAAAAGCATGTTTTATTTAGCGATATTTGGCGATTTATCACTTGCGCTCGGCTAACGGAAAATCCCTAGGTTGTTTGCGAGATTAGTGGATCCATATTTAAGCCGATCCCCGTAATTTAGCTTTTAAAAAAAGTTCTAAAAATTATTGGCTTATATACAGAAATATACGGTATAATTATGATATATTGTTGATACCTGAAACGCAGTTGATTTCAACAAAACTAACTTTATTTGTAAATAATTTATTTTAAATTTTATTTACAATGATATTTTTGGATCAAATTTTAAATTAACTTGTCATATATGACAAATATTTAATATAGATTGAGAAGCAAGCGCGTGTTTTATTATTTCTGCATATATATATATATATACAATTATTTGTGTTTATTATAACTGAGTTACTTTTATTTTATTTTACGCATTTCAAAATATTTTTCTGCTAATAGGATTAACAACCTTCATTTTACTTGTAAGATTGTTTGTGGCCTTCACCTTACTGGGAAAAAGAGTACATGGAGCAAAACAATTTAAAGTGCCCTTATCAAAACAAGTATATTACTAATGCATTTTGTATTCAACAAGACTTATTTTATGCATTTTAAAATATTTTTCTGCGAATGGGGTCTACAGCCTTCATTTTATTGGCTTGGGGATCATTGCAACAAAAAAGGGTTGAGAACCCCTTATCTAAACAAGTCTAGCAGGTGAATATCATTAGTGAATAAAATCGGTTCATTGGAAATGTGACACATTTTTTCAATTACTTATCTCTCGCAAATGATATACTGCAGAATGACAGACGAGATTTGGATATGCTACCCACGAAGAAACAATTTTGAAATCTCAAATGACCTTGTACCAGATGTGAGAAAACATTCTTGAAGTACCGACCTGCCAGCGATCGAGACATGAACCAGTTTTGTTTTTATAGACAGATGCAGGAGACAAAATAGGGTTCAGTGATTTTAAGTTAAAAAACTGATTCGCTAGTTGTCAGATAATATCTACTTTATGACCCAATGCGATTACTTCCTTTAACTCTTGCAATCAGGATGTGAGTTCTGTAACCCTTTCTCGAAATGGTTACACTCCTACTTTTACCCAATGAGCTGACAACGATTGCAAATCACCAATGCATTACAATATCAAATAGTTGTAGATATTCAGCTATCGCGCGGTCAACTGCTATCAAATGCGTGTTTTCATAGTTTATTATTTCGAAATTAAAGTCAAATATTTATCTAAATTTAACATCATAAAACTCATGTGAAATATTCAGATTTTTGATACTTTACTTGTAATTTGTTTGACAAAAATATTTTTTCTCAATGAATAAATAAACTAAGCAAATATATTCATTCAAATAATATATGATTATGTTTAACTTCAAATTGTTCACAAAAATTTAAAAATCTATATATCTAAAAATAAGATACATGTATTTAAAAATAATTTTAAAGAAATTTATCTCGAATATAGAAAAAAAATCATAACATTTAACAAAATAATATATAGTGGAGATGGAGGAGTTTCCTTGTAAATTACATAATTTGAATTGAAATATTAAGTTGAGGTCTTCAACATAATATTTTTTTCATTTTTTAAACTTATAAAAGTGATATTTGATTGTTTCTGGATGTTATTATTATTTGATTCAATTCACAAATATGCACGAATTCCTAACTTAAACTAATTTTATTCATTACGTAATCTTTTTGAACTTGATTAGGATTCTTAATAAATTTTGAAGTAAATCAAATTAAAATTATTGTTTATACTTAATGTTATTTATATAAAACAACGGAAAACTTTTAGTTAATGCCTCAATAAATCGTAGCTGTAAAAAAATCTATTTTAGAAAAGATAATTATTAAAATATATGTCTTGGTTATTACACTCGATTCAAGTGAGCTTTTGTTTTTGAAAAATTGTAAATATAGCTCTTAATAGTAAGATAATGTCTGGATCGTTGTCCATTAGTAACGTGAGTAACTAACATGTAAGAGAGCTCTAGTTTGAATCAGCTGAAGGCGTTCGTTGCAATCATTGCTTTTTAAAAAACGAAGAGACTAGATGATGATAGAGAGAGCAAGTGCTAAGCATCTCGTATCGATAGTCAGGCTATCTGGTTTGGAGTTCTCCTGGGCTTTCTTCTATGCAACACGCAAATTCGGGGCCCTCTAAGTCCTCTTAGAAGGCAATGCTCTCTATTAATTACGCATCGAAGGTCTGTTGATGATATAAATTATTAGATACCCATGTACGAAAAATAAAAGTAGGGCAATTATTATAAATACATATATAATATAAAATTATAAATATGTTTATTGAAAGACCTGAAGCAAAAACTCCCCCATGCAAAATGTTTAGTTCCTTAGAATACAGCCAAATTACTTTGGTCAATTATAATTTTAAATAACAAATATATTTATTGAAAGACCTGGAGCAAACACTCCCCCACGCAAAATGTTTAGTTCCTTAGAATACAGCCAAATTACTTTAGTCAATTTTCTTTCACCCATTGTGCTTCCCTTGGCGCTTTCTAAATGGTGCGCAAATTTTGTGCAGTAACCTCAAGATGTGTTTAGCAACTGGTTCAGGGCCTTAGGCAAGGGCCGAGTCTGATGGATGAAATATATTTTCCTCGTTGGTCGAGCCTTGGTCTTTTCGGATCACAGGTCAGACCTCGGCCATCAGCCAAGGTCGGTCCTCAGTAGCTTGAAGAAGGCTGAATGAAGCCTGACTTGAATGACGAGAATCTCCTACCTTTTTTCTGCAACCTTTTTTATCCACTTTCATGATCTGATCTCCATGGCTTCCTTTTCCGCTTTTTCTACTCACACTTCATCATGTCTAAAGAAGCGAATCTTTACAAATACTATGTTCGGTAACATTTTCTTTAGCGGTTTTGCAGTTCAGTGAAAATTTATCGTTCATGCAGAGTTTATACTGAAGATGATGAGCTAATCCATTAAAAGTAAGGGTTACAACTGGAGTTTTAAATTTTTGATATCATGACCAACTAAAAGTAACATAACACCACACGGAATTTTAAAGTAATACTATAATCCATCTTAAAATAGTTTATCCAATCTACACTTTTTAATAGCCTTTGATTCTGTATTGGATTGAAAAAGTATATTTGTTATATATAGTTAAGTACGAGTAAATTTCAAAGAAAAATTCATCTGGACAAAAATATAATTTAGCTACTTAAATTGTTAACTGCTTTACGATATGTTGGTAATTAGATAAATTCGCTAAAATCTACTCGAAATATAATTACTCAGCTTGTTCCCAAATTACAATTTTTTACAAAATTAATTTTAAGCTTTTATGGATAGTATCAATTTAGCCATTTGTATAGAACGCCCCGAAAGAAAGGACTTACTAATGACTTTTATAACAATTTTAACTGATCAATATAATTTGAGGGAATATCTAAACAAACAAACAACTATTCCTAAACAACTATTTTATTTATGTGTGTACTTTATAGGGTCTTTGATCTTGAAATGCTTTGACTTTATATTATAACAAAAATAAATCTAGCAAATTGAATTCTGGCCTTACCTTTTTTAACTCTTGGGTGTCTTTAATTCTACTCATGTCTCAACCGTCAAACTTTAAAATAGACCACACCTCAGTTTTTTTTAGCATTGTATTAAGAAAATATGTATGTAGACCTTGATATCTTGTCTGGAGTAATACAGGAAGCAATTACCAAGGCCATTAGTGTTCTGTATATCCAAAGTGCATTAATAACTGACAATCTAGTTAAGCTTTTAACTTGAACGCCATTTTAGATATATTGGTAACAAAGTTCGCATTTCAAATCATTAATTTAAAATGTTTTGAAGCGATTCGTCTACTTTTGGTTTATTCTATTTTAGTCTAATGTCTGACTCGGCGAGTATGTAACAGTTTTAATTAATAAAAAATGCACACATGATTAATTGATGAGTAACGATCTTTTAATTACCATCTTAAATCGTTCACTTATTTGACCTTGTTATTATAGTTGTACATTGCCGACTTTTTCATTATACTTTTTTCTAAAGAGGTGCACTTGCTATAAATATTAGGCCATTAATTTCTTGACATCTTCATTAAGGAAGAATTACTTATATGTGTCAATTTCTTTTGTTTTAATCTTGGATAATACATTTGTGATCATCATTAATAAAATATAATATGAGCTATATCAGCTTGTATCTAAAATAAAAAATTTTAAAAAGTTGTTGGTACTTATCGAAAATTTGGCTTTAAAAAAAAATAAAAAAATCCTCTACGTAATAACTGCAAAACTGCTAACTTATTCAATGTTTTAATTATTTTTGCGAAAATTGTTCACATTTTATGATTTTAAGCAAATAAATTTTTATGAAGGCTAAGATTTGTGCTAATTTAAATTATTTGTTAAATTAACAAGTATTTTTTGTATATCTAAATTTTCTAAGGAATTGGATTGCAGTTTTTCTTTTCATTTAAGAAATTTCCTTTTTACTGCTTAGAATTACTACTACTACTACTACAAAATTACTACAAGTTATAAATAGGAGAGTTAAACTACGTAATCGGACTAAACCCAATTGTAAATATGCTATGAAATAAACTTCATTTTATTTATTTTTTATTAAATTAATTTCAAAATATTAATTAAAATTAATTCAAAATATTTAAAACTATGTAAATGTATGTTAATTTTAAAAAGCAAAGTTTTGACGAAGAATTTGAATTCTTAACACGAGTTAATGTATCTGCTTTTCCCTATATTATGCACGTATTTTGCAACTAATTCCGACCATTTCATATATTTGTTTCTAATTATAGGAGAAGATGATCTGGTTCTAATATGAAGTTCATAATGTCTACAAAATTGTGTAGGCGACGAGGGTTAGAGATTGTTGTTGTTGTCAGATTTACATTAATCAATAAAGTATTGCATTATACAATAACAATTATCTATAATCATATAACTAAAGTTATTAACGAACATTTTAAAAACATTATCTTAAAACAAATCTTTACTTACCATTTAGCTTATTTTCAGAAAAAATTCCTGGTTAAAAATTTCTTACTATGAACCCTAATTACTCAAAATTGCATAGTAAAGTAATTCAGATGTTATGAATAAGCAGTAAAATTATAAATTCCGAAATTACAGCATTTGACTAATAAGAAAAAAGCATTAATTGGCAATGTGTTTAACTGAAGATTGTAATGAAGCAAAGAAGAAACTTACTATGTTGACGGGAAAATGAAGGTTCTTATACCTGGTTGGACTAAAATTAGTAAAAAAGCGTAAAGTTACTTAAAATAAAATAAATAAAATTAGTTAAAATCAAATTTTCCGGAAAAAATGCACAAATTCTTCATTTTTTTAAAACTTAAAATCATCTAAATTGTTGAAAGAATTCGTGAAACACAGAACATTTTTTTATCATATTGATAAAATTCAAGTAAACTATTTGTGGTGATGTAAAATAATATAAGTTCACCCAAGATTATCATTAACGAGAAAAATATGTGGATGCTGTCAGGCCATTATTTTGATAAAATAAAATAATATTGCCATTAATTTGATAAAATAAAATAATATGAATTAATTCAATTTGATAATGTCATTTGCTAGAAAATGCTTTACATAACGGCAAGTTATTATTGATTTAATATTTTCAAGATATTGTATGAAGTAGTATTCGGGAACCATAATTTAACCACCATTTATCATTGTTTAATCTCATTCCATTAAAAAAATAAATATGTGATAAAATATATTCACGCAGAATATATTAAAATTCAGATTAACAGATTTCAGTTTATTTTTTCTTAGTAATTAAAGACAAATCATAATTTATTGTAGATAAAAAAAATTTCTGCATTCTAAGAAGTTTATTGTGTATTGAGTTATGTATTGCATTATGATAAAGGAGTTAAAAAGAGATATTAAGGTTTTGGTTTTTATTTAAAAAATTACAGAAAAAATAAATGCTACCACACAGCACACAGTTTTAAAATTTTTCCTTCATGAGCTCCAAGAAAGAATATTTTTAAATGTTTATTGTTAAATCACTCCTTAAAAACAATACCTTTGCCTTTTGTTACGAAAGAATGTGTTTAAATGTTCCCATGTTTTAAAATTATATATAATAAAACATTCTGCATGCAGTTTGAAATTAATACAGTCAATCGATGTCAAGTCTGTCGTGAAGAGTCACGATAATTTTAAAATTTCCTTATGCTTTGTATTATTTTTAAATTAAATTTAATTTTTAACATCATGTAAGGAACCACCTTTTTTTGTGGGGATGGGGCTATGATAGGATAAAAGTTCCCTTCCATCAGAAAATTTTTCTATAGTTAAACTTGTTTAGAGTGGTTTCTTTGAAACTGCGTGAGAGGTGTCTCAAATTTATTCTTGAATTTGTATGTAATATTAATTTTTTCTTTGATTAGATGTTTTACAAATTATTTAGGTTTGCCTTTTATCTGTTGTTATATTAAAAGTACAGGGTTATATATTGGTGCTTTTAGTAACACATATGACATCCTGACTATATGAGTTGCATGATGGCCGTTTTCTTTTCCAATATATATTTTACTTGAACACAATAAATACATTTGTTTATATTTTATTCTTTCACATATTCTAAAATTATTTTTCTCTTCTCTCCTCCACAATTATATTGCAGTTGTCTGATTCTGGATATTTGGTAATATTTTGCAATTGTGCTTAGATTGTCTCTTTCATTAGTCCTCTTCCCCTTGCCTTTATTTCAAAAACATCAGATCAAATTTTACCCTACTTCAGACAACAATTAAAGACCTTGAAATATCATCTATAACTGTCGCGAAAATGAGCTTTTTGTATTGAAAAAAATCCGCTGATTTTGCGGTAAGTTATTGCAGCAATTCTGAAATTGCTTATGCAGCAGCCTATAATATCTTTATATAAATGAGAGGAAATTCATTATCCAGGTGTGCTGTATTATACATTACCAAGACGATTTCTACTGAAGAGAACAAAAAAAGCAGGTAAGTAACAAATATATAAAGATTTTATGCTCTAATGTTGTTTGAAATACTTAAATTATACTAAGTGATCAATTTAAATAACATATGGTTTTATAATGGTTTTTTGTTTCTTTCATAAAAATAATAATGTGATCATTGAACATTTATAATAAAGGAATAGGAAAAAGGAATTAAAATAAAATTACTATGTAAAAAGGAAGATAGGAAAAAGTACATATAAATATTGTAAGAGTAATCATACTGACTTTACTGTAATAACAAAATAATTATTTTTTTTATCTTGTTAAAGATATCAATGTGCAAATGTGTCGAAACTAATTATTTTTTTAAATGCATAGTATTTTTAACTTCTGATAAATCTGAAATAGCAAATGGTATTTTTTTTGTTAAAATTTTAAATATTATTCAATAATTTTGATTATTTGCGATGTTGTAAATATCGCACTTTTATAAATATATATTCCTGCATATTATAAATAAATACAAATAAAAGAAATATAATTGTAATCAAATCTTAATTTTCAAATATTTAATATTTAATTTTTGTATTCAAATATTTAATTTTTGTATTAATAAGTTTATATCAAAATATTAACACTTCCTTCGACAACTATAAATTATGTGTTATTTGCGATCTGTAAAAATAAAAAAAGGATAATTATAATTTGGAGTTGAAAAAATCATTTTCATTTTTTTATTCGTCAATAACTATTAAAAGAAAAAGTTATTCTAAGATATTATTTGTTAATTCCCTGCTTTCAAGGACGAACCCTGGGATGTTTTTGACGCTTTGAAGATTTATTTAATTAGTTTGTCAGAGTGAAATTAATATCTTCTCCATGTAATCCAGTCAAAATATAGCAGAAGGGCAACGCCCGATGAAGGGATTACGTAGGAATTCTGAACTTACTTAAGTCCAGTCACATTTTACCCTGGAGATGTGCAGCAGCGACCAGTTGGGCTCACAAAAAATTGGTCGCATTTCAGCATCAGCTTCTTGGGTTTCTTTTTTTATTTCGTGCGTGTGTGTGCATCTGCAGTTGATTCTTGAAATCTTCTTTGGTTGGCTGTATTCAACAGCAGCTGTGGCGTTAAGTGGCTTATCGAGTAGTAATAAGTGGCAAATCGTGGGTTGCATATCGACCTACTGAAATTAGCTTTCACCACACAGTGCTTGGGTTATTTCTGTTTGACCAAGGATTCGTGATATTTTTGAGACTTGATAAAGACATTAAATATTTAACACTATTTGGGATGTCAATGTTAATGGATATTCATTACTTAGGGTTTCGTTTCAAAATTTCAAAAAAGATGGTGTGTCAAGACTGCGTAATGAATTATTCATCTTCAGAGTTATTTCTAAGATAAGTTTATTTCTAATGCTTAAAAGCCTGTTGAAAATATACTTGTTTTCAAAATTAGATTCTAAATTGAAAAAATTATGCTTGATAATGTAACAAAACGAATGTTGTTTATTTTGGATTTACATATACATGAAAATTATTTTAATAAAACAGTAATAATTAAATTCAGAATGATTTATAATATAAATAAATGAAAACTTTAATGTCTGATATTCTTAAATGGTTATCAAAATTACAATTAATTTACGATGAATTAAAAAATATAGTTTTAACTTAACTTTGCCAATTAGTAGTTTATATCAAATAAAATATAAATTGTTATAAAAATTATAAATCTTTATATTTTTATTACTCTATAATTTTTATAAATCTTTATAAAATCAAAAATCTTTTAATTTTATTTTAAAATTAAAATTTTTTTAAAAATTATAAATTATTGTTTGACGTTATATCGTAGTTTTACCATGAAGAATTTTAAATCCACTTTTAGAAAAAAAATGTGTTTATTAATTATAGACAGGAAATTTTTAAATAAAAATAATTAATTGAAGATTTTATTGTTTTTTTCATACTAAAATGCAAATTCATGTACAAAAAAAAGGAGTTTGCGGGACGAATTTAAATACATTCACTAACTTTTAAGTCAATGAATCTTAATTTATTGAAAATATAAGCACAAAAAAATTTACGATTTAATTAATTAATTTTATTTAATTTTTAGTTTGATTTTCATTATATTAAATAAAGGTTTGATTTTTATTAAGTAAAATTAATTTGACCAACATACAGCTCTTAGAATTATAAAAATTAGGAATGTAAAAAAAAAAGTAAATTGTATATGTTAAAAGATGGAAATTCTCTTTTTAACACAAAATCTTTTTCTCTGTCAAATGTATGTGATATCTATGATAAAAAAGTTCCAATTTAAAAAAAAAACAGGTTGTTGAAGCATTAATATTTTCTAATAAAATTAAAATAAATATAATAGTAAATTTTATTTTTTATAAAATTCAAGCACAGATTATTTAGTTTTGTTTTTAATTTATGCATGAAGTTTAAAAAAAAAAAGGAAAAACTGTTTAATATTTATCAGTTTTATTTATTGTCAAGGAAAATCAATTCATAAAGACAGTTTACTGTATTAAATGCTTTGAGTTTTTTCCACGCATCCAATCTCTGAGTTTATTTTTATTGCTGATACCCCAACTAATCCTAAACTGCTGCTATCTCTTAACTGCTATCTAAGCTGATGAACTGCAATCTCTTGCAAAAATAAAAACACTAAATTCCTCGTTGTCACCCTTACTAATCTCCTTAAATTTCTCAATAACTGGTTCAATAAATGGAAAATTTCTTTAAATGTAGATAAGACTGTAACTGTTCTCTTCTCTATTGGATATAAACGTAAAAAACCAGTGATAATGATCAACTATAATATTATCGAAAGGAATAGTCAAACTAAATATTTAGGAGTTATTCTGGATCAGCATTTAACTTGGAAACAACATTTTCTGTACACCAAAACTAAATTTCGTATTGCCTTCAGAAAACTCTATCCACTTACAAATAGAAATTCTACCAGGGAAAAATTATTCATACTGCTATGATTCCCCCAATTGCCCGGTCTGGTCCTATGCAAAATAGCACTATCTGCCAAATTACCTCTGCTAAATGGTTCTTGCGCAATTCTGATATCTATAAAAGCTATTAACATTCATTCTTTAAAAGATTTTCTTCATCACATCTGTATTATATTTTTTGACACGCTTATGAATCATGAAAATACTGCAACCCAGGACATTGATCCTTACGTTCTCAATTATGATTTAAAACATTCCGCGCAAAATTTTAATTTAATTTCTAATAGATTTTTTCAATTTTTTTTCTTTTCTTTAATTTGCTTATTATTAAAACTAATTTTATTAAATTTGTAAATATACAATGGGTAATTTTCATTGTTTCCACTGTATTTACCCTGTCATATTGGAGATGGAGCCCCCAGGGGCTAAATAGCTCCAAAATAATATGTCAATCAATATCCCTCCTCCCTGCCTTTGAGTTTTATTAGATGATTTATTTTATATAATAAAACATCAAATAATGCATAATTGTGAGAAGGAACTCTTCATTTTTTATGTGAAAGAATTTTAAATAATAAAAATGTTTCTAAAAATTATCAAAAATATTTTTTTCCTTTTAATAGTTTTTTTAATAAGCACTCACTGTTTACATTTACATTGATAAGATAATTTAATTAATTAATACATAGTATTTCTTATTATTATAAGTAAATAAATTTAGTATTAAAATTGGAATTTTAACATTTTATATAGTTTACGCTAATTAAACTCAATTTTGCTCACTAGTTCATGAATGATCTTTTTTCGCATCTTCATAAACTAAATTTAATGCCATTTGCAAAACATAATAAATAAGATAATTTTTCAACATGGCATCTTATGAATTTGATGTATGAATCCTATAAATTAACAAGTTTTAAGTTCTATACAGCCCCCTTTGTTACATAAAAAACGGGCGTGACTCTTCAGTGGCTCTATCTGTAACTCTTTCGGCCTTCTACATTTGAAACTATTTCTTTTCGTTTTATATTGTTTATTCCTTGTATTGCTTTCAGCGATAAACTGTGATGAGCAGTATTGTTTGACACTACCTGACAGGTTGTGTGTTCAGTAATACTGTTATTTTACTGTTGCCTGCTCTTTATTTTATCCTTGGAGATCATCTCGCTGCAGTTTAAAAGGGAATTGAAACCTCTATTTGTCTTAGGAAAATATCGAAAGGTTTTCTTAAAGGTTATTTATTTACTTTGGCATTGCATTTGCAAAAGCAGCAATTTCTTTCTTGATTTTGAAAAATAATCTTAGAATATCGTCGTTTTTATTTAGATTTTATAGAATGAACATACGATTTACTTAAATAAAGATGAACAAACTAATTTTTCTAAGAATATTATGATATTAATTTCAAATAAAATTATAAATAACAATTATAATGAGAATATCATACAAATTATACAACATTTTGAAAAATGAATTTTCCATAAACAAATGTACTACTGTGCCCAAAAAGTAAGACCAATTATTTTTCTTTTCAAAAAATCTTTATTTATTCTTCCAAATTTATTTCATCGCCTTCAAAGTAATCCCCTCCGGACACAATGCATTTATGCCAACTTTTTTTCCAATCCTCAGTGCATACTAAAAAGTCATCGGCAGGGATGGCCTTCAAAGCGCGCGGCGATTCACGTTGAATCTCTTTAATCGACTCAAAACGGGATCTTTTGAGTGTATCTTTGAGTGTAGGGCAGGACGTACTGTCTTATCTGTATACTGTCTTTCCTATATAGGAATACTCACCGAATGCCTTTTGCAACATTCTATACGTTTCCGCAAACAAATTTTAATGCAAGTTCTTTGCTCAATTAATTCACACATTTCAAAAATCGCCGGAAACAGTTTTAGCATCTCACAAAGCCAAGCGTAACTCAATCACTTATGAATATTTTGACGTGAAATTTCACACAGATGTCAAGGACAGTGCCAGCAACCTAAAAAAGAAAAAAAAATTGAAATTCCATAAGCCCCAGAATTTTTAAATTGAAAATTTGTCTTACTTTTTGGACACAGTAGTATATATATATATATATGCATACATTTAATTATTTTCCAATAATTTTGACATCTGAGGGGAAATTTATAACTAAAAGGAATTAATATTTACATACTTCTCATTAATTCTAGTTAATATTTTAAGAATGAAATTGATGCTTAGAAATTTCTTTTAACATCATTTCCTATTATTTCAAACAGATACTGTTTTTCTTTAAGGAATTTCAATATAAAAATTTAAAAAAATATTTATATGTTTGTTTACTATCTCAACAAGAACCTGATTTTAACATGACATATTGACGAAAAATATTTGAACTTTAATTCTTGATTGTTATAAAAACACAAATTTTTTAAAATAAAATTTTAAAAAATATATATATATATATATATATATATAAAATTAAGAGATTATTTAAAAATATTTTTAATAAATTTTATTAGGAAATTGATAACCATTTACAAAATTAGATAAAAATAGATATCAGGACAAATGTCCGGATATCTATTAGTAATAACCGTCTATTAACTATATCCATGGGCAATAACTTTTCAAAAAATATTTACCTGTTTATGAAGAAAAAAATTTAAGTGTAAAATACAATCTATTAATCTTTATATTGTATAGAAATATAGAGAATTATGTTGATATTTATAAATTGCAGTGTAACACTTTATAATAGCCTAAAAAGAAAAGAAAATGTTTCAGTGTTTCTCTTTATTGCAAGTCGTCAACAATGTGCTGAAAAGGCTGAGTGTGGAACATTTATAAACAATATAAGCCATCGATCTTCAAAGAAGAAATGCGGAAAAATGTGACCCGCATCCCTAATTAAGAAAGGTTCAAAGGTTACTCTTGATTCTGGACGCAGAGACGAGCAAATCAAGTGTCATGAGCGTTACAAATGACTAATTAAGGGAACACAATGTGTTCTGAGAATAGGCAAAATCTTCACGATTGTATTTCATCATCAAATATAACAATGGCTCATCCCAAATTTTTAATACGCAATCTTGATGCATCAGTTTATGAACATTGAATGCCTTTGTTATTTAAGTGTACGTATAAATTTAATTAAGTTTCATAACAGGATATATTAAGAAATATATGTATTGTTCAGACGCCATTATATATCAAATTCTGACTGTTGAGTTAAATTCCCAAGCGAGGCATTATTAAAGATTTTTTTAAAAACTTTAATTAGAACTTCTTTTAAAAAATAATTAGTGTCTGCCTTTATATGTTTGCTGTTAATAAAATAAATTGGTTACGCCGTTTATTTGAACAGCATAGGATTGTCTAATGTTGAGCGCGCTACAATCCTGAGCTGATTTAGGTGAGATGAACCGAAAGTTATCTTATTGACGCAGGGTATGGGCACGTTAGATTTGTTAACAGTACATTTCTACATCGGGTTTGAGTAGGTTAAGGGACAATAAGAACTTCCTAGATTCCATTCCTGAGGATATTCGTTGAAATTAAGGGAAATACATACTTTCAGAGACCAAAGTGGTGCTCCCATTGTCAATGAATCTAGTTGGTCATGTTCTGATTCGTGGTTATGTAAATCAGAGGTGGTGAGTCGGTGTCAGGAGTTTAAAATCCGTCTCCCGATTCTTTTATAAAAATAATTATTAATTAATATTAAAATTAAAGGAATTAATGTTAAAGTTAAATGTTAAGAAGGCAATTCAATTCTATCCTTCAATGTTACAACCAGTCGCAAAGACAGTATTGCTTTAGTCGCAGACCAAATCTGTGTTGTGAGACTTTTCTCAGCACTGACTGAGGCTTATAAAAAGCTATTTTGGATCAACAATTAAAGAAGTTGTTGTAGAAGCTATTCTATTATTAAGAAAGAAAAAAGATTTAATACATTACAAATATACCATCTCTCAATTTGGTAATTCTTTTAATTTGTTTTAACTGTTAATTTGGTACTGTTATTTTTGTAGAATATTGTGGCGTGAGTATCTAATATAACAGAAAAACATTCCTCCACAAATATCCAATTCATCAAATTAACTATATCCCAGTAACCTATAAAAAATACCATAACATTGCTGAAAGGAATCTTCTACGTTGTGACTCGCAATAACCCATAAATCAACTACGCAAGCACCACTTTTTTTATCAAAGCAAGTTCGAAAGCCCTCAGAGGTTTGATAAAGCAAAGAAGAAAAACATACACACGAAATAAAATAAACGACTAAATACTTATTTAAAATAAAAATGTTATTTAGATTTTAAGCAATTAGCTTTATTCTGAATTAATTACAATATTCTATATTTATTCATTTTGTTATATTTGTCATCATCCCACAATAAAATAATGCATATTATTTCAAGAAGGGCATATAACATTCAAAATAGCAAAGGTAGATCAACTAACAAGCAACCAATAATTATTTTATAATAAAAGATGTCCGTTTTACATTCAATCGATGAATTATAAAAAAATAGTAGGATATACAATTAACATTCATCGAAGAAACTTTTTTCCCACCATGGCGAATGTCTTTGTACGAAGCCATAAAATTTTAACCTTAATTTATGTGGCAAAGCATCGAGGGACCACCAATTAAAAATAATTTTAACAGCAGTCATTCACTTGTCAGAGAAATGGTCAAAATCATTTTGGTAGGTTTCTTTTAATGCTAGTGATTGCGTTCACACTCGTTTTGTTGATTTCTTTGTAACCCTTCAGAATTCCACCAGATGTTTCCATCCTCGAAGGCATACCTCACCTCACTGCAGGTTTAGCGATTCTCGCTGCTTCATTACAACTCGATTCCACTACTTTATTTTATTTAGGCATCTTACACTCCATCTTCTCTTTTTT
This sequence comes from Caerostris darwini, assembly GCA_021605075.1. NCBI lineage: Eukaryota > Metazoa > Arthropoda > Arachnida > Araneae > Araneidae > Caerostris > Caerostris darwini. Next base: position 493,272 of record BPLQ01006841.1, on the reverse strand, counting down.
TTTCTCGATCTGAGAGGATACCTTTTCAAACCAACGGTGATTCTGAATGATTGGTCAGCACTTTCATCTAGAGACGCCTCTCAGCCCTCATTGGTTTTGGAGGAAATCATTTCATCCGTACCACAGACTGACCCCTCATCTGACATAGTTCATCAATCTTTTTTCTTCAGCCCTCACTATGGAAAAAGTCCGTGCTGAGGGTCAAAGGCAGACTTGTCACGCTCAGTGTCACAGTTGGTCGATTTTTTCTATGTCACATAAATATCTATTAATTTGACAGAAGAATAAGGCCCCCTACTGTCGCCAACACAATCTCTCAGACGTAATTTTATCTTTGCAATGCTGCATCCCACCGTTAAATAAATCTTGACCATCATCAAAGAGAGATACAACACAAAATGCACCCAAATGGGACGACGTTAAGTTGTTTTTTCGTAAGAAAACTGCCAACATTCCAGCGAAAATAAATTATGACCAGATGTCCAGCATCGGATAGCATATCTCTGAATGTATAGCTTTTGCCAATTTTACCAGGGGGGAAAAGGTTTTAAAAAATTTTTAATGCTTATGCATATGAAAAAACTTTTTATACATAAAGTAGCCAATATGAAAGATTTCTTTCATATTACTATAAATATAAAAATTTATGTATTACAACAAGTCGACACAACAATACATGTACTTTTTGTAAGCAAATTTTGAGTTCAAGATTGTCTTTTAAGTTAGTGCAAATACTATACTTTTAAAGTTCTAAAAAATACTTTATGAAAAGACTGTTTTTATAAATATACGAGTTCAATAAACTTACTGAATTTATTTCACAAATTTTTCTTAATGCATTAATAAATATCATAGTACACAAAATTTCGGAAAAGAGTTGGCAGGGTCGGTATAAAAAATACGACACAAGAGTCGGTAATTTTTTGGCAGACACCCCACCTATGGTATAAATGTATCGGCATGGATGGGAGTTCCTACACTAAAAGCATGTTTCTTATTCCAAAATATTAAATGTAGATATTTACATAACCCCTTAAAATTCTCTTTCCATGGGTTATATAGCTTTCTACACCTGATGTATTTTTAATGAGACCTTTAAAATAAAATTTAAAAACCTACAAAAAGTTCAATGTCACTTCTATTTGTTTTACACCTCGATCCACATAGCGCTGCAAAGCAAGTATGGAAGACAATGCCACCGCGGTAACCATTTTTTGTTAAAGCATACCCATTCATTTCGCGTTTTCCATCTTGTCGCTGACAATCATCAGCGAAATCAAAAAAAGAAAACGATCCCTCGGGAACATGAGAGAATCAAAAATTAGAGTGTTTATTCACATCTCAAGATCCAGAGTTTTAATTTGCATCGCCCTGTGATTAACAGTGATTGTAAACCGGTCTGTTGTAGAGCAAAGAACTGATCGGTGTCGAAGTGTTACAAATCTTAGTAATGGAAATAATAGCTCCATTTATCAGTTAGCGCGTGAGAGAATAGTAAAAGCAAGGTTAAAATAGAAGAAGTTTCGGTTTTTTCCAGGGTAAGACAGGGGGAAATGGGCAGGGCATCGACCTTGGAAAACAGTTCAATCAAAGTTGGGAGGAAGTAATGAAAAAAGAAACGGATATGCATGGTTCACTTCATCGGTTAGCGATATTTCTTGCCAGGGGCAGGGAATCATTGAAATAGCCTTAAGAATCAATTTCAAAATAAAAAAGGAGACACGAGGCATTGAAGATTTCAATGCTATAGAGGAGTTTAAATAAAAACAATTGAACTGGATCAAGCAACTGAATCTAAAAAGGGAATGGACTTCTTTCAGTATTTTTATTATTTTTCCCAACAAAAAAATAATTTTTATAATTACTGTTTTCAGTTACTTTTTTCTTTATATTTTTGATATTCGTAGTTGAGTCATATGTATTTGAAATGTGAAGGTATCTCCAAACAAAAGAATAATAACAGACATGTAATAGTACATCGAGACACTTCAAGTATTTTAGAAGCATTTTTTTTCAAAACTTTTTTAAGTTCTTTATTCGATTCACTTATTTATTACAATATAAATTCTGTTTATTTCTTCTTTTCAATTGTCATGATTTGGTACAATAAAAATGTTGTGTTTTGTCAGAAAATAGTTGTAAAAAATAATTACATTACACAACCTTTAAATAAAAATTTAATTTTATAACAATTTAACTTTAAATTTTAATTTTATAACATTAAAAATTTAATTTTATAACATTTTAATTTTATAACAATTATTTTTTAATCAGGTTTCTTTTTTATATCTTAGGATTCAGTTTTCAGTGGTGATAATGATTCCAAACAAATTTATGATAGTTAATAATATTAATTTATTTTAACGAACTACGCATTTTAAAAATTAATTTTAAAACATTCAGTTTGATAATTAATAAATATAACTAATATAATTTTAAATAATTAATCATATAAAACGAAAAGTAAAATATCGTAGAATTTTTTTCTTCTGCATTAATATATTCTTTTAAATAATTTTAAAATATTCATTTTGATATTATGAACGATTGCTTAAAATACATGAAAAAAATTACTTTCCATTTTAATTATCAACTGTTTTATTTGTTAATTAAATTTTTTTCAGATATGATTAATAAATTAATTAATTTTCTAAACTGAAATTTAATCTTCTTCAAATATTTAATGTTTTTTAAAAAAAATTTTTAATGTACAGATTCTAAATACAGATTATTTCGTCTTCATGGTTGATTATGAAATTTTCCCTGCAAATACAATAAAATTTAAAGAGAGAATCATATTTGTCCCAGTAAACTGTTGGAGCTGTTTTACAGACATTTTATTATGTGAAGAGACTAAAAACATTTGTTGAACTCTTTCTACAAGCTTCTGGTCATGTTCCCATCAATTTTTCTTTCCCCTAGCAATATCAGAGTTGAAGTTGCGCAAATGTCGTCCGATAAAACTTGATTAAATACTTAACTCATCGTTGGCTCTTACTGGACCGAGAACTGGTCGATCTTTAGACGATTAAGACCTCTGAAGTTTCCCGGAAACTGGTCAAAATGAGAGCATGCAAGGAACAGTTTTTCTGCCAGAGATCTTAAAGATTCAGCTATAAATCCCATCCATGTACGTAACTAAAAAAATTTATGGCCCTCTACACAACTTAAAAATAATACTTGAAAGTCATAAATAGAAAAACCCATGTGGTGCAATCTTACAGACAGGTTACGGAAATATATGACCCTCCGACTCTTGTCCACCATTGTAGTACCAGATCACGAAGTCCTTTTTAACATCAACGAACTCATTTGCCCCAGTTTATTGAGACTTCAAATTAGTGCACTTGAAATCTTAAATTACGGATTAAAAGTGTACTAAAAAGTTTTTAAAGGAGTCTCTTCTGAGAGACTAAAATGAACTTCTTTGTGTAAACTGTACTCAATGTCTGTTCTGGAATTTCTTTGTAGAGTTGAAACATATTAAAACTGATGGCTTTTTTTTTTTTAAATAAACAAAGTTTATTTTAATATTTAAAAAAAAATAATAAATCTACTCAAAAATAAACCATAAAAAAAGTAAATGTCATGTTTTACCTTATGGTAAATATTAAAAAAAATTAATGTTCATGAATATTTAGTTCTATGTATAGAATTATCCAAACTTTTGAAATAAATGTATAAAAGACATCATTATTTAGAACTTATTTATGTATGTTTGTTAAACATGTCACCATATATTAAAATGCTGCGAAGTTTTTAACCTCTTGACTCTTTTGGCCACATATGTGGACACTTTTTTATAATTATAATTACTATCATTAATAAAAAGTACAAAATTGGATACTAAATTATTCATCACAGAATCTCTCCACCAAAAAAAAAATATAAATTTTATGTTTTGGCTGCACTGATAACTGTATTTACGGTGTACAGTTAGGAATATGAAACTAGCGTAAAGACTCTCAGTGTTGTTGGATTATTTAAACAAATCGTTAATATTTTATAAAAATAATATCAAATATGTTAAATATATTTAGTTTTAATAATTAATGCTTGGAATAATAATGAATAATTTATGCCTGGAACGTATTTCACTTATAAATTGCTACTAATTCTCAGCGGCCACAAATGTGGACATTATGTGGTTTTTTTATTCCTATCAATATAAAATGAATAAATTGTAATAAAACAAAAAACAAAAACAAAAAAGTCAGTTTTCTCTCACTATAAAAATATCGTCCCTGAAGTAGTTAAAAATTACTAATCTTTTTAAAAAACATAAGATGACTTAATACAATCCTAATTCATCTCTGTTTGTTTAAATTTGATTTTTTTAATCCAACTTTCTACGGGATTTTAACATTTTCATAGTTATTAAAATGTACACAATATTGAATAGCCTAATTAAATCCGAATACTTTAACTGATATTATTTATATCACTAAATAAACTCAACCAAATTTGAATTATTGTGCCTTATTTTGCACTTGCCTTTTTTGAGAATATTGTAATGAAAACTTGGGCTTAAAACTGAAGTTTTTGTATGATCGTATTTGAATTAAATTTATTTTGAAATTTCCGTAGTTCAACGGAAGTTGAAACGCACTTGTGCATTTTTTTCTCCATTTATTGTCTTGAAGGGGACAATTGAAATTTGCATACCTACAATTCTTTTTCTTTTAATTCCTGGGTGGTCTAGTTGTAACGAACTACGCCTACATACATTAGCTCTTGTTTATCAGTATTACCCTTAAGCTAAAAATGTATACACAATGTATCTCAGAATGTCACTTAAGATTATCAATTGTTGAATCTGATGCATAAACAATTAAATCTAAGTAGTGATCAACTAAGTTATAAATACTATCAACAACATTTTCTGTATATCTGAAATAGTAACAAAGGACATAGTTTCTTTATTTAACAAAGGATGTTCTAAAAGTGACCCCTTTTTTAATATTTAAAAAATATTTATCTTGTTTTATTTAAGCACTTAAATCATCAAAATTTTATAAAAATCTACTTCTTGTGTGTATACATTATAAATTTTAAATTGTTTCATAACTATAATGTGTTTTTGATGAAAAGTACAACAGTTATTTAATGCATAATGAACCACAAAAATTTGAGCTAAAATTATATACCACATTAAAGCTGAATTTATTATATGGGCACTATTAAAAATTTTATCGTTGCGTTTTTGCGACACTCTGATTCAAAATATAGAGAATTTTTATTTTTTAATAATCATTCAAAGCTAATAAAACTGACTAAGAACAAATTTTCAAATGCACATTTGTTTTTCTCACTTAGAATTCATGTTTTGATTACATAGAGTAAAAATGCACAAACTTGTTAAAGTCGCATGAACTCATTATACCTGATCACAGGGCACACACAAAAAAAATTTAAATATTTATGCTTAATTTTTATACAAAATACAAAATAAAAAATACAAATACATGATGTTTCACAAAATTGTTTTTGTATTTGGATCGATTTTTGTAGTGATGAGTCAAATGACATTAAATTAACAATTTTTGGATGGGGAATGATATCGTTTGTTTGATGGAAGTCCGTAAAATTTGTTTGTTTGTAATATTATAAATGTTTTCTTGCTTCAACTTTACGTCATTGTACAAGTGTCATCAGAATTGAAGGTTAGCTTCTGGTTGCTGCTCATTGGATTCAGTAGTTTTTTTCAAGTAAATTTTGAGCTTGGGAATGTGCCGTTTACATCTTAAGGGCATCGGTTTCATCCAATGTCTTTGCTATTTAGTTACCTCCTCCCTCGAAACCTGCACTATGATTGCCTGACACGGTATCGAATTAGTAAGAAGTAACCAATAGCAATATTCGGAACGCACGCCTTCCTCATTCAAGGATTGGAAAGATAAAAGATATCTCCATATTGTTTCTTTTTTTCTTTTCCAAACGAACATGCGCTGCTTAAAACAAGAGTGGATGATGAAAGAGAAGTCGGAAAACTTTTCTGATCTGTATGGAAAAAATAATATAATTTTTTTTCACTTAGTAACTCGATTAAGAGGAGCTCGTATAATTGAGACTCTATTGTATATACATATTAATAATAATTTGCTTCATCAATTTACTGTATTACTAGTTTCAATAAATAAAAGAATTCGTAATTTTTAGATTTCCTGCACCTCCATTTATATTTACGATAGAAATATAATTTTTCATTAATATATCCAGAACCAATTGTTGCATTTTAATACAAACGACGGGAGGATGAGTTCCATTATCTACCAAAAGGACTTTCAAGGGTATATTAGTGTGTTATATGGGAGGAAACGTAATAAATTACCCCAAGCAGCCGAATTGCTGATGCGAGAAGCTTGCACATGTTTTATCATTAATCATCGAATCTCTACGTTCATAAAAACTGTGACCAGAACTCACACCGCCAGCAGATATGATCGTTTCTACTTTTGCACGCTAGCTGTACGTGTTACAATTGGAGCATGAGTTAGAAATATAGTTTACAAATTTCATTAATTTATTGTTTGAGTCTAGCTTCTACTTTATTAAACTGGTGTACGAATTTTTGTACTTAAAAATTCAGCTATCCGAAAAATAAAACTATTATTCTAATAATTTTTGTGATTATCAGACTCTTTTTTTTTTTTAAATTTCTACTGCCTTAATTTTGATGTATTACATTGCCATCTGTAGTGACTACCTCATTTATTATTACTTTAACAGGGTTATATATTTGAAATCCTTAACTTGAAAAGAAGAAAAAAAATGAACACTTCCCTATAAGGAGCTTCCAAATTGCCCGTCCCGTAAAATGTAGGTTTTAGCGCTTAGTCTACTCCCTTTTCCAGACCGAAGCTCTGGATGACATTCATCCTGAATAAACATGTTGCGTATGTAGATCAAAATGCATTCTTCTCCATCCTGAACTGTGGTGCACAGTTCACGCACTCTGAAGCGAGTGGTGATGCAAGTCGAGTGGCATGAACGTTTTCGGAAGGGATGATCCACATTACCATAAAAGACAAACAGGTAAAATGATCGATTCCCGAGTGTTTCTAGGTACGAACAGTGGCGTTCTGGACCGGATCATTAGCAGCCAGTTATTTTTAATCATTTCTCAAAGATGCCGATAGCGTTGGCTCTCTCGAAAGTCAATAGAAGCCGGTTTTTCGCTCGGTTCCAAGCAGGTGGTCCTGCTCCAAAAGGCCCGGATCTTTCCTCATCCAGTTTGAAGAAGGATAAGTGTCCCGAACATCCATCAGGTAGGGGTCGTAGCAATAAATACAAGCATGGAGCTTTTCTGGTAATTTATGGCGTATCTGTAACAGTGGTCATAGTTCCTGTTGAGATAGCGCTGGACGCTGGATAACGAAACTCTTTATTTAAACTAACGAAAATGACCGCCTCTTTTGTTTTTTAACCTCAAATATTCGGAACGTTGTATTTGAGTAATGGAGAGGGGGAACTAAGGTCACTCCTTTGAATGCAGGTTTTCGATGGTCGTCAGATAAAGTTTTTGGCCTCAGGGTTGATCTGCCGCGTTAAGAAAAGCGCCGGCGTTAATGCAAGGTTAACGTCCACGCGAGATCCACATGCATCTTACCCCTCTCCTTTTTTTTAATATTCTCCGAAATAGGAGAGCATATTATTCACTCTCGGTGGAAAACTCGGTTTTCAAAGATAAAGGCGTGGTAAACTTTGAAGGCTGACTTTGGCTCTGTGTACACATTGTAGCAGCGTACAATTACTGCGCATGTTGGCAAAAGATTATATTTGGAAGAAACCTCATATCTCGGGCGATAAGTGCTCATATGCGATAATAAAATAGTACATCTGATTTCGCCGCATTTCAAATGATTTTCTTCAAATTTGGGTAGTTTCGTGGTAATAATAGTAATAACGGCAGATATCTGTAATTTACCTTTTACTACCACTTCCATTACAGATATAGAAAACTATATTAGACAGCAAATTTAGTAATATGATGATCTAGCGGCCGTAGTCATTTTGTTGCATTTATGGTTTAAATCAAATTATTAAATGTTGTGATAGGATAATCGTTTTATATGTATATATATTTTTTTTTCAGGGTTGATTCAGTACATTTACTGTATTAAAATCAAATGAGATAGTTAAAAATTTGGTTAGACTGACATTAATTTGAAACAAAAATTATAATATGTTTTCGAATAACACTACTCCTCACTTAGTGATATTGTGCAGAGTTTTGCAAAAAGGCAAATTTCTGAATTTTGATTCTGAATTTTTGAATTTTTTCCCCGTTATGGTAGCTCTTGCTTTATTAGCATTGAATTTATGTAACTTGTCATATTCCCCTTTGTAAGTCAATATCGTCCTCTGAGGATGCCTTGCATCCTCAGTTTGAATGCCTTGGGGATGTTTTCTGGATTTTTACTTATACAACACGCAAATGAGTAGCAGTTATCCCTGTAATGTATCATCTTCCATCCTTGTAGTGGACGATATTGACTTACAAAGGGGAATATGACAAGTTACATAAATTCAATGCTAATAAAGCAAGAGCTACCATAACGGGGAAAAAATTCAAAAATTGTGATTATATTATTATAAATTTTTGGGATACTTTTAATTTTCAGATAAATATGTGAAAAAGTAAATATTTCATCATTTCTAAAAAGATTAATTAGTTTCCTACTATTTGATTTCGAAAGACGATTAATTTAATTTAATTTGTGAATTTTTACAAATGTGACAATTTATTCGAACAGAGCATTTAATGAAAAATAGTTATCATCCTTTTCAAATATTAAATAATATACTGAGGCACTTTTGCTGAAACATTAACTTCATCTCGAAAATTCACCAAAAGTGCTTAAAATAGTTATAAAATACTACCGAGGAAATAGGCAGTGAAAACTTTCAAACTAAAAATTTCAGACTGTCATGATTTCTTGAGAGTCGGAGGCCGTTTAGTTAGGTCATGAAGTAGTTCTAGGTTAAGGTTCAGGTCTGTTTGAAGTCTTGAAAGCGAGGGATTATCGTAGTGCGCTGGCGATAGCGTCTTTAATCGCTGTCTTATCGCATGCTCGTTCAAGTAACTTATGGTTTTCTTTGAACTTTATGAGAAAGAGCATCTTTCGTAGAAAAAAAAAATAGGAACGAAAATAAGACAAGGAATTATTATCCTTATCGAAAACGATAGGTGAGTATCTTGAAGGTTATACCGAATACGTAGAGAATTATATTCAACGTCCGCTTCAGATGTAGTACATTTGAACTACCTTAATGCGTGATGGGAGATAAAAGGTAAATCAAAATTGCATATATCAAAGGTTTAATAAATAAATGAAACCTTGCTACTGCATATAGTTTAATATTTAAATGGAATATTAAAAATTATTCTTTTAAGTAATATGCACATTTAAGGTAAATTCAAAGTGTTATTGATGATAAAATATTGTTATTCTAATTTCAAAATATTTTATATCTCAATAGATCATATTTTAAAATGATATAAACAATTAACATTAATTATAAATATTTTAAATTTAAGAAATTTAAATATTCATGTGAATTTTGTGTATATTCTAATATTGAAAATATAAATTCATTAATAATGCCTTAAAATGACTAGAATATGTAAAATATTTACTTTTATCGAAATATTGTTTTTAAGTTTTGATGAACAAGAATTTTTTTTTACATAGTTAGAGATATATATGATAATCAATGCAAATTCTCTTAAATTTATTAGATACGCATTTAAATATTTTATACATGCAAAATAAATTTTTTTAGTAGTGTGAATTTGTTCATGCTATTTGCAGTAGTTTCAATTTTTAAACTTGGAAAAAGTCGTAATCACAATATATTTTAATAAATTATAGGTTTGTTGATGGTTATTAAATAGATTTGAAAAATTACCCATATTATTTATATCCGGAGATATTTAAATAAAATTGAAATTTCTGTAATTTATAATTGAATCTTACTTTTGAAGTCTATCAAAATATTTACCGCAAGAATTTATTTATACGTAATTGAATTCCCGTAACTTTTTATTTATTTTACTGATAATTTTTTTCACTGATTCCTCTGAAGCTCTATCTAGCGCGTAAGCACTTATTAGTTTTTTATTAGTTTTTAATAAAAAAATATATAATTTTTATTGATAAACTATAATGAAATTCGATAGTATAATTAGGTTTGTTTATGTTATTAAATTTCAAATATAATTTTTTTTTCAATTATTTACATATTGTCAATTTTAAATATCACTTTTTACATAAACTAGGAGATTTTGAAATTGAAAATTATTTTTATTATATTTTGACGTTACCGATTTTGCTGCTGCCAGAAATATTCATGTATTCAAAAAGTTTTTTTTTTTTCACATAATGTTATTTATTTAATATGTTGGTGATCAACCAATTATAAGAAATGTGCGGAGTGCTTTGTTTTTTCTTAAAATTTTAAAATATGTCTTAATTTTTCTTGAAACATAAATTATAGGAAATTATTAGGAATATCTTAAAATTTTAAATGAATATTAGGAATTTATAATTTCAAGAAGATAAATAAGACATTAATGATTGAATTTAAATTTTTCTCACCAAAATAAAATATTTTGATATTTTCTAAAAACGTATCCTGATTCATATTTATAAAACAAAATGTTAAATTGAAAAATTAATAACAATTTCGTGTTTTCATAATTCATCCAAAGTTTTTTTTTTTTTCATGATTAAATTTTTTCTCATCGCACTTACATTCTTTCAATAAAATTGAATAAATTTACGAGTAGTGTCTATAAATCTTTACATGCACTTTATTGAGTTTCTTAACTTTATCCTACTATAAATCAACTTTTATATGAACTACTATTGTTGCCAGTGAACTCATTTTTATTAAAATGCGTTTTTGTTAATTTTTTGAGAAGAAAAAAAAACTTTTACAATTTTTCTTGTAAATAAGCTTTTTACTTTCTTCTTTTTTACTTTACTTTAATGATTACAATATTAAAAAAATTTATTTAGGAAAGTGTTATCCACTGATGGATACAGATATCTGTAAAATTAATTACTGAAAGTGCAAATAATAGATTTTAGTGTGATAAATCTTTAATTTATGTAACTTAATTAATCAAATTTTTTATTCTAAACAGACTTAGAAGAACATAAACAGAAGTTTAATTTTTTTATCTTAAAAAAAAATCCATTCATTTTTAATGCGCATCTCGAAATAAATAATTTATTATGTTAATAGTATTATAATTATTAATTGTTATTATTATGACAAAATTTATTATTGTAACTAATAATTTTTATTATTTTAGTAGCAATGTTGCACGAAACTGGACCAGTTTAAAAAATATTCACGAGCTTCAAGAAGAATAAAAATTCTGACCAATCAGTAAATTCTTGTAAAATTGATTGAAATAAAAATATTTTTCATGAAAAATGTTAGGTGCACAAAATTCAAAAATAATATATGCAAAATAAAATTTAAAAAACAAGCTAATGATGCATTGTCGGCTTCTTCAAACGGAACCCCGGGCCAAGATACATTAAAATTTAAGTATTCACACACTTTAGCACTACTGTGCCCTGCAGCAAATACATTTCGATTCAACAATAGTGTCATTTTTTGGAGAGAAAAAAAATAAAAACTGCTATGGCGCATGAGAAGGATCTTCTGGCCTTGTAACGATTTTTAGTGAGTTTTTGCCAAACGCACCGAACAACTTGTTTCTCATTTTTTAAAGTTTTTTTTTGTGCGTCGTGTATGTGGCAGTGAAGAGCCCAACAATTGACTTACTTTAAAACTTTCTCTTCCACCGAATCCTACGCAGAGATGGATGCCAGCCGCACATCGGAATGGTGTTCTTTGTAAATAGCCGTATATTTCAAACAGAGCCTTGACATGAGTGAGCCGATTTCCGTGCTATTGTAATCTCTTGAAAGGGCAATTCTTCATCCGTGAAAAACAGTGGTTTCACTTTTGACTTTCCCAGTACACAAGACACGTACGGATGGCATAGAAAACCAACCTGCCCTTCAAATGAAAAAATACAAACACACTTTAGAAGTTACCTAAATTGTCGCCAAGTCAACTGCTTAATTTATGTCCAAAAAAAAATCTTTTCAAAGTTTTAAAAAGAGAATATTTAGGAAAAGTGTGGGCGATGACTATACTTGAAAGTCACCAATTCAGTCCACTTTATTTATTGCTTTAACCTTTAGTTGTGGAATTCCCAAGACAATATTGCAAGGCGAATGTATGTTTACACTTAACAAGCTTAAAGTAACCGAGCACGCTCGGAACTAACATTTTTAAGTAATGTTTTAGGGCAATTTTTTTGCTATTTTTCCATGCTTTAAAATCATGTAAATAGTATGCATTGTATAGGATGTACTCTAAATGTGTCGCATGATAAAAGCTAAATCAATGTCAATGACTTGTTTTATGTTTGTGCGGATTTTTCATGAAGCGGAATTTCTGGATTAACTGGAATCAATCTTTTGTTACTTAATTAAATTTCATGGTTACTTTCCTTAGTTATCAGCGGCCTGCTGGCCAATTGGCTAGCGCTCTGGCCTTTTGTATCAGAGGCTTCAGTTTCGAATCCTGGCGGAGGCATGGATGTTTGTTAGTGGTTGGGAATCCGCTTTAAACTATAGGTCCCGGTCTGTTTAGCCCTCGTGTGCACAAGATGACCGTAGAGCAACAAACCGAACCAAACCATAAATTTTTATTAATGGATATTTATAGTACTCAAATGTATCGCGTATTAGAATAACATTATTGACGTTGACCACGTTGAGAAACAAAATTATGAAATAATATTTTATGGAGAAAGTTTTTTAATAATATTGTTCAATTAGGTTGTAAAAAATTAACAAACATGAAAATGAAAATATGCACATGAATGTTTTTTGTTAAAGAAAATTCGAATCAGTAGCAAAATGATAAATTTGTGCGGTTTGTTTGAATAATGCGTTTATTTAATGTTTCTATAGATTTATTTAATCAATTGATCTAGTTCTTTTAATGTTGCAATGCTTAATTTGCATAATTTGGTAATACCTTCTCAGTCATGTGTCATTTAATCCAAAAATGTATGTCATTTTTTTATTCGGTTTTTTTCATATTTTATTTTTTAATAATTTTTCCAATTTTTTTTATATGAAAAGTAATAATCATTTGAATCATTTGTTTATTTATTACATACATATTTGTTTGGATTGCAAAATCCAAAAATTTAATTATCATAATTTCATTGTCTTTACAAGAAATTCATGGTTCTAAATAATCATTTTTCAACAGTTTTTGAAGAATTATGGTCATCTTCTATTAATTTTGAGGTTATGCTGGATAAATTTATAGTTGCTTTTCTTTTAATTCTTTGTGTTAGAATTTAGAAAATAACTTTAATATGTTTTTGTTGTTGTTGTTCTAATGCAGCTGGCAATACACAGACAGTTAATTTTTATGCCATAAGCAAGGGCTACATCGCTGTTAACTCATTTAGCACTACCCAGGGGGCACGTGTAACTTGAAGATATACTACGGCCGCGAGTAACACTACCCCTACAACACTCTACGATCATATTAGACCGGTAATATGTTTTAAAAATATGCATTTACAAATTATAAGCAGATATTATAAAAGGCAAGGAATATATTATTAAACTTTCATAGGTGTGAACCTCTAATAACAAAAAAAATTATTTATTTTTATTTCATTACACATTATTATATTTTAAGCCAATTGTAATTTAACAAATCAAAAAAATTACAAAGAAAAAAAATTTCAAATTAAAATACCAAAAAAATTTTCATATATATCATCGTGGATCTTTAGTTGTAAGAAGAAAAAATCATTAATTATAAAGAACATATTATAGAATTGCTATATAATTGATTGTAAAGTATAAATAAAAGTATTTTATATTTTATTTTCAAGACTTATATTTTACATTTTTCACAATGTAGTAAGATTTATTACGCAATTTTTGTGATGACCTCTTGAAAGATTTTTGAGGTAACTCATAGCTGTCTAACATTCAATTTATACAAAGCAACTTTTTACTTAACTAAAGTATTATCACTAAAAAAAGTCTTTGTTAACATTACTAAAGAATTATATAGTAAATAATTCCGTGACATTTTTTTTTCTTTTTTCTTCAGTTTGAATTATTTTAATTTTAAAAAATAAACTAAACTTAAGCATATATATGTGTCTCTGAAGAGATTAACCTAGAGTGGGTCGTGTCAGGGGTTAAAGTTTATAATGTCAGCTTTAGTGTTAAGCACGTGCAACCTGATTATTTTGATTTATTACACAGGACATAGATTTGGCATGCGACTCGAAAAACCTTTTAGCGTGCATTGTACCGTAGTGACTGTCAGCTTACCTTTTCCCATAATTTGATCAATTCAAGCTGTAGCGGAAATGTGACTTACTTTTCCCACGACTTTCAAAATTTATTTATTATCATTTTTTTCTCCTTTCTAAGCGAAGTTGAGGGTGTAGATAGAAGCAGAGGATGCGCGTGATGATGGTAATGTCACCAAACACTCTGTGCCCTTGACTGCACTGTAACGATTTGGAACGGCCTCGAGCCACTTTTAGACTCAATTTTGACTGCACTTTTCGGGTGCACTGAAACAACTATCTCCGGCTGAAATCGGAATTCCGACAATTGGCGATCGGTGATTCGAAGCGGGGACCAAAGGGGAAAAGGGGTTTATAATCTTCGAGGCGTTTTTCGACATCCTTCGCTCGTTTGGTCAACCGCCGACTCGCAAGACAGCACACCTACTGGCAGAACCGACATAGAAACGCATGGATGGCTGGTGGAAAAGATTCTGGTATCTGTAGACCTCATCAAAAGAAGATGCCTGATTCCTATCGACAGGATGGAAGTGGATGGTAAATTTGTCAAAATCTTCTTCAGATTGGACTATGTCGTTTACTTTCTCTGATTTGCGTAGAAAATGGCACGATGTTCCCAGCGGAAGAAATCTTGCGAAAAGTGATTTTCTTCCTATTTCCTGCATTTGGGAAGCGACCTTTTCAAGGGTCACGGATTTTCTGGGCGAAAATTGTTATGATCGCAATTTTTGCTGCTGATTTCTAATTCATCTTAGACTGCTCAAAGTAGTAAAATAACTACTTAAAGCAATAACGAATGGGTTTTGCTATCGGTTTTCAAAATTTTCCATCGTGATTTTTTTAAGTAAACAGGATGCAGGAAATTCGTTGTCAAACAACTCATGAAATTGTAGCCCCATAAGGTACATGTTTATTCCAGAAACTCTTTTTTTAAAACAATATTTTTCGCATGTTCTTCGCATGGATGTCTATTTACTGAAAGCTAATACATGGAGAAAATGTTTCAATAATACCCATATCTATTTTTACTATCCATGTTAATTTTAAAAAGTGCACCAATAATTCATTTTG
This sequence comes from Caerostris darwini, assembly GCA_021605075.1. Lineage (NCBI taxonomy): Eukaryota > Metazoa > Arthropoda > Arachnida > Araneae > Araneidae > Caerostris > Caerostris darwini. The sequence continues at coordinate 477,815 of BPLQ01006841.1, read as the reverse complement.
TATCATTATTTTGGCAAAGAAATGTGCTTTCGTTTATTTTGAAATTTATGCAAAATAATTTTTTTCTAATTCTATAAATGATAAAATTTCCTTACTCAAATCAAAATTGATCGGAATATTATTTTAAACAGTGACATATTAAACATTTTCTTGGGAAATTGGGAATTTGATCATTATTTATTTGACTTTAATGAAACATCACAATAATATCCATTAATTTTATTTTTAAAAATAACTAAATATTTTAGACTTCTTTTGAGATTTATATTACATAAGTGCATCTTGAGCAAACTGAAATGTACATTCGGAAAATGTATAAATATTACTTATTCATCTTGGTACTGAACGGAAAATGATACTGATCTAAGAATTATTCCAAGAAACAGTATCATTTTTTTAAAATTAAATTTAAAATAATCAGCATGGAAATTCAACCGTTTTATTCTGCAATTATTTTGCATTATTTTTTCAATTGTCGCGGTTATTTTAAAGTGCGAAAACAGAAAGCCTTTCTATTTTTGGCTAGAATTCCAATCGATTCGAAGCCAAGAGGGTGGGAGAAGGATTGGAGGATATTTTGGAAGTGATAAGAACTCAATGAGGGATGTTTTCTCGCTCTTTTATCGGGGTGTACGGAACAAAAACTTCATTGATCGTCTGCTTTCCGCGCCCCTGCTCATTAATGCCGTTGAAAGACACCCGCAATATTTTATAACCGATTATTAGTTTTCTTCTGAGGGAGTTTTCCTTATCGGAAACACAATTTTCGACACCTTCCTATTAATTCTTGCCATTGCTGGACAAAAACAATCTCCGAAATGAGCGATCCATCTGCTAGCCTGACTTTACTGTCTTGTCAATAGCAGCAACTCGCATGCTTTTCATTTATACTCACTGAAGGGGCTCTTACTGAAATTTTACTTGCGTGAATAGCGTTCGCTTTTAGGAACATGAAACTGCTGATATTTATTTGCATTTTTTAATCAGTACTTTAATTTTTGAAAGATATAATGATTTTATGAATAAGAATAAAATCATATTGATAAGAATTGAAAACTACTTTGATCAATATCAACTATTCTCGTGTTTTTCTTTTCTATTCATCGAAGAGGTTCTTACTAAAATTTTACTTGTGTGAATAGCGTTCGCCATTTTGTTTAATCAAGTTTTTGAAACAACTGCTACTTAAGTTCCAACATTTAAAACTGATGTTATTGCATTGTTGTTATAAAAAATGTATAACAAAAAATTGTTAATACTACAAAATATAAATATTCTATATAGAAATTTTAATGGTTACAAATCTTATGTAATTAATTTAAAAACCGTTGCTTTTCTGAAATATTTTGCTACTTACAAAATCTAAATTGTCTACAAAAAATTTATGAAAATTTGCCAGTTATTTAAAATGTAGAACAATTTCATATACATTTTTCCTAAGAATTTCTTTATTTGGAATAATTATTAAAAATGATTGATTTTATTTTAATAACATCAAATCTCTTTATGAATATCTTTTTCAGTCTATAATTTGCTAACTCAGTTTTAAATTTGAATTTAATGTTACGGTCTACTTCACTTGGTTTAATCAAGGTCATTTCCTTCTGGCTAACGACTGTTAATACTTTAATAATGTATATATTTGAATAATAACCATGAAATTCATCAATAAAATGTAATTCAAATTATTAACTTTGAATTGAAAACTCACGATTCGCCGTTTAAATTCACTTGTTGTTCACATTTACTACTCCCCAAAATTTCATCAAGATTGAATACATTTTTTTAATTATTAACCACAGATACTTTTTTATTTGCAAAGTAAATTTAAAAAACAAAATTAAAAGCCAACACAAAAATAATTGAGAATGATTATTTGCTGATAATTATATTTTTAATCACCCTATCCAAATGCTATAATTTTTACTCGTTGATTTAATTAGAAATACATTGAATATATTTATTTGGGATCAGAATAAAATAAAGTCTTATTTTTCAGCCTAATACGATACAAAATCTAAATGAACTGTGAATACAACAATCAATTTGCAATCTAATAAAACAGGGGTTTTTTTTTACTAAAATATAGTAGTCATTTCCTGGTTAAAATTTAAAATAGTAAATGTAGAATAGTAAAAAGAAAATTATTTATGTTTCATTTTTTTCTGCGGCATCAATGACAAAAAATAAAATTCATCTATATACATGGGATACTGAGTTACATTTGTAACAATTTACCTGTGCTACTAATTTACATGATTACTTGATTTGCTTACACCTTTGGGAAAACTCATCATCTGATATTCATCAAAAAAAAAAAAAAAAAAAAAAAACTTAAAAGCTGATATTCATTTTGATTAATTCATATTAAATTAATAATTTTTTTTAATATAAATAAAATAAACTTTGCGTTTTTATTATTATTTTTTTTAAACATAATTGATTTGATACATTGTCAAGATTACAAATTTTGCTTGCAAAAGCTAGTTTTTTAAAAAATTTAGATATATTCTATGCAAATTCTTCAAAAATAAATTAATTTGAAAAGAACTCTGTTCAATTTTTTTCACTATTTACTATGATTTACTGGGAATAAAATATTAACTATAAAAATATTTGAGTATTGGAGATGTCTAAAATATAAATTACACTAAATCAGTGGTTCTTAAATTTTTACGGTTTGCGATGCCCTTTAAAAATTAATGTTTTCCTTTTGCCCCTTTTCAACTTAAAAATTTTCCAGTGACTCCTTTTCAAATTAAAAAATTTCCAGCATTCTTCTACTTATTTACTCATATTTTTTCAAATTATAAATTGTCCAACGACCACCAACATCTATGTATAAAAAGTATGAAAATAACATTGTATGAAATCAATTTTTGTTACATAAATATAATAAACCATCTTTGAAAAAATATGAATAAATAAACAAGAACTAAAAATTGGATAAAAGTGACTGTAATACTCAGCAACATTGTAAAACAAACACAATAACAACATTTTAAAAAGAACAATATTAATAATAAAAATTTTAAAAGGATAACTTTAAAATTTGTGAAAATAAAAGAGGTAAAAATAGACAGTTTTTAAAATATTTTTACAAAAACATTTCCCCCTTTGGACTTACTTTAAGAACGACTGCACTAAATGAGAAAATAATCTTTTTAAGAAATGCAATTATTTTGACGCTTCGTTAGAGTGGCATTTTCCGCTTACATGAGGTAGTTTTTAAGTTTCTTTTTTAAACCCAAATTGTGTTCAAATCCTTTAATTCTAAATTAGTTTCGAAAAAAAAATCAAGTCTTTTCTCATTATTATTTAATGTAGTGAGTTATGAATAGACTCTAAACTGTATAAAAACACTTAGAGTGTTGGAAGATTTTTAAAATGTAAATTATACCAACGAACAAAAATTGTGGACATTGTTTTTCTTTCACGAGATCCTCCAGTTTCGTAGATTAAAGGATAGCTACCGGAAATTTTAAAGGAGGCAAGAAAAAAAACCCGTAACACATCTTCCTAATAATGAACACGATGTGAATGATCTCTTAGTGGACAACTTAAATGAAAGAAAAGCTTCTCTAACGAAGATTGCCAAGAGTGTTAGAGAACAGCTCGCAGCGTTATTCGTGCTCAAACATTCATTAAAAATAACTTAAAGGAATACCTCGCTAAACAAAGCATCACATTATGTGGAAATACTTTTGAATGTGCTTAGTGATGATCAAGATTCAAAAGGAAGAAACTTCACTCCTTAAAAGCAAGCCAAAGCAAAGCAGCTTTCACACAATCTCCCCGGGGGTAGAAGTTATATCGAATGTTTCTGCTTGCTTCATTAATATCATCCTTTCATGGTTAACCAATTTCTTTGTCACTACCCGCTCTGAAGACTTTGAAAAAAGAACTGGAAGATGAAAGTAATAATAACTAAAAAAAAAATTCCTTCCTAAGTGATTGGTACAATTTGCAACAGAGCTTCCTTTCTGCCTTTCTTTTTACTTCGCTCGATTAAAATGAATGCAAAGGGAGGACAAGCTTTTCTCTCGTTACTCTTAAAATATAGCGTGTTCTTCTGCCCCCTCCCTCCCGCTACTTTTCGCACCCCGTTTTCAGCAAAGGCTTTAAATATTTCTTCCGTTTGTGAAAAAAAAAAAAGAAAGAAAAATTGATCCGCTTTTGAAAGAACGAACGCCATCTTTGCAAATTATTATTCGGGATTAAGAGTGAAATGTTCTTCCGGTCGGTCGGTGGATGAAATGATGTGGCATCCCATAATTCAAATAAAAGGGGAACAATTATTTCTTTTCTTTCGTGAATATCTTTTGAATTAGATTTATGATACCTCAATGGAAAATAAAATATGCGGATAAAGGAGTGTCGCATGGGAGGAAAGACGTCTTGTTTGAATAGTTCACCTCACCAAAGTCTGCGCATATGTATACATATAACACACATATACACATACTAAGTATATACATATACACATACGTATATACACTTACATTGTGTCAAACAGTTTTTTAAAAAAAAGAGTAAGTTATGAGTAAGTAAATAAGTCTTATGAAACGAAAAACTAATAAAAATAACTGACTTAACAAATAAAATGTTACCTTATCTATATATTAAATAGGTGCCAGAACTGTTTGATGAATAAGTTTGGCTTCTGAATTAAAGGAGTTTGTTTTAAAACCGGCAGGTGATACCGTAGGGAAAACTTTCTAGTCTATGCCAGGGGTGGCAACAATAAATTCGTAGGTAGGAACGTCCATCCCTTTGGTTAGGGAAGGGTATGAAAGTCCCGGATCCGCCTTTGGGGGTGCTCGTACGAAATTGTTTTAGCAAAATGGTCTCCCGTAGTGAGATCCTTGGCAAAGCTGAATCTGCTGCATGTATGCTGTCGTAGTGACAAATCATTCCAATTCAAGATGAACAGCATTTGAAAACATAAATATTGCATTTGAAAACATAAACAAACGTCAGGGATTCACTCTCTGCTTGAATCACTCTTCAAGTGTGTCGTGGTGGAGACTATTCTGGGAACGCTTTTCAGTTACGGATAACTTTCGTGTGGTATGAAAATAGTTATTGAAATAAATAATCTAATCTTTTTTTTCTAATATAATAATTTTATTTTAAAAATAAAAATGATCTTCTTAATAATAATCTTCTTTTCTTATCAGAGAATATAATAGTACTGTCTTCGCTTAGAATCTCAATGCATTTTTCCTGTTTTACTAAGATAACTCTGTATAAACGTTTAAGTTGTGTGAAAAAAATGGCACGTCGGAAAAGATTTAATTTCATTCATAAAATGCATATATATATATATATATATATATATACATATCCTTAACATGGCACGATGAAAACACTAAGTTTTTTTCCAGACGAAAACTTTGACCTAAAAGCATTGTAGTCAATCTATTTCATATTATGTTGCTATATTGAGAATTTTTGAATAACTATTTGTGGACTAACTAAAATAATAATCTTTTTAATCATAGTTTTCAAATGCTATAATGTTGCTCATTGCATTGATTTATTACAAATAAAGACAATTTACGTTGAATTTATTTATATGAGATCACAATAAAATAAAGCGTATCTTACTGTTCAGTGTAATATGACACTTAATCTAAATAAAATTTTAATACTTAAATTAGTTTGCAAACTAATAAAAAAATTAGCCAAATATAGTATTGGGTATTGTATGACAATTAATAGGGTAGTTCAAACTAACGGCATTTCTTTTACAAAAATATAACAGTCATTTCTTGATTAAATGGGAACTGTGTAAAATAAAGAAAAGAAAAATGATTTCTGCTTTGTTTTTCTCTGATACTGATCACTATTATGCTATGATAAATAATTTTCTGTGAAATATTATTTCTTAAGAATATATCTGTTCAAAACGTCACAATTAATTTGATGCTAATTTTGTCCTCTAAAAAGATTAATGATTGATTAGTAGTAGTTAATAACAACCACTAGTTAACTTTTTCCTCAACTGATATTCCTCATAACCTAATTGAAGAAAATCATTAAAGCTATCCAAAAACTTTAACTAAAGAAAATACAAAAGCACGGAGGGACTTATTAAAATAGCTGTTATCTTTCATGTTTGCTTGTCGTCTGTAGATGTTAAATTATTATTTATTTTTTTATATGAATCTTCTCATTCAGAAAACTGCGGGTCACTCAACATGTAAGTGCTCTAAATAGCAACTAGTAGTTAATGTTTTCCTCAAATCATATTCCTCTTAACCAGTTTAGTTAATTATCATTTTGTAATATTAATAGCTTTAAACTAATTCAAACATGTAAAAAAGAACAATGTAACAAATATAGGTATTGATAAATGTTGATATACGTTATCCTGCCATCTTACTCTTGCTTAACCTCCTTCTTTAATGTTGTGGCATAGATCATAACGTCTTTCATGTAACAATCAATGAATCAACCTTTAAATCATCTGCCACTGATTTGTTTGGATGCTCCAATATGCGAGAAATTGTTATCCTTCGGTAAATTAAGTTAATCAATCAATTCGTTTCCAAATTCATTCCTAATTATAGTAATATAAATACAGAAATAACATCATATTTCACAGAACATCGTTTTAATAATACATATGCAATGCATTCAATTTTATTTCAGACATATTTTTGTTGAAAATCGATTAATTCGTTTCTAAATTCATTTGTACTTAAGGTAATATAAATACAAAAATAACATTGTATTTCACAGAACATCGTTTTAAGAATGCATATACGATGGATTAAATTTCGTTTCAGACATATTTTTGTTGATTTTCTTTCAAGTATGAAACTAATTTTTATAAGAAGATGAATATATCACTCATTGTTTCTAAAATTAGAGAAAGAAGTTAAGTTAAAAGTTAATACAAATAGTTATACAGAACCATTTTAATTTAAATATATATTTTATAAACTATTAATCGCATGACACATTTGAATATTGCAATAATCCGTGACAGAAATAAATGATAGAGAAAAATTATTAGAATCCCTATTCATAATACACCTATAAATAAAAAGTAATATTCTCATTTTGGTTTTCTGTAATTATTTATCTAATTTAATTATATTTAGTAGACATAGTGGCATTGTTTTAAATTTTACCATTCTGATCACAATGTTACGAAATCGTTGCGAAAATTAAGCTATCACCATTTTGTTAATTTGTGTTATGGAAATCCGCGGTCTATTCGATTCAAGAAAAAACTTTTTGGACTGTTGTAGTAGTAAAATCTGTCTTAAGATTTATAGTTCATAAAATTTATTTTTAAACTATATGACAGATTATAATAATTCATGGTGGAAAAAAATTACTGAGAAATGGTGATAATGATAGAGAAAACTTATTAGAATCGCTATTTAACATATTATAACCATAAGAATGTAAAATTCTCATTTTAATTTTTGCAAGGATAAATTATGTTGTCTAAAATTATTTTTATTAAATAAAAAGTTATTTTTGAAATAAAATGTTTCTCTATAAATATTTGTTTTGATATTTAATCGACTTCCTCTAATTTTATAGAGAACTGTTTGTGGTTCATAGAAAATTAAATGCTACATTAGATTTGTATATATTTTTCAAATAAAGTTTTCTAACTGAACCTCTGCAATGAGGTCAATTACAAGTCCATCTTAAAACAAAACTTTTTACTGTCATTAACGCTCGAGTTACCATGATGAATGAGATCACTGACTCATTGAATTTTCCATCCATCAGAAAACCAAAAATCCGTGGCTCTTTACCAGCAAGAAAGCATTAATGCACGAAACACCGCCTCCACTAACATTAAAAATATGCTCTTTGTAGTTTTATTTTCCGATATTAAAATAACGGTGACGACTACTTTGAGAGTCCTTGCATTCTAATTTATCGTTACGATAAGAAGTGTGGTATTTCAACCGTAATATATCAAATGGTCGGACACTCCCCATGTGATTCTATCACTTTGTGGATGGGCTGTAATGGCTAGTGATCTTTGACTTGGATGCATTGTTTGCAGTGTAGTTTATAGCCGTCCTACTCTGTTATTTACTGTTACGAAAGCAGTCTTTCCTTGTTGCGCAGTACAGCTGATGCTCCGAATATTTAAACTAAATACTTGTGGCTCGCACCGACGTGTGAGGTGTGAAAAGATGCCTGGATGCAGAGATGGGTGAGACTGTGATGGATTAACTGCGAGTTTTTTATTGCGTCTTGCCACTCAGAGACGATATTTCAATCTAATTTACAATCGGCGGCTCCAAAGACTTTTGTTTTAAAAGATTTCCCATTGTATGTAGTCGTCTACTCCCATTAGATCAGTAACCGTCATTTATTCAAGTGGTTACATCTGCTGTGGAAGCTATAATCAAATGGGTCTGGGCTTATTAGGGCAAAGGCGAGGGATTTCCGGAACAGGCTTTTTGCTTGAAGAATTGCTGTTGCGTCAGATAGTTTCTCGTTAAGGAAAATAAAGTGAATAGGATGAAGTTCGTGTTATCTTAGAACTACGGAGTTTTTTATTATTATTCTTTTTAAATACTTTTGATTCTTTTAATGTAATGTTACTTTGTGATGTGCTAGTCCCACGAAAGTGCTCACAAAACGACTGATGAATTTATGCTTCACTTTAGCATTTACCAGAGCAATACGTGTTCTATTATATTTCAAAACCTAAATTTTGTAATTATTCAATTCCACTTGGCCATGAGTAAATTTATCAGTTACTAGAACTAAAACATCACTTTTACAAAATTACACCTAAATAGCAGAAAAGAAATCAAAAGCATATCAAAAATGAAGAAGCAAGCACAAAATTAACGATGATTATTTTTAAATGAATTAGGACGATTCTCATTTTAATAAATGATAATTAATTAAATTGATTTCTTTAAAGTTTACTAATATTTATCACGGATTTCTTGGACAATGCTGTACATTTTGTAAAAAGAAAAAAAAATGCTAATGTTTCTTTATCTGCCAATGCAATTTTTGCCGTTTTACCTTTGGATTTCTTTGTTTATTAAACTATCTTAGTTTCGTTGCTGCAACTTATGGGCTCTGAGATCATGAGCAAGCTCCCCGTGCCACCTCCCCGTGATTTTTTTATATTTTTATATTATTATTTTTGGAAGGAGAGGAGAGAATTCTGAATGTGATGCACTTCTGAGTTTTTCTATTACGAATGCTATGATGGTTTTGTTATACAACTGCGTGTAGCGAATGCTGATAGTAGCAAACTGGTCATGTTTCTAATTTACTCCTTGTTTGTTCACCTTTGATTTTTGTTTTCATGCGTTATGTTCTTTATATATGTATTCTGGTTCAAAATTATTCAGTAAAAATAATTGTTTAATGTTAACTTAAACTCTTATAGATATTTATCCTGTGAAAAATTTCATAATACAATTGATATTTTAATGCATAGAAATATCAGATGTCAGTCTTTTTAAATATTGCTTGAAACTAAATTTATATTTATATATTAATTTTTTAAAAATATTGTTGAAATTAAAACAACATTTCTTTTATTATTATTTCATGGGATTTTATGAAGTGAATTTTATGAAGTTTGGCTCAAAAGAAATTTTGTTCAAATTTATATTTAAAATGAGGGCTGAAAGGATTTTGTTACTTGCAGGGCTCAGTTTGTAACCCGATTAGCGAACCGAACCGAACCAAAAGCTTATTTGTCTATGGCGGGGATGAGCACGATAAATCCATAAGGTTGAAAATCCTATCCTTGTAGAAGAGGATGCGGGTGGGGACCTCAGATCAAAATACTTGGCATTTAAAAATAACAGCACATTTTAAGTAAAAACTATTTTAAACCGAATCAAAACTATAATTCTTTTACTTGGCATTCAGCAATGAATAGTATGCGTTATGAGGTTTTTTTATGCCGTAGAAATTGAAATCATTTTAAAAATGATTGATAAGTAATTGTGAGAAAATGCAAGTATTTTAAACCTATTCTTGCAGGAGGTCAATCCATCAAAAGTATTTTTGTTTTCAAAACTGGGTTTCCGCAAGTTCTGCTCCTTTGTTCATTTACTTCAGAAAGTACTTTAAACAAACGTACGTTTAAAAAGAATAGCTCTACGTTAGTAACCTTAACAATGATACTTCCTATTTTTTAGCTCTAACAAAACATTTTTCGCCAAAAATTATTTAAAAAATAGGTGGCCTTTGACCGTTTTCTTGACATTCTTGTACTTTCGCTGCATTTGGAACTTTGCACTAATAAAGGTGTGATAAATTTGTTGTTCAGATGTTTTAGCCTCACTGCGTGACTTAGAAAAAGCCCAACTCTCTTTTGAAAGACATCATCATAATTTTCGGAATTTTTACCGACCTTTCAACTTTCCGGTCTGTTGTTTCAGAAATAGCGTTGAATTCCTAATCCACTTATTTGCAAAAACAAAGCACCTCGTGAAAGTCATATCTTTTAACTGTCTGGAAACAAGTGGAATGAACTCCAAGAATCGTAACTTACTTACCTTTCTAAAAATAGGTGCAAAATTATAAAATTTAGGCTCTGGCTAATGAAATAGTTCTTACTTCTTACTTTTCTACATTTTAACCCCAATGCGCTCTCAATGAATGAACCATGTACTTGATAAATTTCTGATATTTGTATGTTGGTGAACACCACTTAGATGTGGGAGGACTTTTGGTAGAACTCTTAAGGGTGAAGTGGCATTCACACCAAACCGTTGAGTTTGAAAAGACTAATCATTAGTCTCAGCGCGTGACGCATGAGGCTTGTGATTGGTCCTCCCTTTACGCCTTGCCAGCTTAACTGAATTTGGCTTATCTATCCCACATTTGCATATTGTCTAGTTCTGCTCCAGCCAAACAGTCCGATGAATTACTCTTTTAAGTCGCATTCACGTCAAAACGTACATGCCGCAGGTATGCCACTGTCCCGCTAAATTGAATCAGCTTTCAGGGTTAGTGAACATGCCCGTAGACACAACACTCACCGACGGAGTCACTGTTAGAATTATTCTGAATGTTCATGTACGCTATCTTATGATTTCGAACTCTGTTCAGATTGTTACTTATTGTCTCAGATTATTATGAGACGAAGATTGCGGAACTCTTAGCTGTGCTTTTGAACACACGTTACAGGGGTGCCACTTGGAGGCAGTCCCGCATACATGTTCTCTCACACCAAGGCTTTAGCGCTAAGATGTAAAGCATCGGCCAATCACCAATCTCAGTCATAAGTCTAAGGCTTTTGATTAGTCGATACTTCACGCCTCGTCACTCAATGCCTTAGGGTGAATGTGGTTTTCTACTATTCAAAATTTTCTACTTATTCGATTTCTAGGATACTACACGCTATCATAGAAATTGAATTTGCGCTCTCGTGTACGCCGGTCACTCTGATTATCGATATGAGACTCTTGCAGACGCTGTCCAGCCTACACTTTTCTGGAAGCAGTGGCTATAACTGACATTACCAGCTCCATTGCACGTTAATTATAGACATTAACGCTGAATAATGAATCGAAAATATTTATTAAAGAACATTTGAATCCTTTCTTCAGTAAAACATAGACCATTTATCATATAATAATCTGTTATTTGAGTAGAAAGAAATTTCAATAAATAAAAGTATAAAATGATTATCATCTAAAGAATGACTGCAACGCTTGCCGTCAATGGATTTGAAACCAGGTCCTCTTGCCCACGTGATCGCTCGAGTGGGGCACTTTTGCACATCATTTTACATATTTGAGTGATATTTCAATAGTTAATTGATGGTTAAAATAAGAAAAATATACAAAATTGTTTATATAAACGACATAGGTGGTCAATAAATATTCTGAAATATATTCGCTATATATGAAAATTTAAATATTTCCTTGCATTTTTCATCTAAAATAGGATTTTTGAAAACCAATTTTTTTGTTTCAACTCTCTTATTGCAGATAGCATAATTGAACACTCTTTTACTTGCTGTTTGAAGATTCTTTCTAAAGATTGGTTTTTTTTCATTGGAATCCTTTAATAATTAGACTTAATTCCAAGAATTAACAAATTTTTTATACCTGCTTAATAGTAAATGTTTTTTTTTTCAGAAGTCAATTAAATTAAATAGAAGCTGTAAAATAAATTATTTCAATAATGGCATTGAAGCTTTTATATAAATAAAAAGCAGTGAGAATAAAGCACCGTTCAAATGAATGATGAGCAGTTTACATTTACGAGGTCATTAAAAATCCAATTACCAACAAAAAAAGTTGCATTTGTAGGATTATCTGTAAATTAGCTAATTAGCTTAAAACGCATTGGACAAAGTTAAAAAGGTCAATACTCTGTATCGCGTACTTCTAATACGATTTTAACGAGGATAAAAAATACAATGTTATAGATAGTAAAATTGCAAAAGATGATAGATCAGTTTTTCTGAAAAATATTCTAAATTCTAAATATTCTTAATATTACTGTTTGAAAAATTTTCTTATATTCAAAATCCATTACATAAACTACGGTAAATGAAATATGGAGAAATATAATGAACTTATTGAAATGAATTTTTGCTATTAAACAGGATTAATATTAAAATTTAAGAACAGATTTAGACATTTTCAGTAGATATGAAAAAGAAGGTTATCATTTATATTTATAATCATAATTATTTACTATATATTCATGTTTTTTTTATTTTAACTTTAAATAATTAAATTTTTAAACTGCATAATATGAAAAGGAAAAATAGATGAAAAAATATTATTATTGAAATGTAATCCTGCTAATAAAAATATTGATTGTTAATTGTAATACTAACAAAACTATTAATATTGTTTTGTTCTAAAAAAAAATTTTAAAAATCTGTTATAACAGATTTTTTGAATTTGCTACATTAATGTAGCAAATTCAAAAAATTTGCTACATTACTGCCATTCCAACGGCAAATGACTTAAATCAAAGTGCCTGCCATTCGAAAACAATAACATTTATAAATAGATTCTGCAATGCCTATATAGTAAATTTATATTTTTCTAATTTAAAAACATTACATCCTCTATCTTTATTGGAAGCAAAACTGACACACTGAAGTGGTGTTTGGTGGTTTCTATAATAAAGTTTGTCAAAATATTAGCGGGATTGTGGAGAAAATGGTGATAAAAATAAGTACTCCCAATACGGGGGAAAAAAAACCCTAAATAGTAACATGTATGACTTAGTGAGGACCAAACTGATTACATTGGATGAAAGGTTTCCATATTACAGCCCGCGGGCTAATTTAGGTACGGTGGTATGCTGAATTGACGATCATACGGCCTTACGCTTTGAAATTATATGTATGTATATAATGCAAAATGATAATCAGTTTCTTTTTTAAAAAAAATCACTAACTGACTTACCAATAGAATAAAAGTAAACATAGTAATAATAATAATTAACAAGATTTATGTTATTGTGCTTTTCCGCTGACGAATGTCCGCAAGGAAGTTCAAGGTTATGTATATTACTTTTCATTACTTTGTCAACTTTCATTTGTATAAGTAATAATGTTTTTGTATGCTTTTATATTAATTCACTTATATAAATATGGTTTATCATATTTTTTTCGTTTTGGTTATTTTTTCCTATCTTCCCCCTTCCTGAAAAAAGGAAAGAAAAAAAACCAATTACGAATTTCACAATTGATGTAATTAAGATAAAAGAAAATTTACACAAAATCTCCTCGAAATGATCGTGTCATTTAAATTTCTCATAACTTTATGCCTACCAAAATCACCTTTTTTATCAAATGTAACTTATATCTACAATTGTTTGAGTATATTGTCATTACAACGTACTATTAATTTTCGGTGTATATTGAGCATCATACACACACACTCATATATATATATATATATATATATTTAAGAAAAGCTTTGGTGTCGAATAAAAAGGATACCTCGACATTAGATTAATTCTTCCCACTTCTTGTTTACACGGTGCCATGTTTTTGTGCATAGTTCGAGCGTAGAATGTGTAGAAAATTAGAAAAAGCCAAATATGGAGAGAATCAAACAGAGTGGCGTAAAGAAGGAGAAAGATAATTTCGAAACAGTTTTAATTACAATAAAAATAAAAAAATGAAAAGAATATTTATTCTACTTTAACTACTGAACTTCTTTCTTTCAAAACTGTTTTGCGCTGACTATCTGACTGACTCTCACCCCTAAAAAGTAATCGATTCATCCGTTTCCGCTTTTAAAGCGGATGTTTACTTTTCCACACTATCGGTGGCCGAACTATACTTGAAAATTTTCCCTACCACTTGTCCTCGGTCCGGTGAAATATTTTTTCACTCGAAAAGAGAGATTCGCATCGACGCGAATCTGACATTTTTCATCAATCTCGTCCAATTCTGTGCGATGAATCTTCCCGATTTTATGTTGCACTGAAAGTATCCAATCATTTGTTAGGAACCCTTCATCCTTGCGTGTGATCTTTGAAAAATGTGATCCTTTTGCGTGTGATCCTTGAAAAAATGAAACGTAGTGAATATGTTCTATGTCCATAATCGAAAAGATCCATCATCAACTGCTCCATTTGTCACACAGTATGCATTTCTATACTAATGTCTTTGACAACAACTCGTTCTTTTTTTTATTATCTTATTTGTGAATGCAAATAATATATATTGTCTAAAAAGTCCGTTCCTTAGTAAGAAGATAGGGCAAATTCCTTTTTGGAAAAAAAAAATTATATTACATTTATTTTATTGATTGCTAGACAACACGCAATGATTGATTTTTCTAGATTCCATAAAATAATACAATTTTATAAAAAAAAGCAATTAAAATTAAATACACCCATTCAATACTGATGTTCATTACAATGTTTGTTTATGTTTTAAAAGCAGATTTCAGATCTTTGTGATTGATTCTCTAAGTAATTGCATCATTAATCTTTTCGACTTCATTAACTTTTACGGATTGTGACTACACTTGATAAACTTCTACATGCTGAAATGATTGGAAATGGCTTCACGTTCTACTTTGCAAGAATGTGAGCTTTTACTTTATTTAAGTAATCGAAAGAATTAGAACGAATCATTTAGTAATTTTTGTACAATTTGTGCATCCCGATGATTGGAATAGACTATGGATAGATATCACAAAGGATATCGGTAGAAATACGTTGCGCATAGAGTAGCAATAAAATAGAGCGCGTCCCCTGTTATTAAAGAACAGAAAGTAGTAGCAAACATTATACATCCTTTTCGTACTAGAGTTGACGCTGTATCGCCGTTTGGCTACATTTTCCTGTGCGCATTTATTTAGAAAGCATTAACATGTTACGAAGCGATTCTGAAATTCTTATTTTCAAATCATTCATTTTATTTAACTGTGTGCTTACTAAAGAAAAATAGATGCACGAAATGTTATTTCGTTTCTAACTCTGAACAATTTGTATGAAATGTAATAAAACACTACAAAAAATTCATATAAATGAATATTTTAATTTTTAATCATTTTGGAGGGGAAAAAATTAAACAAGAAAAATTATTAATATATAAATGTCAAATATTTAGAAAAATTAAATTTACGTTTATTTACAGCTTTAAATTTTTTTTTTTTTTTTTTCAAAATTGTTATATGGTAATGATCTTTTTCTCCTTTCGCGCCAACAGTAAAGATTGTTGGCAAACATCACCAAGTGCCATCGCCTATGTTAAGCTATAAAGTAAAAGTCACGTGAGGAGTATGTTTGCCACAAACTGGAAACCCTGATGCGCGCTCTACTATATTACTACTCTGTAGGTTATTAGATGTTTCGAAATTTCTATATTTCACTATGTCTTATTGGATATTCTGCTTTTGCTTCTGTTTAAATTTTCTTTGTCTTCTTTTAGAGTAATTCTTTTCTGTAAAAAATATGTGATAATAATTAATCAAAAATTAGTTTTTAGCTAAGAGTATTGCTATAAGCAAGAGAAGAATGCCATAGAGTTTAGTATAGCTCTCCATGATACACGATGAAGAGCAAATTAAAAATAATAATAATTAAAAGACCAATCCAACAGATCTATTAGTTATCCTCATGCCATCACGGTATCTATTTCTTCGTAACGATATAATAATCATTTGTTGTCGCCCTTCTTTTTACGTTTTTCTCCCTGAGAATTAAGACTCTTTTTAGTCCAATTTTGGAAAAATATTGTGTCACTAAATGTTTATAAATATCGAAGCAAAACAAGTATAGGCTGAATTATATACTAAAATTAAATGAAAATAATACGGAAAAAATCCGTATGGCAGTTACACAGAATTATAAAGCAAAAATAAATGCTTTTATCACTCGCCAGCAGAAAGCCAGGTATGTAGCCCAAGGTGCACAACAGCATGTTATACTCCACCCACGTTATGCCACCGCAGTTTGGAACGGTGGTATCTGAAAAGTAGTATTCTCCTTTCTTTTTTCTAAAGACCAATGGTAGGACTTCCGACCTACGGATTTTTTGTGCCCGTCCAGAACAGACACGGAAGCTTTCGGTTGAGTATCTTTAGAAACGTTTCAATAGATCGAGGGTAAAAGAGAAATGAACAGTTCATTGGAAAACATTCATTGTTCATATCATTTATATTCCTTTTTGGGTTTCAAACCTATCTCCGTTATTTCGTAAACAGGTCACTCTGGGCTTCCATTTTAAAATTTCAGTCAATGATTTTCAGAACATTCCTTAAATACGAAGTATCGTTTTTCTTTGAAAAACGCCAAACCGTTATCTATTTAAATCTGTTACTTATTAATTTTATGCACTCTTCTATAAATCAAATTAAGATGAATTATTTTTATGTAATAAATGATTTTATATCATTTAAAAAATGTTCAACAAAATAAACAAATTTTACTTTATTTTCGTAAACTTGATCTTAGTTTTTTATCGCACGCTTCGTTTAATAAGAAATACAACTTACAGCGTTATTAGGTCAAATCTAGATTTGAAAAGTCAACAACAGCTACTGACAGTTTCAATGATGAATCATTCTGAAAAATGTTTATGAAAACTGGCATTCTTTCATTTCATCAGTCATTCATTCAATAAAATGTCTTTCGTATTTTTCAATCGATTAATGATCACAATTTAATAATAATATTAAATAATAATTTTAATAATAATACATATTTTAACTTTCTGTCAGAATAGCATGTGTCTTTAATGTAGGTAATTAGATTGAAATTGCAGATTATTTGGAATAAAAAATAAGAAATCAAGTTTTAGTACATTTATTATTATAGGGAGAAAAAAATTAAAGATTGGTTTTCTGTTATGAAATATTAAAATACTAAACTGAAGTAAAATAAATAGGTTAGTAGCAGTATTTGTCAAAATTTATTTTATTAATGTCACTGAAGTTGAATTATAAAAATCGAATCTTTTAAAATTTATTTTAAAGAACATTGTTTACTTTTAAGAGATTTCACCGCTTATAGTTTGTTTTAGAAGTTCTTAAATATTTCATTTAATATCTGAATTACATATCGTAGATATAAATAACAAATTATACCATTATATGTACAAGTAGTTATCTAACTTTATATAAGTTATAAGGTTATAATATGAATAAAAAGTTCTTAAAGTAGAATAAAAAGTTTTTAACAAAGTGAAACTACCCTATAGTTCCGAATGTAAACCGATTAGCGTATAAGCCAAGAGTGCATTTTTTTAAAAAATTTCAAATTCAAAACCCGTTTATAAGCCGAAATGAGAAAAAAAATCCTGTAACGTTCATTATTTATAGTATTCTATGCTTATTTCTAATGTACGTTCTGGTATTTTTCTGTTAGCAAGGCTAAAATTACGCCCTCATCAGATGTTTCATTTTACAGATAACGCAGCAAACAAACAATATAAAGTAATTTAAAAACAAAACAAGTTATTTTTATAAAAAAATTAACTTATTTCATTTAATTTTTTCATAAACTTAAGAAATATAAGCATGCTGTATTTATTGATATTTGGTGATTTTTCACTTTGCAAGATTCAAAAGTATATGCAATTTTTTTTATTTTGGGAGGGAGGGATCGGCTTATATACGGATCCTTATTTCCTTATGTCGGTTTATATAAAGATCCGATCCTTATATAAGCCGACCCTCATAATTCAACTTTAAAAAAAAAAAATTCTAAAACTTTTCGTCTTATACACGGAAATATAATGGTATAATTATGATATAGATATTTGAAACGCTGAACTTTAAACTATCCATAATAATATCAACATGATATCAGCAAAGCTGACTTAATTTGTAAAGGATTTATTTTAAATATTCTATTCAATGATATTTTTATCAAGTTTTAAGTTATCTTTTAAAGAAAGACACATATATCGACGTATGCTAAAGTAGTTTCATCACATTTTCACATTAATAACATTCTCAAGTTGAAAAGATAACATAATCTTTGGAATTATGTAATTACATATTTGAAAAAAAAATTATATACTAAGAATTTCTAACGTTACGAAAATCTCTTGGCGAAGAACAGGATGAAACATAACTTCCTAAATGTTGCTTTCGAAGCTAACATTTAATTTTCCTGTTATTTGAGATGATGTCGCAAACCTGTCAGATGTCACTATGCTTGTGGTGGGTCACTGTAATTTATTAACTATAGTTTATCGTCCACAGCTATGTTGCCCCCTAAATATAATCTCTGTTAGTGCATACTAAGATACGTTGTTGAAATGACACCACGTAAAATTTTGGATGTCGCGTTGATGTGGTAAAGAGGCGCTATTTTCTATTCTAGTATCTTATTACATTTAGCTGAATTCTTATGCAATTGTATAGTGACCTATTAGTTATGAATTTTATGAGAAACATTTTTGATAATCTATTTTTTAAGTGGAGAATGCTATTAAATGTGAAAAATTATAATAGGATTATTCATTTCAATAAACAGTTTTACAGTCTCAATTGTTACATATTCGATATTAAAATTTAATTCTGGAAAATGAGTGACTGAATTTTGCCAAGATCTCTCAGAGCATGGATGACCAACCCGCAGCCCACCTTGAATGTTTTTTCGCCCCATGAGATTTATCACATTTTTACAAAATATATTTATTTTATAATGACCAAAGTAGTAAAATCCAATCTACTAAAAAAATACTTTTTGTGTGCATCCGTATTGTAATATTTCATATCCGCGTGCATCGAAATTATGAGAAAAAATTAACTTTGATTTTAAAGTAATATTCTTGAGAATATATGACAGATATTGCCTGTTTTATTGATGAGTTTACAGTTATAAGTTCGCAGAATAATTAAATATTATTCTGTGAACTCATAAGGAGTGGAGAAACAAATAACGCACTAGTAAAATTAAATATTTTTGAATAATTTCATTTTTTTATTTCGTTTATATGAATAATAATAATTCGTTTGAATAATAATAATGATATTTTTTAATCATTTAAAGAGTTTCTTAAAATCTTTGGTTTGCTCTCTAGTTGCTACAGCTTAACCATTTCGTAAAGTTTAGAATACCGTATATTTCCGAATATAAGTCGATCCGTGTGTATAAGCCGAGAGTGCGTTTTTCTTCAAAAAATTGACCCAAGGTCTTTCTTCATATTAATCTTGATCTTTGCTATAGTTCATAAGTTCAAAACCCGTATATAACCGAAATGAAAAATAAATATTCCCTTAACATTCATTATTTACTGTATTATATTATGATTTCCGGTGTACGCTTTGGTACTTTTCAATTAACCGGTCTCATATTTCGCCAACAACAAATTTTCCTTTTTCGTGACGATGCAACAAACCAGCAGTATAAACAATTTCGAAAATAAAATAACTTATTTTCGTAAAGCGAAAATTCATTTCATTAAAAATTTTTTTTCATAATCTTGAAAAATAAAAACCTGCCATATTTAGCATATTTAGACATATCACGTGCACCTGGCTAACGGAAAAGCACCTACGTTTTTTGCGAGATTAGCGGATCCGTTTATAAGCCAACATCCGTAATTTAGCTTAAAAAAAGTTCTGAGAATTCTCGGCTTATGTTCGGAAATATACAGTAAATAATGATGTGTAAAAATTATACCATTCTACTTACTGGTCATTACTTTTTCTTTTGAGGCATGTGAATATGGGGCCTGATGGTCGAGTGGCTAGCACTCTGGCACAGTTTTTGGGTTCGGTACCATGGATGTTTATAGTGGATCAGAATCCACTTTAAACAGTAGGTCCCGGTCTAATAGGATCGTAGAGCGTTGTGGGGGTAGTGTTACTTATGGCACAAAAATGCTTATGGCATAAAGATTAACTGTCTCTGTATTGCCAGCTGCATTAGAACAACATGTACAGAAATATGTGGTAAATAATGATGTATAAAAATTATACCCTTGCACTATTCCTTTTTCCTTTGAGGCATGTAAATAGTGTGTAACTCTAAAAGCCAAATGCATGGGCAATGTTATCACTATGTTAACTATACATGTGTTGTTTTGCGGCTTATACACGGAAATATGCGATACTTGAAAGTTTGTCATTTCCAAGCCTACATACAGATTTCGTGAGTCACTTTGATTGCAATTTGAATTAGTATCATTAAATAAATTTATTTTCCTTGCGAAAATGTAAATTTTATTCGCGTTTTTTAAAACTAGTTTGTCCCTCCTTTTTTATTTTGAAACTGTGACATTTACGACAAGTTCTTGAGTTATTTCCTGTATCCGAATCTACAAGAAATGTGAAGGCCATTTCACTTACGCTAACACTGGTTTGATTTATCAATTAACTTCTCGATCCAACTATATCATTTTGAAACGATCTTTTTATTTGTGTATCTACTGAATGTCAGGTAGTGCGTCCAAAGGTTAAGGTCTCCCTTTAGCCAGACTACACCCTTCTCAAGTATGGCCCCGCCCCCTTCTATGAGAAGATGAAGCGTGATTCGGTAATTAAAGTGACGCTCGGGGGGGCTTCAGGCGTGTGACGTTATACGGAAATACTCGCCCAACATCGAGCTACATTTCTTGGCGACAAAAGGCTTGCTGTTTGGCGCATTTTCAGTTACATTTAGTTAACGCCGTTCAAACTGTCGTTATTTGTAAGCTTCTTCAATTCCCCAAGTTGTAGAATTTCGCGAATTTTATAAAATTATCTTTTATTTTTAAAATAATTTGTTGTCTGTCACACATTACGGATATTTAAACGTAAAAATATTTATTTTATTTTTTTACGAAAAACTCTGAATCCCAAATTTTTCGTCTTTAATGAAAATCAATTTTCAGTTGAAATTTATTAACAGTCGAAACTAAAAATCATCAATAATTTTATTATGGTATTAATTAATGGAAATTTATTTTCAAATTCATATATATATATATTTTTTAAAATATTTTTATATTATTGCATTGATTTAATTTTATTATTTGTATTTAATTCATTATGTATAATCTCTTCAGTTCTAAACAAATTTCTTTCAAAGCACTCTTTCTACTTTTTACTTTAAAACCCTTTTTCTGCTTTTTACTTAACAAAAAAAAAATAAATAAATAAACAAGCAAACAAATATTAACAGATTTTTAAATGAAAATTTCCTTTGTGTGAACATACATACGTATATTGAAAAGCTGCATGTTAAAAAATACATGTTTAAAAATTTAAAAAAAAAAATTTTTTAAGTTAAAGCTGCATGTTTTATTGACTCGATATATTAAAATTTACTTTGGTTCTTTTTCACTTGCATAATGCGTAACGGAAAAAAAAAAATTAAAATGAAACGTGTCAATATAATCTAGACTTAATAGACACAAATTAATCTATATGTTGTGCAGATATATTTATATTTCTAATTCAAATTTCTGAGAAAAAGATATTGTTGCGAATGTAGAAAAATTATTTTCTTTAACGAAACATCTATGACAAAATACATAAATTTATTAAAAAGTTAAAATTAAATAAACAAATTTAATGTGCCTAAACATATACATTCCAAACACCCCTTTAGATGGACATATTAAATTTATTTATTAATATAACGAAGATTTAAAAATCAAAAACTTTCCTTACATAACGGAAACATCGGTTCAGGATCCTACTGGCGCAACACATCGCGCTTGGCGAAAACTCCTTGGCGGCAGCGCGTATCCCAGCAACCCTGGTCGGAGGTCAAGTGAAGTGTGGGCCGGCTGACGCTTTCATTTGCGGCCGAACAGCTGCTACACCTCTTCGGTGTTCTAAGAGATCGCGCGCCACTCGAGGCCTTGACCCTCACAGAGCACACAGGTGGACGAGATTTGAGACTGTGGGCGCGCTCTTCAAAACGCTTTTTTTATTTTCTGCCTGCTCGATTTCCCCTCCAAAAACTAATCATCAAAAAAGTGATTCGTCTTGATATGCCATCCCTCCTAATTTACTCGATGTGGTTTCAGATAGTGAGTTGGTAAACTCCGCCAAGGGTCAACAGCCAAGTTCTCGGAGACAGTCCGAAATGCCTACGGACGCCCTGGCTTCATCATCGACCGGACCCAACAACACTGCCCTGCCGAAAACTGACCGAGGGACTCCCGACGCTGAATCCTCTTCTTCTCCGTCCATCTCACCGCATTCGCCCAGCCCGGGTAGGGGCTTCGCAACGCTGCTGGCGCCCACCTTTGGGGGGCTGAGGGTGAATTCTGTGGCCCCCTTTTCGCCACCCCCTGGACTTGAAAGGTTTTCTCCGGCCTCTAGCAATCCAGCTATCAAGCAGATGGAACTGATGACGAGAAATTATAGTGATTTCATGCGGTGCCTGGCTGCAAAATACAACCAGAACAACGCGCAAGAAAAGTAAGTAGAACTTCTTTTTTTACAGTTTTGTATTAGAATTAAATACCAAGTTTATTTAATTATTCATTACTAAGTTCTTTTATCTTCCAATGTTATACTATTCTATAGAGATTATTAAAAAAAAAAAATAAAACCAGTGTTTTAACTACTTGATATAAAAATTTCCATATATCAATTACTAAAATATATAGCAATTTTTACTTAAGTGTCCCCGATCAAATTAATAGTTTCATAACTATTTCAACAGAAGCAATATAATAAAATTAAACTTACTACAAAATTTATCAATTTGATTTACTTGAAAATTTAAAAATGATTACGTTTATATCTGTTCAACAGTTATGGAAAGAGAAAAAAAATGTTTAAATTAGTCTAACTAGTGATTCAATTGGATATCTAGAAGCATAATTCATGTGTAGTTTTAATATTAATAACTATAATTTAATAATATAACTATTATTAATGTAATTTAATCTTATAGTCAGCTATATAACAAGTACTTAAATATGCGGGGAAGATCATATTTATATCATATAAACAAAGTTTATATTTAAAAAAAAATCTGTGTTATAATTCAAAGTAATTTAAACCTTTTTTTTTTTTTATTCAGTCATATAATTTGAAAGAAAAATTATAAATATCATAAATCAGACCAAGGAATAATGAACTTTGAAAGACATTTACTATTATTTTCAATGCGTTTTAAATTATTATCAGTACTGATTATCATTTTTGTTAGAAATACATGGTTTAATACTCACAAAAGAGGAGAAAACAAATCCTATGCTATTGATTGCAAATTTAGAAATGGTAAAATCTTGTGGAATTTATTAATGAAACAAATGATTGCGAATGAATTGGTCCTATTGAAAATTTCTGTAGTTTGAAAAATGGAACTGAAACAAAAGCATAAATTGAAGTTTAAATAATTTGTTGTTTTCCGTTTTCTTCAGAATGACAATAGCATTTAATATTTCATACATTTGCTTGTACAGATATACAGGTATAACTTATTTTTTTAATATAAATTTACTCTTTATCTGATTTTCATATCTATTTGATTTAATATCTGAAAATTTCTATTCGATTTGCTTTATTGAAATATTATGCCAGCAATAATCTGCGTATTTTATACAAAACAGAAGAAAAAAAACATTATTTTACGTGATTTATGTTGCAATTTTTGCAACATAACAAAATAAATGCATTGTGAATGGATAAATTGCTATTGAATTTGGATAAAATGAAAGAAAAAACCATCCTTCTATTTGTCTTATGTTGCAATTTCTGAAACATAACAAAATAAATGCATTGAGAATGGAATACATTTGTATTGAATTCGAATTAGTCTGCTTACCATTTCATCATATGTCTGCATTCAGTTAATTGTCGTTTCGTATGATTCCTATTTCGTACGAAAACATGTATATTTTTTATTATTTTGAGGAAGTTAAAGTCATCATTTTGTTAAAATCATTGTTTTTTTAAATTTCATCTTTCGTGTTATTTAAGCATTCGCTTGAAATACTGAATAATTAAATTACTATGATTTAAATAAAAAATAATTTTGAAATATTTGTTGCTGATTTTGTAATATAATACATAGTTCAGTATTCATTAATTAAAATAAAAAAAATAAATAAAACATTGTACTTATGAGTGGTTTTTTAAATTCCACATGACAATTTTTTTAATGCAGGTTATATATTTTGTTATTATTAAAACCTTAATAACAAAAACATGATATGTGTTAATAAGGTTATAATATTGAAATTAGTTTAGAACATATACAATTTATATGTTATTAATTGATTATCAAATTTCCTGTGTCTCAGAAATGTGATTGTATAGATGGCTTTTTTCCTATAAATGTCGTTCTGAGGTGAAACAGTTTCTCCAGGGGCAAAAGTCCGTAGAAACCTTTTTTTCATACTGTTTTTTGAAAATTTTACTAAGTTTTTAAAAGCAATAATTGGAAACTAAACAATCAATGCCAAAATGAACTAAATTTTGACAAAAAATTCTTAATTCCCTTGTATTATTAGTGATAAAATCTATAAGATTAAAATTAATTTTGAAAATTTAGTATGAAATAAAATTTTGCAACTTTCGCAAAATGTAGCAAAGTTGCTTCAGCTTTACAACTTAGAAATTTCCGATTCTGTTTTAAAATCATGTATTGAACAACTACCTCTATTGTATTTAGTTAACAGTTTTTGTTATTTCGCTATTTCCCCTCATATTTTATTAATTTCAATTATCAAATTTATTAATGAAAACTTGCTGTAAAAAAAATTCTATATTTATCTTTATTCTTTTGTTTATTTTCTTATGTTTATTTTAGTTTAACGTTTTAATCTTTCAAAAAATGCATCATAATCTTTTTATATTATTTTAAATTGTTGAATAGATTTTAACATCTTATTTTTGATGAATCTTTTCGAATATCAAATTTTTTACTTTTACATAATTACTTTTTAGCAGTAAATTTAACAGCAGCAATACAATTAAAAGTTTTTGATAAAGTTTGCAATAGTGTTTTTCATTAATGTTGTTTGAAATTTGAACTTTAAAGAATTTTCTAAAAGTATATTTGCTAACGCAGTATATATTGGTTAATAAAGTAGTGATAAATATAAGCACCTATGGTATGTTGTTTATTTTAATATAACATTGCCTAACAAAATTTTTAAAGCTTTGATTTCAGAGTCAATAATAATTTTCATACTTGTTTATTTGAAAAATTTACCGATTAAACTGATATATTACTGAAAAGATATTTATAATGTTAATTATATGCGTGTTTAAAGATCAAATGTTTTTAAAGCTATGAGTTAACGCATTCCTTGAAACTGTATCCTTAAACATTATGCAAAACTTTCGTCAAAAATCATTGCATTTTCAGTCAAATTAATTTATTAAGTGCAGTTAATTCTGTATATAGTGTTAGTGTCATTTTGAATAGATATCTTATTCTATTGAATTCATTAAACAGTTTTAAAATAATAGAACTTTTAGCATAATATATTAACTTATTTAACAAATTCAACACTATAGGCTCATTCAATATAGTATACTAAAACATAATTACAAAATTCTGAACCAATGAAATATTTTTTAATTCACAGCTAGTTGTTTTAAAAATAATAATATAATTTAAACTAACAGTTTCACACAAAAAAGATTACACATAAAGAACATTTGTTTCTTATTATACATGAAATCTTTATTTTATATTTAAAATTCTTTAAATATTTCATTCAAAACTCATGTTTTTACAAAATTAGATTCGTTTAAATAAATTATAAAGAATTTATTTTAATTATTATAAAGTGATATATTCAATTTTCAGTACCTTATGTATGTTTCGTTTATTTAAAAAATTAAGAAATTTTTGTGTAGATCTCTTTTCCTTCTATTAGCTTCTTAGTTTTACATAAAGATTTTTTTTAATTTTTGACACCTTTTAAATAAAATAGCTTAATATAATAAATATTGGGCTTAAATATAAAATTTAATATAAATTTTATGGTTAAATATAATTTAAATAACGAAAATTTTCTTTATAAAAAAGTATATATTTTATTATGCATGATATATTATGAAAATTTGTACGCAGTTTTTTCAGTTTGTATGTCTTTAAAACAGTTAAAATACTCATATTTTTAAAACACCATTTGATTTTCCTGATTGTTTTGTTTTATTGTTTATTTATAACCCACGATGATAATTTAATAATTTAAAAAAAAATTAATTACAGATTACTTTAATTTTCTTTCCATTTTTACTAATTAATACATGTGCGTTTAATTTAGCGAGAAATAATTCAGTATAACGATTTTAAGCGAAAGCCGCATTATTTAATTAGCTTCGTTTGCATTTGTATAATCAAATACATTAATGACACTGTTTTAATAATTTTCTAAAATAATGATTTCAAAAATATTTCGTAAAATTTCTGGAATTTCCTGCTGCCTTCATTAATTTTAATTAAGAGAAATGATTCTGTTTAATTCTGTTCATTTCCATTCTGTTTAACAGTAAGGATTCTGTGTATCAAATAGTATTTTTATGGTTAATACAAAACACTATTAACAGCTTCAGTTTATAAAACAGTATTTTTATGGTTAAAAATAATTTAATTTGGCTTTAAAATTATTAAAATGAAAATTATTTAGCGATATTGAAGTATGAAATCTATCTATTTGTTAAAGGATTTAAAATTTCAGTACCTGAATCATCTTCTTTAAAATACGCAGGCTTCCCAAAGTAGAATAAAAAACTATAATTGTGTTTTTGTTTATTTATTTTTTGGATTATGGGAAGCATCAAAACTGTAATTTAACAAATAGCTATCATTCTTTTTTTCCCATCTGCTTTTGTACCATTAACTCAAAACAAACTAAAATATTTTCTTTAATTTTGGTATCGAGACATACACAGAATACCCGTGTGATTGGCAGAGAATCATTTCAAATACTTTTATGTTTTAAACGAATTAAAAATTAAGTTGCTGGGTCTGCTTAATTAACTCATACAATATCTCCGAAATAAACATCATATTATAATTACTTTTTTTATTTTTAACACATAAGAAACATCAAAACAATAGCATAAAAGTTTTATCTTCTAATGAACTATTAAAAACGTGGAAGGCCAATTATTACTTTTTTTAGTCATCATTTATAAGTCTACGTTAGCGATTGAACTAACTTTAGAGATCCGTTTCCCGATTAAAGCCAATGAGTCTCCTGTATAGATTATCATTGTTAATAATGAGCTTCGTGACATTCCAGCAATCACTTTAGATTGAGGCCTTCATCTCCTATGACCTTCGTCCCCTTTTGACATGGAACAGGACAATGTCATCCATGGAATGAAAGGTTCAGCGACGCAATGGCACTGGGAGACAAGCAAATTCTACTGTCCCGTCATAGGTCAGGGACAAAATTAAAAAGAAAAAATAACAACCGAATAATAATGACGACGAGAGAGATAGAGACAAAGGTCAGATTGCCTTGTACAAGTCATTAACCATTTACTCTCGGAGATTCGATGAATGGGCTGCGGTTCATTGTAGACTCATTCCTTTATTATTTTTCCCTACTCATCTTCGGTCTGCACCTTTTCTTGTCGCGCGTATTTCGGCCACTAATTAGGGTTTTCGTTTCGGACCATCCATTGTATTGTCGTCACGGAGAGCTTTTGACCTGTCCCGCCAGCCTTCACGCCTTGCTGGGGGTCATGCGCTAATTATTTTACGACTCTTTAAGGTCGCTAATATGTTAAATCTGACAAAATCGAACTGTTTCAACAAAAAAACCACTCTCTTAACATCGTCAAAATCTGTTATAGAGTTGAGCTCTAAGGACTAATGCTTTAAAAAGTCTTAAATTACGGTGAGGTTCAAAAACAGAAATCAATTTGATGAATGATTAGATATTTGTTGAAATGTTTCAGTGCAGGAATACAGGACTCTCGGGTGTTTTTTTTTTAATCACATATATGCGAGGCCATTTCTGACGTGTTTACTGTCCACGTGTAAATTTCGTTCTACATTTCATTTATATAAGCTAATTACCTTTAAACGTTTTTTGATTTAGGAAAATTAAAGAACAAATTAATAATCTTCGCTTGTTCTTTGACGTCATAACTGTCATTTAATGATATGAAATATTCAGAAGTTTATGATGTAGATGATTAGAAATGTTTATGAAGAAGATGATTAGATATTAGTGGCAAGGTTTAATGAAAGATGATATGTTAGGTTCAAGTATTAGTATTTCTATTTTCAACATTCTACTATCCTGACAAATATGTATGTATTGAAATAAAAGAATTTTTTCTGTTAATATTTTACCAGTATTTTACAATTTGGTAAATTTTATTATTATTACAATCAAAAACGTGGTATTATTACAGTCAATTTGTCTTCTTTGATCCAAAATTGTCAACTTCATTGAATTCCAGACTTACGAATATGTCTGCAAGTGTTAATATTTTTGAAAATTAATAATGTCCGACCAATTTGAAGTTGGAAGTGATAAATTGAGTATCAGATTATACGTGTAAGATTGGACTGTACAAATTTTTATATACAAATTTTAAATATCCCTGCACAAGGTAGACAAAATTTCCGACAGTTTTCTTTAGGATTGTGAGCTGTAGTTTAATGTTTAATGATTATGTTAATTCTTAATCCTTATGTTGCCACTTTGCAATCACGAACCATTAAATTATCTTCCCACTAGTTGTTAATTTTAGTTTTAATTTACTAGTTGCTAATAATAAAATAATATCAAGCTACCATTTTTTTAAAATTTTATTTATTAGGCGTTAATCACATGTTGCGATCATTTAGCCGCTCCTATTTTTGCTTGGCTATGAGTAAGAACACGCCCAGTATACCACAGAGGAATGGCCATCACTCAAGACATACATTGAACAAATGTTTATGCATTTTTAAATTAATGACCGTTTGTGGTAATCTAAAGGATTTTATGCTTACACGTGTAAATTAAGTATCAAAACTAAAATTCTAGTATTCGGTTTGCTATCAACATCACTGCTTTATTTTAAATGAAAAATAAAGACCGCAATATCACACTTTACTGGGGACCAACTGTCAATTATTTTACGATAGATTTCGGTCACCTTTTCATTAACATTTAAAATACTTCTGCTATAATTAACTATTGTTTTCAGTGAAATGTACTAATCATTTCTAATAGAAAAATTATTTTCTTGCAATTTTTTTATTTAAACAAAATATATAATAGAAATTCTTGGATTGATTGGAATTTCATTTTATTTCAAAAATAATAAATAAAAATAAAATAGACATTGTGTGTTAGTTATTGTTCTTTTAAAAATGATTATTTCGGTTAACTAAATTTGATTTGATTTATTTAAAATCAAATGATCGAGAATGAACCTAATATAGTATATTTTTTATTTAAGTAAAATAACATGTAGATTATTTCTTTAATCTATTTTTGTAATTTAAAAACTCGACTTTTATTTCATTAACAAACACTCCAAGTAAAAATAATTTTGTTTCCTGTTTACTTTTAATTTCAATTGAAATTTTCATATATAATGCATTCATTTATTATGTTTGAATCTCATGATTTGTGTTAAACATAAAATAATGATTTCATGTTCCAGTTTGTTTTGTATATAACTGAACAATGGTGAAATATATTTAACAATGGAAATAATATAAAGTTATTAAGTTCCATAATACAAGTTTGTTTCAAAAAGTAACTATGATGATAGAAAATATATTCCTTCTTCCAGTGTATAGAAATAGGGAAATAGACGATATAGAAAACGCAAAAAGTTGGCTATATTTAAATAAAATTTATTAAATATATTATGAAAAAATAAAATGAAGAAGTTATTAATCAATTTATTTATTTAAAATTAAACTTTTGTTTTAGAAAAGAATTACGCTTTCTTCCCTTACCTCGCTTTGTTAATATTTCATTTTATTGTAGACATAGGGATAAATAAATATTTCAATATTCTATAAAAATATTAAAACTTGTTGAATTATCCAAGTAGCCTATTTCTTTTTAGTAAAAACTCTACCTCTTTTCTTGATTTGATATGTATTGTGCTATAAACAAATTATTAAAATTAACTATTGATAATTTAAATAATTATTAGTAATAAATTTTTTATTTTATTATATTTTTTATAAATTTTATTTCATAATAATTGTTTTAAATATGTTTTATCTAATAACTCTAATTTTTCAGTATTTTTTGTATAAAGTACTAAAAGACAGTAGGTCTAGAATAAATTAACGAGATATTTAAACAGCATTCACACTTCCAAAATTTCCAGTTTGCTTAGGTTTTCAAACAGTTGTTTAATCCAAATAGGCTTTTTACATTTTGTTCTAATATAATAATCAAATACACAAAAACAGCCCTTACAAAAATATTCATTGAAATTTATATTGTTCTAAATATATTTGTTTATATTGTTCTAAAATGAATTAAATTAAGAATTATGATAAGCCCTTAAAATAGTTCTTGATGCCAGTTTCTTCCAATTTGTCCTTTATCTTTTAAAAGATGTTGCAACATTATCGATTAACAATTTTGTTTGCATTTTAGTCATTAAGTTGTCTTTTCTTATTTTAACCCTAGACATTTTATTTAAAATGTTTCTGGTGCTTTAATAGTTGGCCTTGTAGGGGGATGGGAGTCATGAATTTTAAAAACTATGACCCTGAAACTTAAAAGTTGTTTTTTTATTTATCATTGTGAGACTTTTTTCATGGGTTTTAATTTAAAAGGTCACGTCATTTATTTTGCTTATCAGATTAAGACAGATAGGGTTGCATAGACCACATACCACCGATGTTTTTCTTGCCCCCAGCTTCATCCTATGTCCATTTTACTTAAAATATACAACTGGTAATCTTTTTTTAAAATTAAAACAAGGAACATTATCCAGATTTAGCTGAATAAAAAAGTCATCATTTAAATATTTAAAAAAAAATTATTCTATGTTTTGTACTTCAATGCTGTCAGTAACGTTTTAGCCTGTATTTAGTACCTACATCTACATAATTTGTTTATCAAAATTTCAATAATGTTTTGTTTCACATTATTTGTTTATCTCCACGATATTTATTGTTTAAAACATGTTCCATTTTAAAATTGCACAACGTTATCTAAAGTATATGGGGTTGTAGTTAAATTATGTATTAAAATGAGTTTGATAAAGACATATTAGTGAGTAAACAAAGTATTAACATAAAAAAAATTATAGATAAAAACCATTTAACTAATCACTTTTGCACTTGGTGGCTACAAAAATTAAACTAAATATTAAAACATTTATTAAAATAATGTAATATCACGCCTAAAATTCCTTATTTGTTTTTTGTAATGTGTAAAGAAATCAAACATATATATACTAGACAATTTTCAAGGGAGTTTAGTGTATAGTACTATATGTATGTAAATAAAATAAATTTGAGATAAAGTTTTATAGCATTAAAGTATACATTAATTGAAAATATTTTGTAAATATTTATTTAAATTTTTAGTGACAATATGTTATCAGAATTATTGTTTGAAACCAAGTAAAATAATTTTTCTGTGCGAGTTGCTTGCTTTTACTTTCAGATTGTGTTCAAAAACAAAACGGAATAAAAGTAATATAATAAATATAATATAATTTTTTTATTACTTAGCTTGAGATATATATTTAAAAAGAAAATGTATGCATTTTTTTACGAAACAAAAAATAAATTTTTATGTTTAAATTCACAAGAATCACACAAAGTATTCAACAGGTTTTACAAAATATAAGTAAAAATCAAATAAATACTGTTAATATTAATAATATCAACTAAACACAGAATGTTAATTATTAACAAAAACAAAAAAGGTAAATATTTTTTATTGAAATATATTTTCATTAACCAAATTATTCTTTTCTTTTAGTTCAGTTCATCAAACCATTTATAACTTTATAATGCAACTAGTAAACTGATAGCAATTTTAAAAGCCAATTTACTTAATTTGAGTTATCGTTTTATCTGTAAGCTTTAATTTCTTCTTTCCTGAAATTAATTACAACATGGACAGGCGTGAAAAAAACGAACCTTTAATTTGTAATTGCTCCCCGCGGTAGTGTCAGTAGCAGTTTTTTGATGAGCGCACCAACGAAGCACTGCGAGTCGTTCTGGCCTCACCTTTGACCTCGATTTTATCAAGTAGCTATCAAAATGCCGAATGGAGACATCGCATAGTTACTTTATTAGAGCTTCACTACCTCTGAAGATTTATGATTTTTGTTTCATTTCTGTGCGTGACCTTAGTCTCCGACAAAATATCTGAAATGGACTGCAACCGAATTCTATCAATTTCCAACCTTCGAATTCGCAACCAAAGGTCATAAAACAGCAGATTACGTCTTGCATTTTAGGGCCAAAAATGACTACTAGTTGTTGTACCGATGAATACTTGTTAATTCTGTAATTGATTATGAATATTTACTATGGCCGTTTTCGTGCCTTTTGGAAGCATGAAACGTGTAGTCGTCAGCTAATGGGTACTATTATGCTTTAATGGTATGTTTAGTTCGTTACCTTCCGGGATTTCATTTATGTTGATGAATTTTTCGTTAACTTTTCTGTTGGTGAGTTAAAGTATAAATAGCCTGTTAAAGGCACGCATTTCTTGTTTCTAATATGGTATGCTAGAGATTATCCAGACTTTTTTTATTTCAGTAGTAATTTTATACATCATGTCTACTAACATTCATAATTCAAAATATATACGATATTTGTATTGATTTAAAACGTGATTTTGATTATGTATCTTTTATGATAGAATGTGTATTGTAAATTTGTGACTAGAATTCAAAACCTGACATCTTAAATATTAAATTATTATTTTAATATAAACTTGGAAATAATTATTTAAGTTGTCCCAGGTGAATGAAAATACACATTATTATAGCATTTTAGGCATGTTTAAAAAATACACAACAGGTGAAAATGCGTATATTAAATTGTTTCGAAATTAATTGGAAAATGTTATAATTCGAATATCACTTAAAGTAATCTACTTTTTTTTAATATTGGTTTGCTCTTTCTATTAATTATTTCAGATTCATTAGAATTTTACGTATTGTTTGGAAAAAAACATCGGAGATTTTCTAAATCATTAGAAAATCACCAACAGAAAAAAAATTCAAACAGAAAAAAATTTACCATGCTACGCATGCATTAAAATAATTCATATAGTTTATGACTTCATACTCCAGAAGACTGTTATCTAAAACCATTAGAATAAAAAAGATGTAATAATTACAATATCATTTCAAACCCTCATTGAACCTTTAGACATGACTAAATACATTGATTTTTTTTATGTGAATCTACCGCCTGTTTATGAATAAGCAAATTAAATTTATTTCTTTATGTATAATTTATTACCGGCTTCATGTGCGTCACTCATTATTTAGAAATGGCTCTCGACAATATTTCATTGGAGCTTGATACTCTCGTAATAACCGAAATGTCAATTATTTAACCTTCGCCAATTCTGAAATAAACATGTCGATCTGTGTACTTAAAAGCGCCTTTACCATGGCAACGACTAAATGAAATTGTGGTGTTTCGTAGCAACGACTGCAACCTTAGATTCACTCATGATCACTTCTGAAGCTTTGCTTTCTTTTCCTCTCATCTTAGTATAGGTATTAGAAAGCAAATTGATTTCACGTTGCTGGTTGGCGAACATTTCATCTTTATATATTTAAAAATTAAAATTAATGATCTCATTAAATGAATTTTGAAAATAATAAGTTTGACCTTTACGTGCAATGTATTTCGTTCGAATGTACACTTCTGAAATTGAGAAGGATGAAATTGTCTTTCGCTAATAAACAAAGTAAGAAAATAAATTAAGGATTGCTTTTAAAATATTTTTTAATGATTCATTTAAATAGCAAAGATGTTTATATTTTTATAGTGACTTATTTCATAATGAGTGGAACTGAATACTAATAAAATCTCTAATTATCGGTTTTAAAATATGATTAATCGCTAGCTAATTGTGATAATTTTAAGCGATTATAATATTTAGTTTCAATAGTTTTTTAAATTATTATTCGAAATATCTTACATCCTTTACAGTGTTGACATGCTGCCATCTTCATTATAAATTGGTCGTAATAGTTAAGTATTTAATCTCTTTTTAGGCATTCATTTTATTCGATTTAAATTATAATGAACTATGTTAATATGTAAAAACAATTTTGAAATTACATATCATTAAAGTTATGTTATCTGTATGAAACACCATCCCTAACAATTAACTATTTGAAGTATTTTTATGTATGCGAACTGAATTCTTAAGAATTCAGTTGCAATAAGTTAATCAATCGCAGTGAGTGGCGTTGGCATAATTGATGACTGGAGTTCTCATTGTAAGTTCGTTCAATTCATTTTGTTTCTTGTTTTCCCGAAGCCGTCTCACAACACACGCTAGATTTTAATAACAACTCTTGACTAGGAAGTGTAAGAGGGCTTGGAGCCGAGTGGGCAGAACTACCTCCTACGTGCTCCAATCCTGTTTTATATCTTATTAGGATCAAGGGGTGTTTGATTTTTTTTTTATTTCAGGGCCCGTTTAATTAAAATAGATTCATTATCAAAGTTCACTTTCACCTGGGAATAGACCTGTCAGACACAATACTTCATTCCTACCATTCCTCCAGGGGACTACTTGTTGCTTTCCGGCTTCTTTAAGTGCCCTTCTCAATTATAACTGATATCTTCGTAATTTTGTGGCCAATCCACATGCAGGCCGTGATCTGGATTAGTATTCATCAGACAGTTTAACGGATTTTGTTTCGTATCTCTTTAGATGTGCAGCTGTATGTGGTTGAGGTGATTCTTCATCTGAAAATTTATTTGTCCAGTGTCATAGATTAATAAGATGAAGATGATTATATTTTTAGAATGCCCTTTGCCATTTTATTTGATGTTTCATTGAAGGAATATTTTATTGAAATTTTTACATAAAACTGTTCTCATTAAAACAGAATGTATTCCGAATAACAAAGTAATCACTTCTTATTACGAATTGCTATTATTATTATGAGTAGAATTCGACAAATGAATTTTTAAAAAAAGCAGGAAAGTTTTTTTAAAAATATTACTGCTAGATAAAATTAAAAAAACAATGTAATAAGCATGAAAATTCTACTCAAATTATTTTTTATTTTATTTTTGTAATGTAAAAGATTTAATTTCTGTTCAAGATTTTAATTGCATTAGATTTTTAAACGTATCTTCCAAACCATATTTGTAATACAAAATTATCACTTATTTTGTAGTGTTTGTGGAAAAAAGCTCTATATAAAATTTTATCCGTGTAATACTTATTATAACAAATTCTGGAAAAGATTGGCAACAAATTTCTATTTATAATAAGTATCACCGTATATTAAGAAAATTAAACTTAATAATATCAAATGAAGCACGAGATTTTTTTTTTAATTTAAAACTGATTCAAGTACAATTTCTGGAAGTTATTAATATAAATTAGAATTTATTTTTGAGTCATAAGTATAGTTAAATTAAAGATAATGATATCGCTATTATCGAAGCTTATAAAAATTAAATGACATCTCCATTTATTTTTTACTTAAATAAACATATTTTTAAACTTTTTTTTAATGAAAATAATTGTTTTTGTGCTCTACATTTTATCAGAATTTGAGCTAATATTATCATTACAATGACACTAGCTCTACGCTGTTGAATTCAACGAACTTAAGTTAAATAAACGTATTTACTATCAGAGATTCAAAATTTAACGTTACCTTAGCCATAAAAACCTTTCTATAAATTTCCATCTGCACCATAAGTCATTCAGATAAGATTTGAATGAAATGACAATTTTTAGTTTTGTTTCCATAAAAAAAAGAAGAAATATGGGGAGTTCAAAAATGACTTCAACTTCAAAAAGGAGGGGACTTTTTTTTTTAGTTTTGATTTTCATTCCGTCTAATTATTCAGTATGAGATCCAGTTCTACAGGTGGTCAGGAACTTTCTTATTAATCAACAAAAAAGAGGCAGACTGCATCGAAAATCGCATCTTGATAAAAACTTTATGGCATCCCTGGGGCAATGCTCCGCCTCCTGCAAGCCGTCCCTCCATATAATAGCTGGCCAGGAACAAAAGGTGGCCAAATGTAAATCCCTAAATATCATATGTCATGATCGTGGGTTTTCGAATTGAACAGTGAGACTCCGAAGTTTCGAAAATTATTTGTTTCCTTTTTGGGTGTGGCATAATTTGCGTTTTTGCTCCATGCTGCGATAGCGGCTATTCAAGGCTTCATCCATTCTTTCCCTCTTCCGTGCGGTTTATCTCTGTTTACCTACCTAGACTGGAAATTGCGTTTCCCCATCAACAAATAAAAGAAGCGTCTTTTTGCCTTCCCGCTTTTTAGATCAGAGCCTTCCCCCTAAGGAGTGTCTATCATCAGCCATCCAGAATTAGAATCATTAAAGATACAGAGCGGAACATATATTTAACGCCGCTGATCGAAAATTGAGAACGCTATTCAATTCGGTGAGCATGCGACCTGCTAGTTCTTTTTTGTATTGGTGTAGTTTCTAAGGTTGGATTAGTAGTGTGCTAAATGACATTTTGCTCGAAGCTCAAAAGGGTTCCGTTTCATTTTCATTCCATTTTATATTAAAATTTAAAAGGCAGAATATTTTTTTAATAATTATATGTTGATGGATTTACTTTTCCTTAAAGCAGAAACCCCACCAGGTGATGCGAACCACATATTTCATGTGTTCTACAGTGGATTCTGCTCGTGTTAGAGATGCACAAGTTGTTACGCCTTAAGCTTTTTGTTGGTCGTGATTTGAGTTAGTCGAATAATTATTCAGCAGTGAGTATCGTCATTAATCTTTGACGGAAACATTCTTCTAATGTTCAATTTTAAAATAGAAAGAAAATATTCATTCGCATTTGTTAAAGATGTTTGAATAGCTTGATTCCCGATAATTAATACGTTCACATTTTTAAGATTTTATCTCCACTATCTCAAAATCAGCACTGCGATAAATAATTTGTACCATTATTTGTTTTTAGGAAGTTATTTATTCATTGTTTTTTATTACAGTTTATAACACATCCAACTACAATGTTTCTATTTAAATCTTAAAGCATGTTCATCAATACTGGATGTAATTAACAACCCTGACTAATACTTAAAACGTGCAACTTCCATCAGTATGAATTATTGTACATTCTTTGCTATGCATTAAAAATGATTTTTGAACTTTAATCATCTTTTCTAAATAGTGCAAAAGCATTCCGATTAGTTCAAATACAAAAAATGCCCCATTTACTTTGAATACATGATATGCATTTATAACGAATATGCTCCATGCAATATTATACAACTTTTTTTAATATTGGAATTATTTTACAGGCAACAGATTTTTCGTATTTAAATTAATCACTTGGAAAAAAATGCACTCATGTTGAATTATAACATTTACATCTAAAATTTTTTTTAATATTTCCTTATTTATTTATTTATTTTTCTATTCCCAAGAAAATAAATTTGGACAACTTAAAATATATTTCCTATTGCAATTTATTATTTTGTTATGTTTATTTAAGAGAAGTTCCTGTAGAAAAACTATTTTAAAAAATAATGTGGAGTAATAATAACAAATAATATTTTACTTACTGTGACAAATGTGATTTAATTTGTCAATGCCACCATAATTGCCATGTTAAATGTAAAGCAGATTCAATAATAACGCAATTGAAAGATTTATACCTGCCCTACATTTTACACACTACACATGCAACATAATATATAATGAAGTGCCACACAGTAGTCGATTTCGAATGATCAACATGACCTTGGCTACTCAGCTGGACCCCTAATATGTACCCGGATTTATTCACCCATTGCAATAACGATGGAAGCAACTCAGCGGGGTGCTTTTTCCCCTCTGCTTCTCTTTCCAGCTGAGTTGGACGATTTCACATATTTAAATTGCTTCTTGAGAAATACCTTCAATTTATCTGACTAAAATGCTCTTTCACCCTTGGCTCAGTGTCACGTCGCATCATGATGCACCATGACCTCAGATGTTGGGTTCTGAAGCCGCCATTCATCGCATATCTGGTAGCAACAAACATCTATTTCTTGTTGACGTGTCTGTCATCATTGCCAAAAAACTTGTTAAGATGGACGGCCATGAACCTTTATTCAGCCTGAATTGAATAGCACCCTTTTACAGCTCTGTATAATTAGATATTCTTCGTTACATATCCGCAGGCAGATATTTTTATGTGCGATCTTATTATTCTCTACTTCATTCTGGTAAAGTTGCTGGAGATTTATCAAGTTATTTGCTTAGAAAACAAAACGTGCCTAGCAGTTGAGATAAGGCCCCTAGCTATCTTAGAGAAAATTTACGGTACAAAAGGTAAGCGGGGATGCCGATTCATCAAGCATAAATGTGGCACAACTGGCACGAGAGGGTAGATTTTATAATCTAAAGTCATTCTGGAAGCTGTCACAGAAGGTTGTTGGACAAGCAGCACCAAATCGTAACTTTTTCACTGTATAATTTGGTATCTATAGTTGGCATATTTGACAAAGATTTTGTTGTATGCCCTTTGAACTACAACAAATTTAGCACTTTCCTGAGATCAGTGACTTGATTTGCCCTTTTTTGGATCGTCATTACAACTTCGAAATGGCAACAATGTCTCACTGAATAGCCGACTTGTACTAATAAACATCCTAGTTCCTTCATAAAGAATGTCACTGCCTTTTAATGAAGCTACAGAACTTGGAATTCGGATCGGATCGCTGTTCGAATTTTCATCCGCAGAGTGTACCATTTTTCATCCGCGAGAAGTTCATGTGAGAATATTTATAGCCTAATTTGTCTGCTTGCAGCTATTTGCCGTTGCTTGAAGCTATTACCTATTTGTCATCACTATTTTAATCACACAACAAGAGTAATTTTGTAACGAATCGTAAATTTTAGCATAAATAATGAAAACATTCTGTCTGAGAAATTTAGGAATTTCTATAGAGAAGAGTACTTTAAAAAAAAATAATGCTGGTGTCTAAAAATAAGCAAAATGGATTTTCATTTCTTTTAATGATATAGTAATATCGTTGAATGTCATAATAAAAGATTCTAGACATTGTTTCACTTATTGAGATGGTGCCATGTCTTTATTTTTAATTTTAATTATACTTAAATATTTATGGCGACATATACATAAACATGGACGAGAGCAAGAACAAAATAAACAAAATAATATTTAAAATCTTTGAACTAATAGTGCCATAAACCATAGTACGTTTTAAAAAAAATTCTGGTAAAGATTACTTAAGAGTAAATTTGTTTTCGTCGTGACTTGGCTTGTATAAATTTGAGATTGATGCTTATACAAGAGAACGGGGGAAACGAAAAAAAAAATGAAAATTGTGCTTTTTTTTTTTTTAAACTCAACTCCAGTAATTTTCTTTAAAATTTATGCGTTAATTAAGACATTATTAAGAATTTTTTTTTTATTTACTCTTTCAAAATATAATCATATATATCATCAAA
The DNA here is from genome assembly GCA_021605075.1 of Caerostris darwini. Taxonomy (NCBI): domain Eukaryota; kingdom Metazoa; phylum Arthropoda; class Arachnida; order Araneae; family Araneidae; genus Caerostris; species Caerostris darwini. The sequence continues at coordinate 437,839 of BPLQ01006841.1, read as the reverse complement.
TTATTTAGATATTTATTTAATACAGAAAAATATCTAAATGCATTCTTTTACTTTTCATACTTATAAATAATATTAATGTATTTAAATCTAGTCTCAAATAATTTGAATTTCCATCACAAATCATTGCGTTTATAGTTCGATTTTTATATGATGAAAACTTTGACAAATTTTCTGTATTTTCAAAAGGATATCGCCATTTTGACTACTTTTAAATAATATTTTCCGAAAGACAACTGAATTAAATTTATTTTATATTACTTATTGTGCGTAACCGTACATAAACATTGTAAATTTTATCTATGAATAAGAAATTTCTAGAATTATTTAAATTTCATCATGAATATTAACATACTATTTTTGACTTCCACATTTTCTTTTAGATTTCCGTAGTGTAAATTGTATTCATTTTGTGTTTAAGTAACAATCATAAAACTTTTCTAATCCTTTAGCATTCCTAATGCTTTTTATCTGTTTAAAGTGCACCATAAAAATTCTTGGTGGAAAAAAAAATGAAAAGAGGTATGTTAATCAGGGAATTACAATACGAAGATTTACTGGATTTTAATAATAACGACATTTTTATCCTTTCAAAAAATTTCCTAACTGGTAATTTTCTCTTTGGAACTACACGGTAAATTGCTTCACCAAACCTTCCTAATAATTTACTTTATCGCCTTTTAGCTGTCGCTTCCAAAATCAGTTCTTCCTCAAAGAGACCCGAAACGAATTTTAAAATTCCGAAACTGTAACACTAAAAATAAATAAAACCGGAAGAAAGACAGCTGAGCAAGGAAAACATAACAAAGCATAGATTTACAAAATTTAGGAAGAGGCTGTAATTTTGTCATTTCTGAACACTTCCTGACGCTAATTCTTCCTTACTTCCTTTTACAAAAACACACAGGGCGACAAAATAAATGACCTTCCAAACAATCCTTCCAATCGCCATGTTCGTTGTAGTTCCAGAATCAATTTTTGCAGAAGATTGAAGCAACATTTAAAGTCCAGAAAGGGATGGCCACTAACGAGTAACAAATGACGATGGGGGGAGGGAATAAGTAGCCGCCCAGACAGGTGAAGAAGAAGCTCAAGTCTGGCCACTGTTGCCGCATAAGTGGAAAATCGTGCCCATTAAGCCGCATATACCGCACGTTTGCTTGCCAGTGCTCGTGCTCTGATGAAGTGGGAAAAACGGCAAAACTGCCACTGCTTGCATTTAATGGAAGCTCCGTAATTACCTTGCGGCAACTGGGTAACGTTTACCTGAGATCGCCACAAAATTTATACAAATGTTAGTGGTCTGGCTTGAACTGCGTCTCTGGACTCTTAAATCGGGGTGGCCTTGACAAAAGTTCAAATTTCATCTCTTCCGCAAATGTCGTGGAGAGAAACTACTGTTTTTATTTTGAAACGTCGTGTTTGTAATATACCTTTTAAAAAATGTAGTGCGTTAACAATATATTTTTTTAAATTTTTTGCGTAATCAAGCAGCGATAATTTTCATAAAAGAAATCTTCCGTAAAAAAAAAAATAATGTTTAATAATTAAAAGTTTGTTTGGTAAAAACAAAAGTATTTTTGGTTTGATGCCCGACCAACTCATAAGTAAACCCAGCTATAATTTTAAGATATTTATTTGATTGTTACGAAGTCTTAGAAAAATAATTAGTTTTCTTTAACGCTAAAATTAAGTTTTAAGTAAAATCAATTTACCGAACATATATGACAGCATTTTAGAATTTTAAAGAAAAATTTGTTCTTAGTTACGATTTACATCAGTTTACAAAAATTGCAATAATATATTACTCATTCACGAAATTTCATTATAGGTTATTGTTTAACACAAGTTTTCTACCAAGAAATTGCCTTTGAATTTTCTAATATCTTCCATTTTATAACTTTAATAAAGCATAATAAATATTTCCCTGTGTACGTACAAGCAATACTATTTATGAGGAACTTTTATTTGATAAAAGGATAGTTTGACAGAATTTTGCTCGTTAGTTTAACGCATACTTATTCAGAATTTTTAGTTAGCATTTAACTTTTATTTGCCAAGTTTATTTTTGATTACTTTTTTAACTTAATTGTAATTGTAAAATTTTTGTACACAAAATAATTAATTTTAAAAAATAATTACTTGACTTTTTCAAAGGAATCTGTAAAAGATTTTTTGTAATCCACACAATTGTTGGTGCAGCGAAAATGTATAATATAACATTAATATAGCATGTAATGCTTTTAACTGTATTTTTCAGTTCATTATATCTGTTTATTAATTTAAAGGTCCTTGAACTACCAGTTTTTGTATTAAATTCTTATTTTAATGTTTTACCACCTCGAATTTGTTAAATAATTTCAAATTAGAAAACTAAATTTTGAAATGAAGTAAAAAGGGAATTTTTTTTTTCGAAGTAAGAGTATATTGAACGATTTTTTATGGAATTAAAGAATGGCATTTCCTAGAAACTGTTTTGTAAACCAAACATTATTTTAATTAATATAGCAAACGAAAACATAATTACATTTTTTATTTTTTAATTTAATTAATTATGTGCACGCAATCTTGTTTCATTTCCTATATGCTAAAATAGACGATGGACGTGTTTTTTAAAAAAAAAGAAATTTAACTTTTCCTTTTAACTCTAATTTCGTGTCTTCTGAAAAGACACTCATCATTTTCTTTGCATCACCATAAAAAAGACTTCCTCAAACTGAATTCATGACCCCTGAGTTTTCAGTCTTCAGAATTTTGTTCATTAAAATTTCACCGTAAAACTGCTTTTTTTTTTTTTCAGGAACACGTAATTTGTGGCCTTTTGGCCGAAACCTCTACCCTATCGCTTTACGTCCTTTCCCATTTTAACCCCATTCTTTCTCTAAATAGTAAAAGACTCCCTCAAGGCTCCTAAAATGTGGTGTCTGTTCCGGATGTCTCCAAAGCATTCCATTCGCCCGTTTTCGAAATTGCCGTCACGTTAAAGACAAAGAGAGAGAGAAAAGAAGCCGCTTTGTGAAGAGAGAACTTAAAACAAAAGTAGAGTGTCATATTTTTCTTGCACTAAGCATCGTGACAGGTCCACTGAGGAAACTCGTGGCTGTAAAGACTGCTTTTAAGAAAAGAAAACAAGGAAATGGCATGATAAAAGCCAGTACCAAACGTGACAAATTTCTTTACCGAGCATTGGTCATAGAAAAGTGTTGTTTAAAAATGTAAATTAGGAGGCTTTAGCACTGCATACTGGATTTGCACCTAGGTCATACACGGGTTAGACAATAGCTGGTTCTTTCTAAAGTTTTCATCTTAAAATTTAAGATGCAAAAAAGGAAAAACCATCGTAAGAAATCCGTGTGATAACAGATATTCAAAATGTTGAATTTCTTTGTTTAAGAAAACGTTACACATTATGTATAAACAAGATAGAATAATAATTCTTAATATGACACTCAATACAGAAGATTATTGTTCATTGGAATGAATTATAACTGAATGCATATCCTGCAAATTTTATATTCTGCCATAATTATCAAATAGCTTAGTATCAATGTTTACCGATTTTATGTGCTAATCTGCATGCTTATAATTATTCATTAAAAGCCTTTTTAAGTGCTTAGTATTTGAAGAGTAAACTTAAAATAAAGTTCATAAATTATAAAACATAATAATATTAACAAAATTCAAGTGTCATCTGCTTGTTCAATTGTGTACAAATATTTCACTATTATTGTTCTATTATGCAGACTAAAGGTGTAATTCCAAAAGGTATTTTGCAGTTACTTAATGGCTCTAATTTAACTTCTCTTTGTGGTTATGACCATTGTTTCTTCGATATTTTTAAATACAAATTATGTACTAACTTCTTATATTTGTTTTCCTATTCTTATTTCGTTTGAAAAATAAAAGAATCGAAAAAGTAGAGCCTTCTGCCGTCATTTATCTTAAATTTGTTTATTTACATATTACAGCTTTTTGCTCATTTATTCAATTTTAATGTGATGTGTAATTCATCCTGTAGTGTAAGAATATACGGCATACATATTTGATCTTTATGAAATTGGCGTCCTCTCACAACAAATAAGTTGCATGGCAGGATGAAGTCACACACGCTTAAAGAACCTTAAGTGCTTACTACTTAGCACACTGTCAAAAAAGGGAATGTTAAGATATGACAAAGGGTAAAACGCACAGTTTTAGGAGAAAGATTCTATTCAAATAAATAAGATTCGTCAATAAGGAAATTATTTAAGAGGAACATGAGGCAGCAATTGCTCGCCATAGGTGTCTAATGGAATCGAATGCTAGGTCCTTTTACGCCTCGTAACCAGTATTGTAGTCTAACCAACCATCTGCTTCAAAGACTTAGCAGCACTTTCTTGAAAAAATACTCTTCCTCTTAGGGACTGCTACGATATTAAAAATGATTTTAGCTCGTTCAGCTTCGTGAAGCTATTCGCAAAAGTAATTTTGTAAAGGTAAAATTTTATCAAACATTACATTGTATTTGATGCTGAATTTTGATATTTAATTCAGAGTGATTTTCTTGTGCAAGTAGCACAGAATTTATTTGTTTAAATAAAATGCAGTTTTTTTTCCCTATGCGATCATCGCAGTTATAAATCATAGTCTTAAATATTATTTATAATGTATGTAATAAGCATTTGTTTCTTATGCGACCCTATGCTTCTTATCTTTTTTAACGACTTAATGTTTCTTTTAATATTATTTTTCTTCTATTGCTCTGGCTTTGTAAACTCTTAAATGTATATAAATTTACGAATAATATTGTGTATATATAACACATTTATGCTATGTTATTTAAGTTCTGTACATCTTTATATGGTGGGTTTCTATTTATTTTAAAATTAGATGTCTCAATTTCTCATGTTGAATACTAAATAAGACTTTTTATGGCACCAAGATTATTGAAACCACAACATTCATTCGAGTATTTTTGTCGAGATTAATTTCTAATTCAGAAGCGAGGTAAACTATAAATTTTAAGAAATAGAAACTATAGCGCAGTTTATACATAAAAAAGTTAATAAAACTAAAGATCATATTACAGTCTGTTTTATTATGAAATTAATAGCGTTGAAAAAAAGAAACCAAGAAAATAATGTATGTACTCAAATTTCTAAATATATACGTTTCTTTTCTTGGTAAAACTAATTATGTTTCATTATACTTTTTAAAAAGCAACTATTAAAGTGCGCCGAATTTAAAGAAAAAAAATAAGTTCCGATTGAGCTATGTAGTTGCATTATTTTAAATTATGTGCAACATCAAAGCTGGTAGTTGTATTATCCATTGTTCAAAATTATCATAAATAAGAAACAACGTGAATGTTCAAAATGATAAGCCCATGAACGTCTTTGTAGGTCGCAGTTACAGTTAAATGTAATCGTGATCTAATTGCAAATTTAGGATCGTTACACATCTGAAATCTCATACCATCAAAAATTGCAGTACACCGAAAAAAGTTATGTGAACTCTTTCTCGGATTTCCAAATAAACATTTTTTTTTTCGTTCCAATTTTATCTGTAATAAAAAGCGGCTTCGAAAAGTGTTGGGCACACGCTATCCTGTTAATGCACTAACACTTTGTTGCCGTGTCCTGTAACAAATGCCATAAAAAGTCTGTTAAAACAAAAACTAAAGAATTGTAATATACTTCATAATAGAGAATATTCTCCAAGTTATTATCACATGACCTTCTTAGTATTTACATTTTTTCCACCTGCCTGTATTATACGTATATTTGTAGAGATCTTTTTTCTTTTTTATTATTTTAATTTTCATTATTTTGTTTAATATTTATTAAATATATACATCCTCATGAATAATCTCTAAATAAGAAAATGATCTTGAATAATAATTAACGAAATTCACAGCAGTGAAAAAAATGATTTAATTATCCATTTAAAGCGCAATAAAATATTAACTGATAGTAAAAATATTAAGTTATTTATATATTTAAAAACACACTTAATTACATTTAGTTAAATTTTTCTTAAAGTATTCTACTTTTAAATGAAGTTTTTATACAAATTTAAAGTATTGGCAACTTGAACAATCAAATTTCTTCTATTTTTTTTATCTGGGTACTTTTAAGGCTGTTTTAAAGTATGTGTGCCGAATTGCTGAATGAACATATAAAAGCTTATGTTTTTTACGCTAATTCGGCATAGTATACTCAAAAATTAGATTTTTTTGTGAGAATGACTAGTTCCATAAAAAATTATTCATTTTTTACATATTGATAGAAATGTAATTGTATTGATAATTTCTTTTTATCATTTTATTTTTTACTTTATTAATACTGCTTATTTGTTAAATATTATAATTTTTTGTTTTTAATAATTTTTCATTTTTTAAGAAGAAAATATTGAAATAATAAACGCCTATAAAAGGACATCCCATTTTGCAGATATAGGGAAAATTAACTTGTTGAATTCATTTTATTTTCCATTCGTAATGAGGGAAATCTGTATAGATTATTCTAATCATAAATTATGCCATATGATTTTCGCAATACAAGGCCAAGAGTGCTAAGATAAATGAACAGATTTTTTTGTACTGAATCAATATATAAAACGATTGATGAAGTACTCAGTTCAAATCATAGGTCTATGATATACTTATGGAAACATATTTCAGTTGAAATCTATAAGTTAGAGCGACTCTATTTTTCATCGTACCCTTGGTGTAAGGTGGGGACCGGTCGATAGTTGCCCCACCCTTCATCCAGAGCGTCAGAAGGTGGATAAGGTTCATACGTTGACCTGTAACATCCGCAAGCGCGGACTTAAAGAGAGAAAGCGGACGGGCTATTACCGAAGGTCACAATGGCCCAATGGGGGGTGAATGCCCCCCTTCCCATTTTGGGTTCACAGAATAATGATAGCAAGCCAAAAAGTATCCCACTCGTAGTGATGTCCAATTAAGAAATGAAAAGCTAAGATGAACTTCACAGCGTACTTTGGTTACTTTTTCCCCTTTATAGATTTGAAAACGTTCAAGGCTTTCCCCTCCGAACTTTTTCGTTTTTAATAGTCATTTTGTCTGCCGAAATATAATTGGCCATTGTCAGATATATTTTTTATATCGTACGTGATAAAAATGATGGCTACTGCGTGTGTTTCCTATCCGAGTGTCTTCCTTCATTAGATTCACTTCCCAGGTAAGTTCAGCAATGAATTTTTGAGTTATGCTCGCTTCTACTGAAGTTAATTTCTACATGTTCAACAAGTCGAATGGACACAATAGAGGTAAAAACCGAATGAATAAAAGTTTAGTGTCTTTTTGACATCTGTCGTTTACTTGTGTTTGTAGACTATTGTACTTAAGTGCAAAAAGAAAATGTGTATTGTGTCTAATCCTGATTAAAAGTTACACTCATTTATTTTTTAGAGAATACGTATAATTAGAAAGTTACAAGAAAAGTTCTACGAATGAAATTGAATAAAATAAAACTTTATATCGTCACCAGTAAAGAAATTTCTACTAAATAAAAATTCGAAAGTAGCAATATTTTTGCGTGTATAAAATAATGATAAAAGTTAAAGTTTTCAGCTGTTTAGAAAAAAAGTTTTTAGTTGTTTTTAAAAATTTTCGAATTCTGATGGATTTTTTCTGTTTTAATTAGATATACTGTTTTTAAAGTCATTTTTTTCTGAGTCGAAACTCATAATATTTCAGATTAATTAATTATTTATAAGTGCTAGTTTCGTTACCTTTTAAATATTAAAAATTATTATTCAAATACAAAAAAATATCTAACTATTTGTCAAATAGCTTGAAATTTGCTTTTATGCTAGCAATTATTGATATGGTTGATCTATTTATATTTATTTTATTTACATACTAATATACTTAATACTATATTTAATTTATTTACGTTTTTCTTTTCCTTCCTTTATTTTATTTTTTTCCGTTTTTTAAATTATTTTTTAGTATTCGAAAGGAATATATTTTCTTTCAATTTCTAATTAATGATCAGTCATGTAATATTATAATTGAACATTCTTATCACACTATTTGAGAAATATATTTACTTTGATTTAGACTGTATGTGGGATCAGGGATAATTTCTTTTTAAGAAAAGAAAAATAGTTTAATTTTTTGTTTGATTATGGTCTTAATTGTAGATATCTATGAAATCTGAAACTACAACAATAGTAAAAAAAATGTTAATCACTAGAGTAAAATATTTATCAGTGACTATTATTTTATTAACATAATTAACAAATTTTGTACCAAATAGTTCTCGATTTTTTAATTATTTTGTGTACAAATTTATAATTTTTTAGTCGGAGTAATTTAAATTTTAAAAAGCTTAGCTTATCCATAAATGTCTGTATCTTGAAAAAATCAGCTTCTCAAAGCCTAACCTGTTAAATAAAACCCCTTAAAATAACCCAGAAAGTTTTTTAAATGTCCCGATTTTTAAATATTTTGTGTCAAGTTCCCACCAAGATTCATATGAGTGATCCATTATTAACATCTTTAAAGAATTGTTACCATATTTGAAACCTGCATTTATTTTTACTAGACATCCAATTTTCGCGATTCTCAAGATAAGTAGGTTTTTGACCGTAGTTTTTGCCAAATATGTATTTTAACCGTACTGAATTTGATTTGCTTTTTTAAAACTCTGTTATTCTCTTACATTCATTATTCTAATTTTTGATAATTATTCTGATTTTTCAATCTCTAATGAGATTATAATTTTTTTTTGTTTAAACATTGAAGTATATATATATTTTGTTTGTAAAAAAGATGTACACTATCCTAACAATTTACAGTTCTTAAAGTGTTCATACCATAAAATTTTGATGAGAGTTGTTTGTTAAAATAAAATTTTAATACAAGTAGCCGTCTTTAAATGTTACTAATAGTATAAAACAAATAAAGACAGCTACAAATGAATAAAAGTTTTATTCAACAGACAAATAGTAATAAACAAATAAAAAAACATTTACACATTAGCATTAAATGCATATTAAAAAAAGTGTGTAAATGCATGTTAAAGGTCATTATTTTTTTTCGAGCAGAATAAAATTTAAATTATATATTGTTAACTCAAATAAATAAAATAAAATTAATTTTATATGAAGTAAATGGAAAAGATTTTTTGCATAAAAAAGAAAAGCAAACTAACCTCTAACTGTAGTTCAAGGAACGACAGGTTGATATAAATAAGTAAAATTTTTTATTTTTTAAAATTCATTTCTGAATTTTTCAACAGTGAAATTTATTTTATGATATGATCTTACAATGATAAAAGTGAATGGCTTATAGAACTTGTCTTCCGTATAAGGTTTTATAAATTATTTTTCAAATAGATTCATAACATACACTTTCAAAATTCATAACTTTTGCATCAATTTTGTATCTCTAACAATGCTTCTCAGAACAAAGCCACGCCTAACACAAACATTCCATATCATTCAATTGAAGGCTGAGGTCAAAAATGTTATGAACTCTATCTTTGTATAATATTATAGTATAGTTTGGAATACAATCAGTTCAAATTTTAACAAATAGCACCATGGTGGGGTTTTTTTTCCCCTTGAAATCTTGTTAATGAGCCTTGTCTTATGTGGGATCAAAAAGGTCAAAAGAACATTCTTCATTAAAACTTCGGTAAACTTCCTTATTTATTCTATTTAAGGTTAAAAGGTTGAAAATAAAATTGAATATATCTCAGGATTCTATTCTTAATTATTGTTATTTTTTAAAATCAAGAGGGAAACGGTTTTCTAAATATTCTCTGTTTTACAATATGTATTTTAAATCACACCATTTAACTAAATAATTTCTTATGAGTGTTAAAGTGTTCATGAAACTATTTAAATCAATTTATAAATAAAGGTTAGTTGAATTTTTCTTAACTGAACATGTTAGAATTCTAAATTAGAGTGTTTATTTTATATTTTTATTTTAGATATAATTGTTTTAATACTTTATTTTCAAGTTAAAATGAATTTATTTTTTTTCCTTGGGCCTTTATTATCCTTTAACACATGTTCAAAGGCAGAGAGCAAAAATAAATTTAAATCGTTTACAATCATTATTTTCAGTTTTGAATGGTATTTCTAGTTAAAAAAAATATTATTAATTTAGAAATGTAAGCTTTAAATTGATTGTTATTGTTAGCAAAGATAAATATGCCAAAAATATCTAGGACTGATTTATAAACATGATTTATAATGCTAGTTAATAGCAACTAAATAAAACTGTAAAATTAACAAAATAAAGAAGGAACTATGGCATATAGAAGAATAATTGTAATATTCTATAGATAAACATACACATTTTTTCGCTTTATTTTTTTGAACATAATTGTGAACAAATTGTTAATATTTAGATTATGATATTTCGTATTACAAATTTTAAAAATTTGAACCGTTAATTATCTATTTTGTGTCGAATGTGTAACGAAAACTTTCCGAAGCACAGCAACAAGTTGGTGATGGAAGCTTCCTACTTTCCTTTTGACAGTTTTGTCAGTTGATAGCGCAGGTGATCGTTGGCGTTGTGGTGTCTGCGAAGCAATGGGAAAATGTTTTCGAAACACCCTTGAGGGTACTTCTCCTCTCTGTCATTTGAGTGTGACCCCTGAGAACTCCTCCCTTCTGTACCGCACCGGATGGCCACTGTGTACACGCCTTAAGATCGGCAATATCCACCAAATAATTACAGTGGATAGCCCTGTCTAGCGTAAGACTATGGCAGTTAAAAGGCAAAAATTTGAATTCTTGCTCAGGCTGAGGTCATTAGAGGTCGACTCATGACCCTGAACTGCCACTCCTATGCATGTGTCGAGCATTTGCAATGAGCGACAGCCATTGAAACCCGGCCTAAAGGCTTTCTCGTCAAAGAGCAGAGAGTACATCTAATTAAGTTCAAAAGAGGCAACGAGGGTGATTAGACATTTTTCTTCAATTAAGATCTCTTTAGAGCAAAGCGTTTCGAAACCCAAGTCTGTAAAAACTTTTATGCTGGCATTTTCTAAAGCCGGTTTTTGTCGAGCTTACAATGCATTGCATTCTGGTCAGAAATGATCTCATTATTTGAAGATTGTTTCGAGTTGTTTGGGGCTTATTTTTATGTAGCTTTATAAACACTAGTGGTTGAGTTAAAATCCGTCGGGAGGCCTCTGTCTTTAAGGAGACTACTTTGATATTACTAGAGTTTTATGATTAATGCTTTGTTATTATTTTAATTATGCATTTGTATAGTAATTAGAAATGCACAAATAGCGAGAGGATTAGTGTTCTGGTTTTTTTTCATATATCGTGATATTTTAAAATGTTTAATTGCTTTAAAAAGATTGTAAATATCTTAAATTCGTTCGCATGAATTTTTATTATATTTTCAATCAATTGTCAAAAAATTAGTAAATTATTTTTATTTTATGCATTCATTCTATAAAGTATTTTATTGCATGAGTGTCTCTCTGATTTCAACCAAATTATATTTTTATTTCCATACAATTTAACGATCCATTCATCAGTAAATGTGTTAAAAAAGACAGCTGAAAGAAAAAATATGAAACACTTTTATTTTAGATATTGGTGGAAAATGTTATGTTTTTCTTCTTATAAATTTTTGTTATAAAATTCAATGTTGAAATTACATTGGCACTTAATATAATCAATGACAACTTACATTGAAAGTTTACTACCTCAAAATTCTATTTGTACATAAGGAGAATAATAAACATCACATTCAAGGGTTTAAAAAAAAATCAATTAACGCTATAAATAATTTTATAAAGTTTCTTTATTTCGTTCATTTAAATCTGTTTATATAGATTTCGTTTCTTACGTACCTTAAATACCATAAGGATTAGAATAAGTAAGACTCCATTGATAATTAATTTTGTAAAACCTATTTTTACTACATTGAAGTAATTTTAATAATTTCGGTTTATTTTGATTGCGATTCTTACTTTCGTGATTAGAATTCAAAACGAGTTTTAGCTTATAAGAACTCTACATATTTTATATAAATTTATTTGAGCATACTTTTAATAAGCTAATCATACTTTATATAAGCTTATTTGATAATAGTCAGATATATTAATTATGTTAGTTTTGTTGTAACACGTTGTTTATTTCTCTCTACAGTTTTCCTCTTCCTCAAAACAATGGACTCATGCGTGGTTACGAGACATCGTTTCCCTACAAAGGAGTTTCTCCATTTCTTCTTAGAAATACGGACAACGATGGCAATGGTAGCGGCACCTTAACTACTGGTATAAACAGAAAATTAGACAACCAAACATCTCCAAATTCTTCTGAAACCAGAAATAACTGTAACAGTATCACCAATAGCAACGTATCACTTAGTGGTGGGACTTGCGGAATCTCTGATTTCTCGTCTTCTCAGACATTACTCAATCTAGTTCGGACTGCCAGTGCTCAAAGTGCTTCGCAACTTGAGAATTATCTCAAAGGAGCTGTGAAAAGAAATGCCGATGGTGAAAGTCGTTTAGATCCCCTTGATCTTACTGTTGGAACCCCCGTGAAGAGACCGAAACTGGATATCGGTGGTGGACGAGGAGATCTGTTTAACGTTGATACTGAAGCAGCTCTAACAGCCACTGGGGACAATTCGGGCATTGCAAGGACAATACCTTTGGGTTCAGCAAAGCCATCATGGTTATCATTGATAGACAAGCGAATGCATTCCTCGCCAATGTCATCTTCAAGGACTTCACCAAAAATCCAAAGTACCGAACGCTCGCGCTGTCCATCACTTTGTGTTGAGAAATCATGCTCATCCCAGTCAGAAGCTAGTGAACTTTCACATTGGACAGTTGACGATGTGGTCAAGTTTGTCTCCTCTGTAGACACGTGTAGCGAGTATGCTGAGGTAAGTGAACATTTTTAATCATGCTTCAAGATTTAATCTGCTTTCTGAAACTTAAAATTATCAATTTTTGGCATCGGATGACTGAGCTAGGGAATTTCTGTCTGAGGGTAAGATTATGGAATCGTTTTATCGATAATTAAATTTTGTATAAAAATTTTCTATTTCCCAATTGTGAATTTCTTAAAAGTTTATAATCATTAAAAGAACTGTTTTTCCATTTATTTGTAATCTTTGGGTGGATTTTAATCTATAATATTAAGAAATTATATTTGAATAAAGATTAGGAATTCTATGTGGAAATTTTGGCATTAACGGAATTTTTTTATAATAATTTTGAATTATTTTTATTAAACCCTTTATTTATAATGCTTTTGAAATTGTTTAGTTGATTTTTACTATTAAATCTCACCTTTTCATAATCTTATGATATTAATAGGCTGCATCTACCTTTACAAATTATTTGTTTCTTTTGTTATGAACTTAAGAAATAGTTACATATTTTACTTTCTTTCTTATTTTATATTTATTTTTTTTAACCATTTACGCGTTTTTTTTCCTTGAAAAAATATGGATTATTGAGCATTTCATGCTTTGATAATATTGCATTCTCACATGATTGTCTTTTTGAAATTTTGATACTTAAAACCACTTTTAAAAATTTCTTTATGTATATATTTGCAGTAGCAATAGTTTATTTTTATTTTTTGGCAAATGCACTAATTTCACTCAGATAATAAACTACATTTAGTTGGTTGTTATGTATGTAAAAAGTACATCTGCGAATTTTTTATACAATATTGAATATATATTATAAAAAAAAATGATTTCCAGAAATGAATTTAGTTAGTGATTTTTTTTGTGTGTGTGAATATTAGAAAAATAAATAAAATGAAAAAAAATATTTTTTTTCAATAAAAAGATAAAAAAATATATAATTTCTTCCTTGAAGGAATACTGTCTGTGTAGTCTATGTTTTTCTAAAATACAAATTTTTCTCGCATATTTGCTTCTAAATTTACCAATTGTAGCCATGAATCGCAAAATATTCCACATTATCTAATTCTTCTGTGAAACCTTTATAGCAAATCACATCTTCTTTTGAGCATGAATTTTAATTAACGTCACTAGCATTTTTATTGCTTTTTAAACTGTTCTAAAACTTTATTTTATCCTTTGATCACTAAGAATATTTATTTTCTTTTCCCGATTCTTCTTTCTATATCTCCACCCAATTTGTAAAGTACTCTGAAAAGGAAATATTTCGAGAGTTAATTAGTTTTCAAGAAAGGTACTTCTTCAGTTGTCAAAAGTGCTCCAGATGTGAAACGCTTCGGGCTTTCTCGTTCCGTATCACTTAACCGTTTTATCCTGGTGTGATGTTTATTTAATTTCCTTGCGGTAGCTGCTGCATGATACAAATCAAAGTGCAATCTCTTCTTCGTACGTCTTTGGCCTCCTGCTTTCCTGGAGCGTCAATGGATGTTCTAGGTCAACTCCATCCACCCTACATATGGAGAGACCGTATTAATTAAAGGGAGTGGCATTTGGGTCCGGTTGGGTTGACCTTGAATGCCAATAAATAGGGCGCGTACCCCCAACAAATGAGGTCAAAATAGAGATCATAATAATAGTTTGGGTATCGCTTATGGACATAGATAGGTCCACTACTGTATTGGTATACGCAATTACAAATTACCCATCAACATGTATTGATATTAGAAAGTATTCCATGCAAAGGAAGTGCGTGTCATTTTAAGCATAATATGAATCCTATACGAAAACTATTTCAACTTAAAAAATTAATTAATTAAAATGAAAAAATAATTTCCACATGCTTTGAGTTCTGAGTATTTCTCAGAACTCAAAGCATGTGGAAATTATTTTTGACAAGAATAAAAATTAGAAATTATTAGTGGCGAATAAAAAAAAATTAGAAATTATTAGTGGCATAATAGAAATTTGAATGTTATTTATTTCTGCAGGTACTCCATACAGAACGGATATTTCTGATAGTACGTTGAATTACATATTATACCACTATTTAGACTGAAACACAGAATAAGTATTTCTCACCGTTGATGCAATAGAATATGTTGAGATAAGAAACAATTCCATGCAAAAGAAATGTGGTTAAGTTTTGTGGTTTCTGCTTGTTTAGATTACGAGATATATATTTTGATGAAAATTTTATTTATTCATTCATCTATTTTTGTGTGTGCCACAGATCATAATAATTTGGATACCATATTGACGCGTAGAATTAACTTTATTAGCAGCTGATACAGCGGAATGAGTTAAAATTAGAAAATATTACAAAGACAATGTGTAAAAAGCATAATTTGTGTCTTGATAATATGTATCTTGAACATATCTTGAAAGAAATTGGAATAATTCATATATTTCTATTACAGTTTTATGCTCTTTCTGAATATATAATATCAATAAAAATTTATTGCTTATGATCTGAGTTTAAATCCTTGTTTATTCCTGTAACTTGTTTGGAAGGAATAGTTCCATCCAAGATTTCATCATCCGTAAAGAATCAATCATTGGAAACGAATTCATGGGATTTAAACAAATTTTAATTGTTCTGTTGATTCAGCTTATGTTATTTTATGAAGTACAAATAATGTATAAAAATGTTTGTTGCAGTTTTATATAAGTAGTGACGGGTACACATATCTATGTTTACTGCCTTCTTGAATGCACAGTATTTTTCAAAATTTTTACTATTGATAATATTTTTCTTTTAAAAAATAAATGTCTCTCAGGAAAAAAGAAATAAATTACTAAATGCAATGCAAAAAAATGGAATTATTCGAGCAACTTCTTAACTAATTTAATATCAAAAAAGCATTATGACATCCAGCTTTGAAAATTTTTTAACCAAGTATACCTCCAACCAATTTTTTTTTTAATTCTAATTTTTCTCAGAAATATAGACAACAATCTTTTTTTAAATTTTGAATCTATATTATTGTCAATAACATTCTTAAAATACTTCTATAAAAATTAAACGGAGTATATCACCTTACAATGAACCTTAATATATTTTTTCCACCGAACACTAAAAAAAAAAGTTTGATTTTGATAACTTACGCTTAACGGCGTTTTGTTTAAAGCTTTACAATCACTATTTAAATACATCTCTTTGAATCCCTTTGAAATCCCTATAGTTCTATTTATGCTGGCTGGTTTTCTTAAAATATTATTTTGAGAAAAAATTTCCAAAGTCATTGAACGCTGATGGGATTTCTTTTCACAACATAATTGACATTATTTATTGAATAATTTTGTGGTTCGATTCATGGTACATCAGAAACGTTGGATTGTAATGCATCAAACTAGTTCGGAGTTAACGTTCAAAGTCTATAATTATAATTATAGGAAGCAGAAATAAAACAGCTTTTATTTCATTCTTTGTTCGTGCTTGCCGGAGGCTAGTGAATTCGAATCGCAGGATGATGACCATTTTTGTGATGAGCGTCTTTCGAATGAAAGAAAACGATAAACCGTGTTTCCACCCAAACTAGAATAGCCTTTCTTTTCACGCGTTGGCCATTTCCTCATTTTCAAACCTTCTGCTGTATTCTCAAGAGACATAGAATTAACTGCCTTATTTTGTTATTAATAGTATAGTTTTGTTATTAATACCTAACTTACGTTTATTCTAATTTGTCTTCTCCACATTTTTTTCACTTTTAGTTATTCTTAATAAAATGATAATCAAAATCATTGCCAATCAAAGTTCTGCAAACTTTCGTACATGATTATAGCTACTTTTTCCTCGCACTTTCTGTTACCAACAACTTTTCTTTTGCTGAGGAGTTCTATTATGTTTTTGAATCCAATTTTTGTTCAAAAAGCAAAATTTTAATTACCTGTCGAAATTTAAAACAAATATTTGTTGTTAATTAACAGCACTAAAAGTAGACGTATTAAAATTTCTACATTAAATTTAATAATAATTTGATCTTTTTTTTATCAGTTGCATAACTTTTTAAAAATTGCTATATGGAAATGAATTCTTTACTAATGATGTTTAAATTTCATTGTTTGGGAATATTTTGTCTTAATAATAACCACAGTTTATTGCGCATTAAATAATTTTTATTTACGAATGTATTAATAAAATGTTTTCTTTAGTTAACTAATGATTATTAAAATAATGTCTTAACATTCTACTTCTACCTAAAAGATGTATGATGCTAATATTCTTTGAACTAGAAACTGTCGATGAAACAAGTACATTTTAAGTTTTAATAAATTTTCATAAGCTATAAAAAATAATGTCCCCTTCATTTTTAACTTGTATTAATTATGTAAATTATTTATCTGTACTTCCATAAAAGTCCTCATGCATATAATGCGACACTAATAAAAATACATTCGTAATAATGATTAAATACTGTTTTTAATTAAATCCAAAATATCTTCATGGAAGTGAGATCTTAGAAAGTTTGCCTAAATTTAAAATTAATTGGGGTTAATTTAACGAATTAATTTAAATGAAATTTCTTTTAAAAAGTTTTAAATAAAATTAAACTTTAAAAAGTTTTAATAAATTTCAGCTATTTATAAAATTAACTTGTTTAGATAATAATATATTACGAGTCTTTGTAGTTTTTAGTTCTATCATAACATAATTATTTTTATCGATATGTCTTTATGCATAATCTTTCAATTTCTCTGTATCATCCTTTTCACCGAAACAGAATAATTTTTATAAATATAATTTTTCAAACATAGAAAATATCTGAAAAGAATATTCTATTTGTAAAATATTAGTAATGTTTTGATTTCTTAATCGAATTCCTTCTAAACAAGTAATTTCATTTAGTTTCTACAAACTTAAAAAAAATAAAACATAAAAACAACATTTTGATACCATTAAATTTTTCAAAATAATTATTACAACCATGCAAGCTATAAGTACATCATAACATTACATCCAAGTCACCAACAAAAATGTTTCTTAATTTAAGAAAGTCTATTGTTTTGTTCAATTTTTATAAATTTTATAATTGAAATTCCCAACCCAACATACCGTATTTTTAAAAATTGTAAATAGTTGCAAATAGCTATATCATAACATTACATCCAAGCCACCAACAAAAATGTTTCTTAATTTAAGAAAGGCTATTGTTTTGTTCAAGTTTTATAAATTTTCTAATTGAAATTTCCAACCCAACATACCATATTTTCTAATATTGTAAATAGTTGTAAGCCTTTTCAGTTTTGTGTTATGGCTTTCTAGTTCATTCGTGCGCATTATTATCATTTTAGAGGTAAGTGCAGATATTTTCTCTCTCACTAAAGTCACACACTCGCTAACATAAACCATTGGCCCACAGGTAAGGAACATTTCGTAAACATTAAAAATGTTAAGCTAATTAAATCTGTAGATATTCTACTAAATAATTAATTATAAAAATTCTTTTTAATAATAAAAACAAAGTTAATAATAAATTTTACATTTTGGCATTTGTATTTGATCTTAAAAAATTCATTTGTGTACCTTGTTATTGGAATTAAATTAAAATTTTTGCAACATACTCCCTCTTTTGCTTCTTTATTGTCAAATTCCAACACACTCGTCATAAACTGATTCCCTTTTTATACCAGCGAGATTCCAAATATACAACTAGACTTTCTAAATATGCAATTCTAAACATACATTATTATTTCACTTATCGCTGGTTAGTAACTTTCCGGGAATCTGGGTGAGATATTTTGGGGTTAATAGCACTTAACATGATCAAAACACTTTGTACATAAGGATTAAATGGAAAAAATATTAGGATCTATTATTTATACTGATATATTACAAACCTTGAAAGCCAAGGGTCGTTATAAGGTGATGTATGCCATTTCATTTCGTGGAATTTTAAATCTAACCAAGTTACTGGCGATTAATGGTTAAACTCCATTTAAATACGCATCGACAGTTTAAAGGTCAGTGACATTTTTAATTATACCCTTTCATTTTCGTTAAAATGGCTAATCAATTTGTTCTGGAGGAAGTCAATGCCTTAATACTTCATTTTTTTTTTATTCTCAGAAATATAACAAAAGTTAAATAATTGTAAATACATTAAATGAAAACATTTAAACCTTATTTCAGGAATGTTTTTAGTTTTAAAAGAAAACTTTCCTACTAGAAAAATATTGTCAACAAAGCTGCATGCAGCTTCGAAATACTATCATATCCAAATGCGTCCATTTTCACCACCAACACCATTTTCATAAAATTGCATTTTGTTTAAATTAATAAAATCTATTGTGTTAAAAAATAAAATTACACTGTTTTTAGTAACACTGTAAAAATGGTTTTATAAAACGATGTAATAAAAAATTACACTGTTTTATAAAATCATTCTTACTGTGAATTTTTAATAAATGTGAGCTTTTAAATGAAGCCTAAATTACTACACCAATTACATATTTAATCAAAAATGAATTTAGTAGAAGAAATGAATTAAAAAAGCATGGAAAAGAAAGCATGGCTGAAATGTTACGTCACTTTTGAGTTTAATAAAAAATTTTGTAAAGCATTTACAAAGCAATATTTTCATACCAATTACAATCATTTCACGAATCGCTTTTCTATTAAACAATAGAATTTTCTTTCTCTTCTGATAGGTTGATCGCGATAAAGGTGTTAGTTTAAACCAATTTTTTGGTTTTAAATGAAACTGGCGCCTTGCCAGTTTCATGCACTGAGTACTTCCTCCCATTACCTGAAGCAGTCAGGAAATAGCAGGTAAATGGCAAGTGATGAATTTTTGAGGAAGTTTTAACGACCCTTGCAATGCGTATGATTTGGGTGATCTTTGACGAAAATGATTGAGCGGCGAATTTTCCTCTTAAAAGCCAATTGAAAAGAAGTCCACAGCTATTTGGAAGGAGAAAACTAACTCTTTTCCTTTCCAGCCTTTTTTTTATACTATTTATGGGCAGTTAAATTCTCTTTCAAAGTCTTTGGATATTTGTAGTTCTTCGCGTGATATTCGTGTTGTTTTATTTTTTCAAACTTTGAAAAACAAATTTAGTTGTGCTAGCGAAGGTAATAAATATCAGTGGGATTCTGATTTTAGAATTGTGAAAATCTGTAAACGGTTGATGACAATAGTGTAATGCATATAACTACGAAATGATGTGATAATTCGATGTAAAATTGGTTTTGAATATCATAAAATGTCAATGAAAAACACATATTATTGAAAATATGCAGGTTTGCTGAAAAGCTATAATCATTCCTGTTTAGGAAAACATTAGTTCGGATATTCTTCTTAAAAGGTGCAGCTTAATACTTTTACATTCGTAATGTTTCTGTAATTTCTAATGACTTTTTTTAAAAGAATGAATATTTCTTTCTATCCAGCAAATTATTGTCTCTATATGTCAATTGATCACATATAATGCATGTAAATTTTTAAGATTTTTCATTCTCTTTGAAGAATTTTATGTCAATTTTTATTTTTATATTAAAACGTACTACGAAAGTGCATAATAGTTGTTTAATTTTAAGCAATCATGTGCTTTAAAAAAACAAAATATTTTTCAATTTTTTTTTATCGACATGCTATTTGTTTAAATATTAAATTTTAAAAATACAAATGTTCTCAATAAGTATTTGGGAACTTTTTCATTCTTTAAAAAAAAATTATTTGCTGTAAACAAGTCTTTTTTAGTAATTATCTGGGTTTAATTTCCTATTTTAAAAAATGGCACAATTAAATTTGTTCGTATTCATATTAAAAAGTAAAATTTAATAAAACCATGATACTTGAAGTACTTTTCGTGATGATTAAATAGTGGGATTAATTAATTAAGTGCTTTTTAAATTGCCTAGTCAAAAAAAAAAAATACTTACAGAATATAGTGTGTTGAGGGAGTCATAATTTAATAACACATTAAGATTTGACTTGCACATTAAATTAATACGAATTGAACGGAGTTTCTTTTACGTATTGTAATAAAACAAATTTACCTTATTCGCTAATGGAAAAATTTCAAATATCTTATGGGATGTTTATTGATATATATGTAATCTGATCTTTATTTAATGTTCTGATGTTATGCGTAGTTATTATAATCTTCTTTTAGACATTATATTGTACTTTTTAATATGAAAATAAAATCTATGAAGCATAAAAAATCAGTTTTAGGTATATATTTTGATTTCCTCTAAAATAATTTCGCTTATGCCTTGCAATGACAGAATTGCTCTTATTTATACAAAAGTAATTATTAAAGTAAAAAAGATTCTTGTTATTTATTCTTCCTGCAATTTTCCACTGCAAGAGCACGCGTTCGAATTCAATAGTTGTTTCAAAATCACGACGTCTAAGCGCGATAAGAACTCTTTCTATCAAAGAAAGTCGGCTTCGATCTGGAATGCCTAACAAATTAGAGCAGTGTAAATACTGTAAGTGCACGGTAGCCAGCGTAGTTCGTGTGATAATAGGAGACGGCTAGTTGAAGTTTCACGTGGGTTGGGGGTGCCAAACATTGGGGTGTTCCTCTTCGTTTTCATTCTTTCCTTTTTGTAGACATTCAAAGGCCTCATGATTTATCACGTCCCTGGCCCTATCCCACGCTAGTTCATCACCTGTAATAAGTAGCTGTAGCCAAAACGTGTAGTAGGCCGGTTGAAACTGCGTGCTTCGATCGGCCTCTTACTAACTGAAACAGCCACTGCTGATTGCCTACCAGATAGATGCAAGTGGCAAGTCGTGTCCAGAGATTGCTGCTGATTCGCTGGCTCGTGATGTACTTAGCCACCACCTCCACTGGATGGCTCCCTTATTGCCGGCCTTTGTCCATCTTCATCGCTGGCTTTTGTGACTCTGACACTTGCCAATTTCATTCCTGCTATCCAGTTAGGTACCTCCTGCTTTTCACGCTTTTAAATGTCAGTTTCTTCCGAAATCTAAAGAAACATGTTTCCACTTGCTTTTTGATTTAACTTTAAGAGATAGAGTCGTGGGACAGCTTGTTGGTTGAACAATCGAGATCTCCTCTTCCCCCCTTGAGGAACTTTCTGAACAATTTTGTGGTTTTTCCATTCTTCGGATGTCGACAACTTGGCGTGAACAAGATTGATTAACTTGGATCTGCATAACGTAGCAATAACTTTTTAAGTTCAGAAGCATTCTTTTTTAAAAAAAAATATGATTGAACTAGGAAGATAAAGAAAATTACGTTTTCTCCAATTTTTCCCGCGTAAATGAAAAATGTTTGTTAAGCGTAAAATTTCTTTTATCAAGATGTAGATTTAAATTTGAAGTGCGTATGAATATTTGCATACCTATTTTGTTGCCTAAACAATAATTTGGGAGTTTAGATCTATAATTCTGAGCGATTCAAATATTTTAGTAATTCTGTACTTTCAAATACAGAGAAAATATTGATATTTTTAAATTATTTAAAATAGTTTCGATGGAATATAAGCCAATTGTGACAAATTGAATATAATTTCAAACCTAATTTTTTTTTATATCTATAGTCAAGAACTTATTCAGACACTTCACAAACTTCTCGATAAAACTAATTAAATATTTGTAAACATCTTTTTGAAAGAACCATCCTATTTTCTCTCATTCCTATTTTTATTATAAATAAAGAAGGAAGAAAAATTTTCAATTTTATTGTATCCTAATCTGGTTTTAGGAAAAAATAATTATTTTTGATGGCTAGTTAGTGACCTGGGGATTGATGGATATTTTGCAATTCTTAAAAGCAAGTTTAGAAAGACACATGCACACTTAGACGATACACACTATTTCATGTGAGGAATTTATGTATTTATTTTTCTACACATTTCATATTTACTTCAAAATCTGAGGATCAAGAATAAGTCGGACATAAAAAAAATGACTGCATCACAACGAAGTAGGAGCTAAAACAAAAGATTTTCTTAATAGAAAGAGAGGAAACACTTAATTTTCGCTGAAAAGGATGATTTATATCAAAATCTGTTTCCCGTTCTGAAACTGGGTAAGAATCGGATGTCAGGTGTGGGAAAATTGGGATTTATCGGAAATTCTGTGCTCTTTTGCCCTAGCCAACGGTCTGTTGCTTCCATCGTGAAATCTAAGTTACGCATCAAATCTTCTTTTTCTGTTGATTCCCACAAACGTCTGTAGGTAATTCCCATACACGTCATGCTCCATTCACTTTTTCCCTTGTCTTAAAGTAATCCTTCGGGTAATTCGATTAATTGACGTCACATGTGCAGAATTTTTAGCTTAGAAACCTACTTTACTTATTTGTTTCCTTTTTGGTGTGTGTATCTGTGGTATTTTGCTCATCCGCAAAAAGAAATATATTTGTTATTAAGAAGATTTTTTTGGAAAAAGTAGAAAAGGTCTACCTTAATGCTGATAAAAAATGCTTTTATAAAGTTCTTCAAAATAACTTGAAACTGCATGTGAATGTTAATCTGATTAAGTTTTGTAAAAGTTTAAAATCATTTTAGGCAGAAATTTGAAGGTTTTTAGAAATGATTGAATAAGAACCTTTCTGAAGGTTACATTTTATAATATACATTTTTTTTGTTCTTGTTGTACATCGGTGGTCCTCGTGTTCCACTGACGTGGAAGGAAGGAAGGAACCGGAAAACTTTTTAATGAGAGAAAACCCGGTAACTCCTATCTGGCAGTCTGACTATCGACTTTTTATACAAATGGTCACAATCGCAATCGAGTCTTTTTGTTTCTTAGAATATTGAGAAATGTATGCTTTTCTTTTTCGATGATTTCTTGTATTTTAAAAATAATTTGAAAGAACGTAGGTTTTTTTTTAAAATTAAAAGTGTATACATTTTATATACTTTACTCCTTCATAATCTTGTGTTTATAATTTTTATTGCTTAGCAAACATCTGCAATTTATTTTCCCGATTAAAAATATTATTATTAAATTAAATTTTATCGGTAAAATATAAGTCATTCTTCTTTTTGTCTTTTATTTCATGATTTGTATAAAAGTAAAAGAAATACGTGAAGACGGTTGATATTTATGTTACAAATTATGGACCATTTTTAACTAATTAATATTTTCTTATTAACGAATGTACATGTTTGAGTAAAAATAATTTTATTAATCATTAAAGTAATGCTATTTTAACTGAAAAAATAACTCACCATAACTTCTTTGATTTCAGCATAATTATCTTAAGCACTGACCACAATTCCATTGATTAATTTTTATATATTTTTTTTGAGTATATGTGTAATTAGAAAATCAAGAGTTTAGCGCTAGATATTTTCATTATTTTATATTCCTTTAATCAATTAAAAAAATTCCATAGTACACAAAATTTATTCATCTATTTTACGAAGATAGATTAGAAAATTTTATTGTATGATGCCGTTCAGTCAGTCGTGTATACTTGCAGAAATTTGAACAACTTCCTGTATAACGATCAATCAATAAATTCAGCATTCTACCGGAAGTTTTACTGTGAAAACGCTACGTCATGAGGGCTTGAACATTATGTCATGTGAGTAACCAGTATACAGCCATATTGATCTGTGAATGAATGAGGATATGCCATTGAATAATTTTCATTGTACCCTAAATGGATAAATGACATCCCGTTTTCTTCAAACTTTCCTTTATGAGTAATAAAACGAACAAAAGAGAAAAGCTGTATTTTTTTCAACAAACAACAAAAAAAATGTTACGTTGTTCTACTATGATGCTATTGTGCGCGGGCGTAGGTTTTAATGCGATACAATTGTATAGAAAAAGTCTTCATAAAAACATTGCGTGCAATTTTCATCACCATTTATTGCGCCATCTAAAACCCGTGTTTGTAGATCAAATCAAAAGAGTTATATTAAGACACGATGCATGCGCGTGTCACGAACGAACAGGTGGTCTCCTTCGTGACTGTCAGTGACAGGAAGTTCTGTCCTTGTGATTTGAGATGCGAGTGATTCATCGGATTCTCTACGGCAGTATACCATTATACGGTCACAGTCGCTGACCCGTAAAGGCATAACTCCAGACAGCGGAACCATGCCATAGAGTCCCTTCCCAACTGCTCCGTTTATTAACATGCAAACACACCTTCCTGTCCAAAAAAAAAGGAACATTCTATTTTTTGAGCAAATAAGATCTAAAATTTATTACTAAGACATCTCATTTGCTTTTTCAAAATTACATACTGTATGATCGCTTAGAGGGAAGTCACCATAAAGTCTAAGGGTAACTGTGATGTCGTTAAGTTTGTTCCTGAAATTAAACACAATCTAATTTTCCTGTTTTATTTATTTATTTATTTTTTGGCCAAAAACTTAATTGTATAAAAATTACATTCTTTATCTGGCTCTTTCTGTTGATTGAGGTACTTCAAATAATGCTCGTTCATTTTACTATTATATTAAAGATTTGGATTATTATAATCTAAAGAATATAAACTAAATAATTTATGAATACTTTAGAACAGACTAAAATGATTTGGAGTGAATTATTAAATTTTAGTACATGAGATCAGGATTTTAAAAGTAAATAAAATCGAAAGAAATTCTACTCTTCATCTCTTTCCTCCCAAGAAATTAAAAGCTTTCAAAGTTGGTTTACCAAATTCAAGGCGACAACTTAATTGGTTAATTTCTTTAAATAACCAATTATGTTCTTTCAAATGCAATGTTCAGCAGTCTGGGAAACAGAAAGTAATTAAGATTAAAAGGACTTAAAAGCCGATTACAAAAATGCCAAATTTGCTGATTATTTAGACTAAGGATGCTAATAAAGCCTTTCAATAAAAGAATGGTTATTTTCATCTCAGTTGTTTAAAGTTCTGAAGTTTTAAAAGGCAATTATAATTCAATCGTTAAATAAGTTATTATTTAAGTAAATTAAGCAAGTAATCCTTTAAGTTTAGTTGAAGGAGAACTGAAACTGTGTTAAACTGAATATATAGACAGAAGAAAAGCATTTTATTAGTTTGGACAAGTGACAAGGGAAATTCGGGCTTTGGCTATTCGTCTTATGTACGCGGGATGCCAGAAAAGCAAAGAGATTTATGGAAGACTGGTAACCGATTTGTATTCTTCAGTTGGTACCACTGTAGAGATAACAGCGGGTGCTCTAGACCTTAAACCGAATGCCTTTTTATGCAATCGCCCACTCTTTTACTTTCAGTATGGTACATTCTGAATTCAAAGTTTGTTGCAAATATTCGTACTTGACAGACACAACAATTTATAGTTGATTGATTGTATTCTTTTTGTATAAAACTAAATCGATTTCTTTTTTCGTATTAATCCGATCTACATATTTTTTTCACATTATTATTTTTTCCCTTAATAAAATCCTTTTCGATTCTATTGACTAAAAAAAACATAAATAAAAGTCCCCATTCAAAGACATGGTTCCCAACGCTGTAATGTCTTGGCAAATGTTTTTTGAACAAATGTTTAATTTATTCTCTTATTTCATTTGGTACGTTTAAAAGTACAAATTAGAAATTTTAACGTTAAAAATATTTATAATGTATATTAAATGAATATTTTATATTAATTTTACTTTATTTTGTTTTAATACACTAAGACGAAATATACATAAGGGAATTAAGTTTTTATATTTAAAGAAATTATACATTAAGTAGAAATTGTTTAACACCAAAAGAGACCATTGTTAGACAAAAAGTTATTCCTGCAAAAAAATTCCATAAGAACTGGATTTACCCTGCTATTGATATAATCCAGAACAAAAAAAAAATTTTTAAGTCGCCAAATGCGCAAATGCTCGTGTAATTCAAACAGGAAACAAATTTTATCATTTATTATGCCGTTTAAGTAGAATTATAAATGCATCCCAAGATTTCTTGTTGGCGTGTGTTTGTCAATGCAGTAGCGTTCCCTAGTTGAAAGCTACGCATGGTAGAACACATGATGAGTCGTCGCTCTGAAAATAAACCTAATAACTTCCTTGAGCTCGTTATTTTTAAGTGATTTGAACAACCAAGCCTAACCGCCTTGCGTGCACCTTTAGAAATTATTTGGGCGTTATATGACCCTCGGAATTCTAAGTCATGCATATCGTTAAAATCTTAAGACTTTATGAGGTTTTAAATTGGAGCTTCACTAAGCTTTCTACTTTTATAAATCTTTTTAATGAGATGATCTAGAAAAATATTTTTCCATTTTAAAGTACAAATTTCACAAATAAGCACTTTTATCAAATTTATTCATCTTAAATTTTTTGTTTTAATTATTTTTTTAACCTTTTCGTAAAATTATATATTTGATTTGGGATGTACTAAAATACTTCTTGCATATATATATATATATATATATTACAAAACTTCGTTAATTCACACAAATAAGGATATATTAAAACCTGGTTTGTGTTTCTTTGTTCTGTTAAATATCTTGTAGTTATGATTTATGATTAAAATATTATTATTTGAATAACAAAATAAACTATATTTGGTTAAATTATAAAATCTTTGCATATTTAATTAGTTCTTAAATTCTATACAAAATTGTTTTTCTAAAGTGTTTTTGTCTTTGTTTTTTAATAATATGATATCAGTTTTTAAAAAATTCTTTGAACCATTCGTGTTGTAAACATTAAATTGATAGATCTTAAAACCACTAGCATGCTCCATTTTCGTCTTGTTACGCTTCTAATGCAAATTTGTGTTGAAATACTTTCTTCAATGTATTTCTAATAATAATAACTTAGAAAACGCCGACTGTTTAATGAACTTCACTGTTTTGTGACAGTTGTTTTAAGGATACACCAAGTTCAATTTATTCTATACTGAAAAGAAAAGGTAAAAGTCCAATCCGTCGGCACACGTCTTTAGTCTGATCGGTTTTCTTTCGATCCGCTTATTCCAGCGATCATATCTTACCAAACAATTCACCGTTTGATGGCCGCCGCACACAATGGCCCGAACTTTCCAATTCTCTTCTTTGAAAGAATGTTATTGAAGGGTTACAAAACGGCGTCAAATGATGACCATGAAAAGGTAATGATTTCTGTACAAAATAGAGCAAGTGTCCTTATTATTCCGCAGCCCGGAACTCCAATCAACTCATCTGCAGGTCAACGCGATATGTCTCTGCACAATGGCAAGGTCACCATGTGGCCATTGTGGAGTTTGAGTCTAACAATGGCTATTCCTCACTTGAGAAGAGAAGAGGTCTCGCTAACAGTCGAAGCATTGACCTAGCCCTCTTCTGTGGCACGCGTGCCGTCCGCCGCATGCTACAGAATAGTAGCTGGCTATCGGTATCTACAATCGCATTCTCTTCAATGCTTCGTTCAGATGATTGAGATTCAGGATGTTTCTCCCTACTTAGCCAGGCTAACTAATGTATATATCAAGCTACAGCAAAACAGGTTCGCCACAGGGTGACGATATGTGAACTTCAACGGGTTAAATTGCGGCAAATACGTGCCGAAGAGAGTATTCCAAAGTCGATTCCGTTTCGTCTACTAATTCCTGTATGATAATTTTACAGCGTCACGATTATAGTCGGCCTTTCTTCCATAAATGCAGAAAACAGATAATCAGGCTGAAGCACAGAATGTCGCCTCCTCAGTTGCGTTTCCTATTATAAGGCTTCATGGATGCGTGCAATTGAACTGCCTGGAGCAAAAGGGCAAGGAATGGAGGGGCTCGGCCCCAGCACACGCGTCTTAAACTGCCCGACGGAGGTCTAGTTAACGGGCGCCTAATTACAAGCTGCGAATTGCCAGCTGCTCCGTTGCCTCGCTTGTTTTTCTGAGGTTTTAAATAGTTTCTTCAATGAGACTTATTACGACCTCTCGGCGCAATTACAGAGAGAACCCGCGCTTTTGATTACGTGATAAGGAACTGCATCATTTTGGACCACCTGAAGGAGACAAGGAATTTTTTTTTTTATTTATGGACTGTCTCTAATGCAAGGAACTCCAAGATTACTTATTAACTAGATATTTTTTGAACATTTAAGCAATGCTAAAAAATAAATAGTCTGAAATAAAAGCCTTAACTTTATAATTCTAAAGTAAGATAATGACCAACGATTGTGTGGAAAACGACCAACGACTATGGGGGAAATTGACAAGCAACCAAATCGAACGAACTCAAATAGGGCGGTGCAAGCGCACACACAGGATTTTGTCTTGGTGGCTCAATAAATAAACCGTAATCATGTATTTGAACTCAATAAGTAATATTAAACTATAAGCAATAGAAAAGTTAATTGATGACAAAATTCCATGCATTAATTATTTTATTAATAATTTTACATTACACTAATTTGTTTCAAATGCATAAAAAAGAGAGAGCTAAACCTAAGAAGTATTGCGCAAAAATAAAAATTTAGTTGCGGAAAAAAAATTACATCAACAAAATATAAGTTACCTTTCACTAGCTAATCGATTGCATCGTTTTGGTCAAATTCAATATTTCGATAGATAATTAATTAAACCAAACCAGGAAAAACTGCCACTCAATTAACAAATTCAGATGCGATAATAATATTGACACTCATAAGAAAAACAATGATTCATTGAAATATTAAATATTTTAAAAGATGATCCTAAGTTGGAAGTGGCCATAAGTTTAAACACATGCACACATTTTACTTATGGGCTTGGGGAGGCTCAAGCCCGTCAGCCACCTCCCTGGATGTGGCATAATGGGGGATATAAGTATTGAGAGAAAGAGATTACAAAAACGAATCATATTAATTTTTAATAATTAAAATTTTAAATTACATATTATAAAAAAGAAAAAATATGAAAAATTTCCGCAATAATTATTAAAATTTTTTCTTTCAACATTGCTTTGTGCCGCGAACGTCTGACTAGCACCACCAACAAGCGATCGATTCGTCATTTTCCGTCTTTAAAACGGATGTTTACTTTTCCACACAATCGGTGGTTAGACTATAATAGAGTTGTGGCATATTGCTACAGTAATGTTAGTACCTACTGTTAAATCTATTAATTTAGCATACAAAGTTAAATATATGCATGCACATCGATAAATATGATTTAAAATTAACTGTTATCTTCACTGAAATAATATACAAAATTCTTCTAATATAAAACGTTTAACACACTTTTACCTTATTTTGAAGTTTTCTATTAATTGTTTATATTTAAGTGAACGATTTTACTAATTAGCTGTGTTTTAACTTTAAAAAAAAGATTATATAACATTCATGTTGAAACTTAAAAGTTACCAATTATATATAAAAAATTTTACGCTCGCAAATATATCCACATCATATCCTCATTTTTTTTATACTATATCTATACGTAAACCTGAAAAAAGATTTAAAATTTTTTTTATCAGTTTAAATAAAAATAATTAGTTGGCATGTTTAATATTAAAGTTCTCGGCGATGAATATCAGGAATTACGTTAAATTTAAAAATAAAGCAGTGCATAACAAAGTAGCTAAGATTGTATGTGATTCAAAATTAGCTTCTGCTTATAATATAAAGTTGTTTTATACATTTACAGTCGCACTAACATTCAATTTTAAATCTTATCTTTCATTTGGCATGCGCTTATTTAACTGAGTACGCTAAATCATCTGTTTTAACGCGAGGTGTTAACATCATCGTAGTAACTGCGTGCAAGGTCTCTGTTATTATTTTTTCATAAACTTAAGTATTTATGAATTTTTAAAAGTGATTAATTCAATTAACTAAAAACAGAAACTTGTAATTTTTTTTTCTTTCCACCTACATTCTTTTTATTGCAGTTTGATTACTCGTAACATGATTTAACAACATACTTCTTAGTCCTAACTGGAATGTAAAAAAGAAACATGCAACATTACTAATCATTCTACTTTTAAGCATTTTTTTCCTTCCAAGATGAACAGTAAAAACGTAATTAAATTTACGTGCTTAATTGTATTGCGTAAAAGGTAGCACTGCACGAGAAGGCAGTTTTAACACTCTTCTCCGACATATTTGTTGCTTAATTATCATAATTAAGGGGGCTAAACTGAACGTGAGGACAATTAAGAAGCTTTTGATGACTAATTTCAACAAGAAAAGGCATTTGGGAACTCTTTAAATCCTAATTACTGTAATTTATATCACAGAAGTTCTTAATGTCGCTGTGATAGTCTGATTAGACAAGAACATGAGATAATTATAAGAGCTGTAAACGATGTAGTAGCTATTGATAGACTTCGCAGGTTTTTTTTTTCTTCTTATACTTTCGGTTTCTATAATTTTATGATAAATAATGTATTATAATTACTATTTAGAGCGTATTTTAAGGTAATTTTTTATGTATTTTTCATGTAAGATTATTTGTTACAGTAAAATATAATTGTTTCCCAAGCTAATCACGTTTAAATTAAGTATCCTATGAAAATTTTATTAGAATATGTTATCGGTTTATGTTAAAATTGGAACTGTATATATTACAACTCTTAGATTACTTAATTTTATAGATGTAACGATTGGATGTTTGTGAATGGTTCGGAATCCACGTTAAACTGTAGATCCCGGTCTATTTAGACTAAAGTGTGCACAAGATGACCATAAAGCGACAAACCAAACCTGTATATAATTGGCGGCAAAAGTGTACCTTTTGCTAAATATAAAAATATAAATTTAATTCCTTATTTAAATATTCTTTCTATATAAGAAATTATCAACAATTTGTGTAAAATGATGTATTCATCTTTTTTTAATTTTTTTTGTTGTGAATTTTAAAAGATTTTTGATTTTAAAATATTCTAATTCATTATTTTTAAAATAAATTACTCAACTGCGTTCTCGGAAATATCTCTCTGTGATATTGCTGTAAAAAATAAGTTATCACAATTCGTTAGGTAGACATTTTACTAAATAATGAATCTTTTACACGTAAGAATAAAATTAAGAAACATAGATCAAAACCAAAGGCATGTTTACTAAAATGAATTGACTCACAAAATTTTATAAAGTTTTTTTTTTAATTTTTTTTTTTATAAAAATAATTTTCATTATTTAAACAACATACTTATAAGCTTTTACAAGGTAGTCTTTTCTTTCGATTATAAATAACAAAATCTAAAGTATAAACAACATTTTTAAACAGTACCAAATTCGAAAGAACGTTGTCAACACATAAAGGAAATTGTTTGTCTCGAAAATTTAATGGCGTTCGTCGTTTACTTCAGAAAATAAAGCCAGCCTAATAATAAATATTTTTTAAGGAGTTGATACGGAAGATTTATTTCACCTCTCCAAATATTGAGGTATCCATGTAGAATGAGATATCTAGATTAAACATTAGAGTAAATTTCGTTGAATTATTTTATTTTTCCCCCCATCTTCTGTGCTTTGCAAAGAATGGTAAACAGAGATGAAGCCTTGCATATCGCGAACGACCACCTGGAAGAATTTCGACCTCAAATCATCGGAAAGCTGGCGAGGGTGTATGTAATTTTCGTCTTCCGCCGACAAAAATAAGAAAATTTTCTCGACAATTGCAATGCTTCCCGCCGTAGGGTTACCACACGAAAATGCACGCGTTATTTTCTACATCCGTTGCTAATTTTGATATTTTCACGTAAACGTGATTCGCTCCTATTTGGAAATATGGATTTCCTGCCGTAAAGTATCCTGACTTGGTAAGGTCAGTGATTTACGACGCTCTTGTCATTTTTGATGCTTCCAATCTGGAAGGACAAAAGCAACTGACTTTTATAAAAATTTGGCTGACATATCCTTCACTGAAACAAGATATTATCCACATGTTTGAAATTTTTAAATAATTTTTAGGGCCATAAATTGATTAAATAAAAGACAATGTGTGTTCTCATGTGTATGCCATGTACATTCAAAAACTACTCGACCCATTTCGCTGAAAATTTCACTTGTTCTTATTAGTGCTTCGAGAGTAGCTTGGAACGAAATCCGATAGTTAGCGCTGTTGTTTTTGCATTGTTAATTTGAATATTAGATTTATTTTCATATTTCGACTGTTGTCCAAAAAAGTCATTTTGTCCCGCTACATTGAATACAAAAAGTTAATGATCGAAAAGTTACAAAATTGGATTCCCATGTACAACCAAATAATTTAACAAATTCAAGAAGAGGGGCGGGGGATATCAAAAATAAATGAAACTGTGAAAAAAATTAATTCTCACACACAATTAAATTCATGTCATTTTAATTGAATAAATGAATTGATATAGAACTTCAGTTGTATTTATGTAATTCATATACATACTCAGATTTAGCAATAGAAAATCATTGATGTTATTGTATAATTCACAACTTCATTTCTAACATTTATCATTCCATTATTTGAGAGTCGTGTGTCATTAGATTGATATAATTTTGGGTAATGTTTTCTAAAACTAGATTCTTTAAATATATTTTCAGAATTTCATAATTTAATTAATTAAGTTAATTAACTTTAGTTATTAACCTATTAATTGCGTTTTTATAATAATTTAATAAATAAATTTTATGCGTTTCTTTTTAAATATCCTTATTTACCACATTTAAAAAAAAATTACTGTTTTTTTTTTAAGTTGTGAAAATTGGGAAATAATTTCAATTAATTATTATTAAAGTCTTTTAAAGAATTTAAGCTTGTTTCTACTTGAAAAAAGAAAAAAATAATAACTCATTTTATTTCACTTTTTATATTACCTTTAAATGTTGATTAATTTTTTAATTAATAAAATAAAAAGTACAATAACTAGTATTCCACCTTGCACAACTTTAAAAGAAAGACAAATATTCATTAATGATATAGTAGCAGCTATGAAACGAACAGGGATTAAAAATGTTGAAATATATGAACGTTATTTGTAACATTGTTTGTTTTACCTACTAAAAAAAATCTCCCAAAGTAGTTGTTTTTGATAATTCATTTCATAAAATAAAATTTTTCGTTATACATTGTCCCATTTATAGTGAAAATATATTTCGAAAAATTTTTCTAATGTGACACGAACACAATAGGAGTAGATGAAACAAACGATAAAACTCATTTTAAAAAATGAATGCTATTATGCAAATGACACATAACCTATATCTGAATAATGAATTACAATAACTTGCGCAGAATTCATAAAAAGCTAAACGTGATCTGTTAGTTTGTGGTGTTCGTATGTTTTCGACGTCTTACGCTTTCGTTCAACATTAGAGGTTTCACGTAATAAAGTACGTAGTAGGTTGTTAGTACACTTAATAAAAAAAAGGGAAAAAAATTTCAAGACATTAATATTTTGAAATCTATACCGTTAAACTGAAAATTATTATAAAATAATACTATTCATACATATGTTTGCTCATTGGTAAAAATACCATCCTATAGGGTGCCATCAAATCGTAAAGTAATATGCCATCATATCATAACGTAATATGCAATCAAATCGTAAAGTAATTTTCCTAACACATGCAAATGATGTAAATACGTCATTTTTGTACGTGCAAATAGAAAAATTAAAAATACGAGATTTCAAACAAATGTAATGAATTTAAAAACTTAGCTAATTACAAATACTTTGGATTAATACAAATTTAATAGCAGTTTTTAACTTTTATGTCTATATTTTTCTGGATAGCATCTTTTCTTTCTTATTTTAATTGTTAGACACAATTGAGTTTGAACGCCCGTAGTTTTTGTATTAAGAAATAAAATTGCGAACAACAATTTAAATGAATTACAATAAAATAAAATGTCAGATTAATTTGCTTTTTTTTCTCTTGAGATTAATAAAAATAAATCAATAAAAAAACTTTTATTTGTAACCTATAATAAAATTCTAAAAAACTCATTAACATAAGAGATAAATTATGTAAATCGTAAATATGCAACGGATAATGTTATAGCTACTTTCTGAAGATATATTTGCTTTAAAAACAGTTATTGAAATAATTTTATTAAGTAATTTTATCTTTAAAAAAATTATCTGAATTAATGTTTCATTCAAAATAGCATCTAATATAATTTCTTTTGTGTTTATTCTTTATATATATTTTAATTTTATAAAGAGGAAAAGACAAAATTCCACAAAATATTAATTAAACAATTCAGAAGGGGATTTAAATTCGTGATTTTGCCAATTCTTAAATAAGCGAAACTTATAAATAGCAAATTTAACATATCCCGCAAATATTAGGCAATTAAATGGTTTTGCGATCTTTCTGTGTGTGTTTTTTTCTTTTAGCCTTGAAAAAATGTTAAGCTGCGTATTTCTGTAGAAGTGTTAATAAGGTCAAAGTAAAATACCATTCTGTTAATTAAAAAGTATCATGCGAAGTGTGTTATAAAATTCAAAGTAGTGATCCGACATTTATTCTGCAAAACATTCTCTGTTCTATGTAAATATATATACCTCTAATAAATGAAATGCGTATTAGATAGTTTAAATTTATCAGTGTAAAGCTTTCTTTCATATAGATAATTTACACACTTTTTTTGTTACTTATTAAAATTTGCTTCACTAATAAGTAAGAGCAAGCTGGAATAAAATTAATTCTATGAGGATAATCAAAATAAATTCATTGTTGTAACTTTCCTTTGCCTTTAATAAAGAAGCTATTGCTTTTTCTTTAAGTTTGAACGAAAACTGAAAAACTGCGTTATGACACATATGGCCATGTTTGAATTTTACCTTTAAAATATTCCAAAAGTTTTTATTTTCATAGAGGATCGGAAAGTAGGGTTCATATGGCTTTAAGAACTTTTAAGGTTTAACAATAGTTAGAAAAACACACCATCTGAATAATGCGCAATTTTCGTATAAAATCAAATAATACATCGCTACGGATTAGATGTTGTTTTTTAGTGTGTAACAAATTATTTTTACAATGATACATACTATACTAAACTGTTTCTAAAAATTTAACCTGTCACTTAAAATTGGAATTTCTCAACAAAATAGCAAATATTACTAAAAGAAAAATTATTAGTTTTTCTGTATGAAGGTATCGCAATTGCTTAAAATAATAAAAACTGAATCAGTGTATAAATTACTGAAATAATTAAACGCTGGGTATTCTAAGTACCTTTGCTGATATGGTCTTAACTCATTGGGTGGATTTTTACAGGGAAAAAATATATATGGAATTTTACTGGTGTCATTAGCTCTGAATTTTTTTAGGACAAGAAATTATTTATAAATATTACAATAAATTGGCACTATTACAATTATTAAAAACATAAAATATGTAAACGAACACTTAAAAAAAACATCTAAGAAAAGGTACTACTTTTTTCATCAAAACTAAATAAAGAGACACTTGAAACCATTTTTAAATTAGGATCTTAATACTGCGAATTTCAGCATATTACCATTACCACACTTCGTAAATGATTTAATTACTGTCTTCATTTTCAAAGCTTCCCATAATGTTTTGAAATACTCACAAAACAGTAATAAAAAAAAAGTCGGAAGACGTACATTTTCAGATAAGGATAAAAAAAAAAAAGATTTTTTTCATATATCGTGTGCATTTTATTAATAAAATTAATTATAAAATATTATTTTATTATAACTTAATGTGCTCTAAAAAAAGAAAGAATTATATCATATATCCCGTCATATACGGTTATACATTCGAATATGTTTTTAAGCAGTCCTTTTTTTGCGCGGTATATATAAAAAAAGTTTAATCAAATGCATAGTATGAATAAAAATTAATTAAAAAATGTAATTTAATAAGAATTCAACAAATGGTCCACCCGATTTTATGTCCTCACATCACTACGAATTTTATTAGTTACGAGAAGCATCTTCAACTGACAAAAGTGATTTTGCACCAGTTCTCCACAAGAAAATCCGCGTTTTTGACTACGATGAATAGTTTTAAATGCACGTTTTGGAATCTATAGAAGCAAATAAAATATATTTAAAATGTGTTCCGATGTGTCAATTCAATTTTTCCTTGTTTGAAAACCAATTTCTATGTATTTTTATGAGGTCCCTATCCCCCGCACAAAAGCAGGTTTCAGTGTAATTTTCAATTAATGAAATTTGTGCAAATATGAATGATGACTAAAAGTATCACCCATATTTTTAATGGGCAGTTTTATTTTCCGATATTTCTAAACATCGTAGAATTACGTTAAAACCAGTTCGGTCTGTCTATTTGTAAAGCCAAAGAAAATAAAAATGCGGTTTACCAAAACACCCTTTTGTTTTCCGCCCAATGTTTAGATGGTGGCTGGCGATAGCCACTAATACCTGATACCCTTTACCTCTGAAATAGCACTTTTCTCGTAGATGATTGCAACCTAATGCATTGTTTCTTTCTAAACGTTATCCCTCACGCACTGCCTGACACTTAGCGCTCTGAAGGCAGTGGTTAATAAGGAAGGATGGGCCGTTTCCGTCTTCTCTTCTTTCAATGGCTATCGTGCAAGAATTCCCCCAAATGTTTCAGGAAATGCATTCTTGTCTCTGGATTTATGTCACAATTTAATGGAAAATTTATCAGATAGTTCTTTTTCTTTGGGCTACAAATGTGACTAACCTACTGATATGTAATTGGATCTTTTCTGTTTTTATCTATTTATGTAATAAACGATATGTCATGAGGAATTGAATGCAATATTTTACATTTCCATACGCATTTATATATAGAGAGCGAGTTGATTTTAAAAATGATAGTAATATTTCATTTTGTAGTTAATTGTTTGTTTTGCCAGAAATAAGGAAAATTTGGTGACAGAATGAAAGTAATGGGTCAGAATTGCTATTAATCTCTTCAGGAAGCTTCAGTTGTTTTGTTTTTGTTTTTGTTTTGTTCTAAAAGAATATTTTTTTAATGTGTTTGTGTACTATTTACTGCAATATCCGTCAACAATTGAAAAAGAACCCATTATATATGTCAACACTGATAACATTTTATACATAATGGGATTGATTCATTGATTTGTAAATATTGCAACGTTATAATGTCTTTATTCTAAACATATAGAATACAAAAATATTCCAATAATAATCCATATAGATTATAAAAAAATGCACAGAGTCATCTCGGTAAATATATGAAAATATATATTTATCTTCCGAATTTTCCTCTAAATTATAAAATACACTACGTAAAAAAATACTACCAAGAATATTTATTCATCTAAATTTTTATAACAATTGTATCAAATGATGAATAACAAGATTGATTTTATGAGATACTTTCTTTTAATTCTATTCATAAAAAATTATTTCAGTTATCTTAACATTAATTTAGAAACTTATTAATCATTGTGAATCAATTTAGTGAAGGCATGTGCTCGGTAAATTATAACATCTTTGAATATGTGGTGCACCTAGAATTTTTTTTCTTCTTTTGGGACTACATTGCATCATAAATGTTTATAAACATTATTTGTTAACATTTATATGTCATTAAATAATAAAATGTTGCATAACGTATTAAATAGTTCGTTTTAATATTGGGAACATTAAAGTTTTATTTAGAACATTTCTAGAAAATAGCAATAATATTTTCTTAAAATAAATTTCAAGCATTAGATATTTATGTTATTAAAATCAAACCTTTAAAAAGGACTCAAGCAGAAACTCTGGAATTTTTAATCAAGTTTTCATAAAAAATGGAGAATTCTTCTTGAAACGTGCAGATACCTCATGGGCATACACGCATAAATCAACAATGCTGTTTTTAAAACCATTTTTCTTCCGAGCATCTGTTTTACATCATTATTAATTTGAAACGTGTTTAAGCCAGTCACTTGACAGTTATGTCTTCCACTGAGCAGTTTGAGAGTCACAAAAGACAAGGTAGTAATAAAATTGTTTTATTACTCTTATCAAAAAAGAGCAGAAACAGCAGGGTTTAGCAGAATAAAAAGTTGTCTGTGCAGTTACAGACTTCTGCGCTGTTGTAATCTGCTGCTTTTCCCTTGTTTAGAGCTTGTGTTTTCAGCTCGGTGAACGTTATTTGTGGTAAAATTATAGCATGTTCATTTTATTGAATAGCGTTTAATGTTTTCAACGGTCTTTAAGATTAACACATCACTTGACCTGTCGTTTAATGTTGGTTATCTCCTTCCGCATACAGTACACATTTTCCAGAACCATTTATTTGTCATCAGAGACAATTGCTTGAACAGTAAAGGAAAGTAATGAATTCTAACATGTTTTTAAAAAAGTTTTTAAGCAAAATCTCCTTTTTTTTTTGTCTAATAAATATCTTTTACATAAATTATTTTTGCTTATTACTTAAAATATACAATGTAATCTTCTGTATATAAATTCTAATTCATTTAATCTGTTTGAAAGATATCTTTTATAAAAATTATAGCATTTTCATTTTATCGATTAGAGTTTAATGTTTGCAAGGAATTTAAAATATGACTTGTTTAATGCTGACTATCTTCACAAACTCTTGCTTACTGGACAGCATTTATTTTGCATTAAAACTAATTGATTTTATCGCGAAGTATGGTGATAAATATTGAAATGTGATGTTCTTACACACACACACACAAATCGTTTAATAAGTTCCTCAATTTAAATTGTTTTTATATGATCATATCATAAGTATACCTCTTAATTTACAAAAGTATTAAAAATCAAATCCCCAATATTTGAAAAACTGATATTTGTTATTTTTCTATTTGTTAAGATCATAATGTTCAAAATGTTGATTACTTTAATTGGTATAAATTAATGTTCATATAACATGTATGTTAATTTATATATATAGAATTTTTTTATTCCATTTATTGGTCTTATTAGAAACTTTTCTATCATTTCATGATTTTTATATTTTTCTTTAATTTTAAAGCTATGTAATGTTGATGGGTTCAACTAAATTACACTCATGTCCATAAATTAAGGATAATTCAGAATCACACAGAAATTGAACTCTAAAATAAAAATTTCACCTGTAGAATTATCACACACATCTTGAAGAAGAATATGCAAATTACAGGAAACCACAAGATGTCGCGGATAGTACGCCACAATGACGAGAGTGTAAGAGAGGGGTATATAAGGAATGGTGGCAAAGAAGTAAAATTGTTCACAAGCGCTTTAAAAGTCTTTCAGTGCAATAACCGCATAGTTATGGCACAAAGAAAGCATTTGGATGATTTTTTACGTGGTAGAATTATCGCACGACTGGAATGTGGACGTACCCAGCTGGAAGTATCCGAGGAACTTGGAATCGCCCAGAGTGTCATTTCCAGGCTTTGGCAACGATTCCAAGATGATGGTAATGGGAGTAGATGTTACAGCACAGGTCGCCCCCGAGTTACAACGCCGAATGAGGACCAGTATTTTGCAGTTACTGCCAAAAGAAACAGACGGAGCACAACATCAGACCTGTCTCGTCAGCTCTCTTCAGCTACCGGTACGACAGTTGGTCTATATGCTCGTAGGCCTGTCAGATGTGTTCCACTTACCACAACTCACTGTCGCCTGCGATTAACCTGGAGTAGAGAGCATGCATTGTGGACACCGCAACAGTGGTCTGGTGTGATGTTTTCCGACGAGTCCAGGTTTAGTTTGCAGTCTGATTCTCGTCGGACTTTCATATGGAGAGCGCCAGGTACCCGTTACCACCAAGAGAACACCATTGAACGACACCGTTACGGTGGTGCAGGATGGCTCGTTTGGGGAGGAATTATTCTTGGTTCCAGAACTGACGTGCATGTTCAGAGTGTAACGATGACATGCCACATCTATCGGGATGTCATTCTGGAACAACATGTACGTTTGTTTCGGGGCGCCATGGGTGCTGAATTTCTGTTTATGGATGACAACGCCCGTCCTCACCGTGCAAACATTGTAGACGAATGCCTTCAATTGGAGGATATCACCCGTATGGATTGGCAATCACCGGACTTGAATCCAATAGAGTATGTGTGGGATATGCTTGGCCGACGAATTGCAGCCCGTCAACCCTCTCCCACCTGTCAACCGGGACTTCGGAGGGCATTGCTTGATGAGTGGTGTAATATTCCCCAAGATCAGATTGATAATTTGATACACAGCATGCCTAGGCGTTGTAAGGCCTGTATTGCATCGTCCGGGAGACATACTCCATATTAACCATCATACTAACCATGTTATACTGTTTTTTGT
This sequence comes from Caerostris darwini, assembly GCA_021605075.1. Lineage (NCBI taxonomy): Eukaryota > Metazoa > Arthropoda > Arachnida > Araneae > Araneidae > Caerostris > Caerostris darwini. Next base: position 396,912 of record BPLQ01006841.1, on the reverse strand, counting down.
AAATAGGTTCTTTTTTGAAATTTGCTCTAGGGAGTAAAAATCGCATTTTTATTAATTATGTCAAACATATAGCATCTTTTTTGCTCTTTACCTTTTGTTTAGTAAATAAACTTTACAAATAAGTCAAATTTGTTTTGCTTCTGTCTCTTTCTTTGCCTGAACTTCATTATCCTTAATTTATGGACATGAGTGTATTTTAGTATGTTTAACTAAAATTTATACAAATCAGTAAAGCAAATATTTATTTTTTAATGGTAAAAAAAATACCCGAGTTATTAAATTCGAAGTAAATGTTTTACCATTTTGTACTTATCTCAATTATGATCACAGGACGTCATCTAATACCGTTTGGGGTATATTTTTATGAAATTATTGTTTGCAGTTATTTTGCGTCAGAATGAATCGCAAGTATAAATTATATCGAAAATTTTCTACATATTTTTTCGATCGTTATTATTAACAAAACTTTCTTGTAGAAAATATTAAGCATTTTTATAAGGCTGTATTTCTAACTAGATATTTGGATTTCTATTTATAATGTAAGCATTTTTATCAATTCCATATCTAGATAGATTAACTCATCTTTTAAATTTATTTTAAAGATTTTTAACATTTAAAGTAAGTGGTAATGCTTGTTTAGATTATGATTACGAATTTTCATATTCCTTTCTCGAAAACAAATGAAATATTTATTGAGAATTTGATTTATATTATTATTTCTTTAAATTAAAAAAGTAAATAATATAAACAATAAATATTATCTAATTATTCTAACAGTTTTTTTCTTTGTTATTGTTATGTGAAATAATTTCTGAGATATCTTTGTAAGTACACATCGTATTTATTTTAAAAATAAATATTGAGTTTTAAATCAACAGGAGAATATTTTTCAGACTTAATACAGAAAAGCTTTACTTAAAGTATGATTATTATTATTTCTAACAATGAGTGATGTTTTTTTCATCATTCCAAATTAAGTTGTAATTCTAGCCGCTATTAAATTAAAAATACGTATCTAAATTTATCGCCAATTTTTTATAATATACTAATGATAATTAACTAAATCAATTTCTATTATTTCAATCCTTAGGCTGCAGTATATCTAACTGCTTTATTTTAACGTAAGGAAAAATAAAAATAAAAAAGTTAAAAGATTCTTGAATAATATAATTTCAAAAGATTTTTACAATCAATCATTCTATCCATTACATTACAGCTTTGCTTTGTCATTTCAATTTTAATATTTTTAGCAATTTTTTTTTTTAACTCTTCCAGAAACTTTGGAAATATTGCTTCGAAGAAAAGTGGTTGCTTTTGGCTTTTGAAGTCTTAAACATGTACACAAATTTAATAGTATATGTTTAGACATTATAAATATTAGTCTAAGCAGAGAATTCAGTTTTATTTATTTGCCTATATGAGAATTATTTTAAAAATAAAAGTCATAAGAAAGTTTAACCAAATAAAAAATGTAAAAACACTTAAAAAAATTTTTTTTTCATTATATTATCTGTGCTTTTCAGATATCCTCTTTAAAAATCAATTCATCTGAATAACAGCAATTTTTTTCAAAAATCAATTCCGAAATTTGCCAAGCATTGAAAATTGGGCGATAATATCGCCAAGACAGCACTCGCATCCGCGCGTCCGCTTTGAAGAGTGACTTCAGGAAATAATGTAGCGCAGGTAATAGCGCGTATGGGGCGTGCGAAAGGACTCCAGGGCCAAGGCCACTCTGTAGTGGAGACTGACGTTGAGGTCAAGGGTGAGCTGCCACTATGTACACATGGGCCCTTGTTGTTTGCACCAACTGTGCGCTGACGAGAACCATGTATCATTAATAGTGCTCTTTCTCTACTGGATTTCTTACTTTCCCTAACCTTGAATCTTCACTTTCTCTGCAGTGAAATGACCGAAGGAATAAATTGGAACATTAATGAAATGGTGATGGAGCGCAATTGAAAAATATGATGCACATCAGACGTTTCGCTTGCGCTGAAATTTGCATAAGACAGAGTGAAAGTAGATGCTAGATAGTCACTGATATTGTGTTCCTCGTCTGCTCAACAGATTGTTCCTGTGCAGAACTAATTCGACATATATTGAGAACCGTTATTTAATAGATGTCTAGCCATTCTAGTTCAAAGTGAAAAATAAAAAACTGTCGAAAGAAAGAATAATAATAGAAGTAAAGTATATATATATACATATATAATATTTGTCATTCTCATCAAAAAGGAGTAACCAAGAACAGAAAATGCTGGGAAAATATATATTTATGTAGAATTAATTAGGGCATCAAAAGTAATGTGATTTTTTTTAAATTCTTTATTTTGTATGCTATTTTTTTCCCTTTTATGCATTATACCCACAGTATAAGATAAAAGCTTGAAAAATTTCGCAACTCAAGAAAATTGAGAGAATTTTGTATTGTAATCTCGTTTTAATTAGAACAGTCTTGCGAAAACGAAAGTTTTAGCGCATATTGTCAAAAACTTATAACGATGTAGCTTGAATTAATTCCTTTTACGCTTAATTTTTAGGAACATATTTATCATGCAGAAGGGGGTTATATATATATGAAGAAACTTCTACACCACACCACATCACTGTGCCTACAGCTATATAAACAAACTATTAACTAGCTAACAAGTTTATAAAATTTATAATGGTAAAGAGACCTATACTGCAGCTCTATTAAAAATTTAGTCTTAATTCTTGAGGCCAACTAACTCTTCATAATGCTAATTCTCCGGTGTTTTTCCATGTTTAGATTTCCATTGCACGAATGATAAATTTGGTCCTCTATTACTTTAATTTAAGTATTTTTTGTATCCCTCTATTGCGATTGGACTGGAACATATAGAAAGTTTTGTTATTATTAATTTGACAAATTTGGTTTACATGTTAGTTATACATCAATAAGTACTTCTTAGGTTGTGCTTAATAAGTAAGTACTTTCACAAATTAGTATATCGAATATTTTTGAATCAACAATTTATGTTGTCTGATCGCAGGTTATTTAGTACAAGTTCATGTATATGATATAGACAAATGATAGCAAACGAAAAATCAAATAATTGAAGAATGTTGTATTCTTGTCTTTCTTCTCTTAGAAAATTTATGGGATGACATATATATATATATATATATATATAATCTTAATCTTATGCTTAATTTATTACAGAAATTTTATACATTTTTCGATTATAATTTTTTTTTATCTTTGTTGTTTGCCAAAATTTTATTTAAATTTGATGGAATACAGGGTTGAATGTATTTGCTGAACTTGTGGCACAATTAATGCTTAAAATATTTGTATTTATTAATATAATTCTAATTGCACTAAATTTGTATTAAAACCCTAAAAGGACGCTCCCGAGTAACACTTTCGTTTCTGTAACTTAATTCTATCGTCATTGGGGGGGATATTTACTGTAAATTCAAAATATTTTTATTCTTCTCATTTAATTACTAGTCTTGACTTGTAAAATAATAATAAAGAAATGTGCGTGAACTCATATCCTCAAGCCTTGAAAAAACGATCAGTAATCCATTACTGCTTCTTTTCACTGCTTGATGCACCAAATCATCATTGTTTCTATCATCTTTGGTGTAAACGTGTTTCTTTTCCATTCTGTGAGAGTCATTTAATGTTGATCTATTGCTTCTAAAACGTACCGTTTGTCTGGAAAAGTGAAAAGATACGGCAATTTGACCTCTGTCATACAATGAAAGGAAAGAAATGCCACTTCCCGAAAACAATGGGGAACATAGTGCTGGAGGAAATTGGTGTGATCAAAAGAACGAACTTCTAATCGCGCTATGTGTGGCGAATTGGTTGACAGGTTCTTCGTCTGATTCGAGTCGTGGGTGTGAGGAATATTGGCTCGCCTGGGGGTACAGATTTTTGCTCTAAATGTGTATACAGACGTGTCTATCATGTTGTTCTGATGTAACGAATTAGAGATGTAATAGCCTGGTCGGTTAGCTAAGAAAAGCGTGCAGATGGTTATGCGCCAAATCGGACATTGGGAAGAAATAGGAACGCGTAACACTACATTTTGTAGATTTTTATAGGATTGAACATAAGTAAATTTATATTTGTGAAGAATTACATTAGTGGAGACAGAATATTGCCTTAAAAATTGGGGTATTATAATTATTTAAAGATGACTATATTAGTTTTTAACTGTATTTAGTTCGGTTAGCTAAGAACATCGTGTAGATAGTTATGTGCCCAATAGGATATTGGGAAGAAATATGAAAACTTAACACTCCATCTTGTTGGTTTTCATAAGGTTTAATAAAGAATTACATTATATGAGATATTTTGGTGAATTCTACGGAACATTGTCCTAAAAATTGAGGTTTAAAAACTTAACTTTTATTAGTTTTTAACTATATTTTGTTCGCCTAGCTACGAAAAGCATGCAGATGTTTATGCATCCTATAGGATATTGGGAAGAAATATGAAAGCTTAACATTCCTTTTTGTAGGTTTTTATAAGGTTCAACAAAGAATTACATTAGATGAAATATCTTGTTGAATTCTTCGGAACAATACCATAAAAATTTTGATTTTAAAAAAATAACTGCATTTAGTTAAATATAATTATATAGTTTTTAACTATATTTAATTTGGATAGCTAAAAAAGTGTGAGATTGGTTATACGCCAAATAGGATGTTGTGTGCTTAGAAAAAGAAGTATAGTAAAAATGTTTGTAAAAACAATTATTACAAAATAGAAGAACGTTAAGAAACAAAATCACTTTAGTTTTATTCTGATAATTCTACTTTTTCCATATTTGGAGCTCGCAACAGTTAACTCCAATAATGTATTTAAAAAAAAAGGACTTTATTGTGTATGATGAAATACATTAAATAGCATTGAATAAATTCCTGTGATAAATTAAATTGTTCGCATTTATTAAACGAATAACGGTAAAATACTATAGATATTTATCAATCCGATAATTATTGTATAGTAATTGCATTTTAATACTTTTGCTCGCATGTATATCATATATATAACAAAATATCTTTTTTGCTTTTGTTTGCACAGTTCATTTTAAACTGATCCTTTACTAAAAATTTGTTTTAATCCTTAAAATCATTTTCTCGTGTACTTAAAGCTGAATATAATTGACCTCTTAGTATCCTATTCCATTTGCTTATCCTCTGTAATATATCTTACACAATTCCTAAGTTTATAAGTAAATACATTCCTCACGCCGACGAAAGTAGACTTCCTTTACACAAGACAAAGTTTGCTGTTACAGACACGACTTCTTTTCATTCATTCTTATTATCCCTTCGATATCCCCAGCTTAAGTATCAGCGTCAACAGAAAACATCTGCAGCAACAATTGGCCAGCAATCATAATTTCAACTGAATCTTAATCAGAATTCAAACAGTGCTCCCTTCCGTGGTAACACCCATATTATCTCATTATTCATGAGAGTTGTGCGCAAATATTACTCGGGCAAAACCTACGTTCGTGAAAACACAAGTATTTATCCATGCAGATGGGATCCACCCCTTAGGATTTAAGAAGCTGCATGGTGGATCGAGATTTATAACTCGAGAAAACCACACACTGTTCTATGTACTTTTGAATAAATCACATCTATAAGTTGAAATGTTAAAAACACTCCTGTAAATATCACTTTGACCTCTTAACCATTTGGTTTGAATGTTAAAAAAAATTAAATATTATTAGATATTTCAAAAAACAAAACATCAAAATTTCAATGTAGTGTAGTACCTACGTAATTTTACGTAGAGTTTACGTAATTTTAAAGAGGAAAAAGTTAACACCTACTTAACTATTATGTTCATAAAATTATATATGACGTGTAAGAGTTAAAAATTTTATAACAGCGTATTTTTTTTTTTTTTTTTTTTTTTTCCGAAAAATAAGTAGAAATTTTTTTTTATCTGAAAAAAGGTTCATTAAATTTTCTTATTCTGCTATACAACTGCAATTGTATTTGAAAGAAATTTTTTTATTTATCTATTTATTTAAGCAATTAATTGCTGAATTTAAGTAATCAACTAAACAAGAAATTATATGCTGTATTAATTAATAATACATCCCTTTTCCTAAAATATTTATCTGCATTCAATTATCGGTATTAGATCACAGCTACAATTTTGGCTCAAATACTTTGCAGGTTTGACTTTGAATAATATATTATATTAAAACAATCTGAGCCAGTACCCTATTCACCACTTTGCACTTTGAGCAACCTTACTCCAAATGAATTTTTATGCAAACAGCTTTAAAACATACAACCTAAAAGTATTGAATTGCCTAAGTTTTCGTGAATTTTTATGGCGGCACTAATTGCGGCTTTTAAAGATGATCATCACAAGCGCTATATCCTTGTATCCTATTTCCATTCTAAATGTTTTGATGGTTTTTGTATATGACTGATTTAATTTAATATTTTTTATTTATTTTTGTTGCAGAAATTCCGTGAAGAGTCCATCGATGGTACAACATTACCTTTGATTACTGAAGATCATTTAACGATGCACTTCGGAATGAAACTTGGACCAGCTTTGAAACTTCGATCCACACTGGCAAGACGAATCGGACATTGTGCAGTTTGCATGCATTGTGTCCACTGTCATGGGGAAGACAGTGCGGATCCACGAAGACATGAATCTTCTCGATCCCCAACTGTCAGTAAATGAGGATATTCGTGGAATATTCAGAATCAGTGACTATTTATGGACAATAAGTACTTTACCATCATCGCATGGTTTATTTCATTGAAAACAAATCTGTCACATGTTTTCTATTGGACATTTTATCGTTTATGGACCTATGGCAATATGGAAAAAATTTTTAATGGTTCACTAACAAAATGTGTTTCATATGGAAAAGTTTGTAACTTAGACTGTATAATATATTCAGCATATAAGGCTTGAAGCCATGTGTTTTCATTAGTATGATTTTTTACCATTCTATATAATACATCATAAATGTTATTCAAACGCTGAGTGCAATGGCTGTTTCGTTATTTAGAGTTTTACTATTGAATATATCAGTTTGTTTTGTGCCTGTAAAGATTATTGAGTTTATTTTAATTTGAATTACAGAATATTTTTTTAAATATTCTTATATAAAAGAGAATTATTTAATTTCATTCAAATGATAACGTGACATTTATCATAATAACCATGTATTGAATTATGTCATAAATTTTATTATCATGTGTGATACTTTAAATTTTTTTTTCATAAAACTGTAAAAGAAAGGTAGTTGTATTATAACTACGTATGTCTAGTTGAATTAAAAATTTTAATTAAATAATTATTAATATTTTTTAATTTGTTCTTCTTTTTAAAACCAAATAAATGTTTCATTTTCGAATTGTTAAAATAGAAGTTTGTAAATATAAAATATATGTTAAATTAATATTAATCTTTCTTGTTAGCTATTTAAAGCATAATCTAACTTCAATTAAAACGGATTTTATTTGTTACTGTGTTAAAAAAAATGTATAGTTGTATTTTTCATTGTTCAGTCGTTTTTATATTTTTATTTATATGAATACTAGAAAAGCATCATGATAATAACAGTAAAAAAAATAATTTACTGTGAACAAAAAAAGTTCAAAAAGGAAAAGACATATATTCATATATTGAATATCTTTTCAAGTCATAAATGCATACATTGAAGCATGAAATCAAATAAAAAACTATATTTTGCACTAAAAATATAAATTAGAATAGTTGTGGAAAATGCCAGTGCTACTATAATAGAATGTTCCATACATGCAAAAAAAGGAAGTTACCGCAAAAGGGAAAGACATACTACAACGAATCTATGTTCTTTCTTTGTTTTATTTTCCCCATAATAGCTGTGCTGGCAACTTTATAAACAAACCACTTTTGAATGTGAAAAGATAAATACCCTTATCACGAACCAAAACGTTCCATAAAAGAAGAAGAGAAAGAAAGTAAAAATAAAAGTCGTGGGTTTTACAATGAAAACCCGTTCTTGAATGCGACAAGATTCGGTACAAAAGGTACACTATGCAAGACAGCTATAGAAGTGTATCAAGAAAACACAGTAGGCGGATCACAGGTGCCCAGGGTCGCATACCACGAGTAACCCCCTGAGGGTGGAGTAGTCACAGTTCCAGCAAGGGTCGACAATGTCCTGCTGCAATTTGCAAGACTTTCTTCGACGCTCCCGTTCACGCACGCACGCAAGCTCCTCCGCATTCAAGGACGCTCCTGTTCACGCGTGCGCTCTTTCTGAAGAAAGTGGCTCACGCCCACGCTACACAACTCCACTCGTAAAGTGTCTTTTATGGATGGCTTGACCACCCTTTCATATAGGCTACTCCTGGGGTGTCCCCAGCCTCCACACTCAAAGCGATGTGTTTGTTCAACCGAGTTGCCTACCACAGTTGAATACCAAACGTTTTCGGGTTTGGTATTCAACCAAAAACAGAAAAATAAATCCTAGCCATTGCAGAATCTTGTTCTTTTGAAAATTTTAAAGGCTATTGGATAACATGAAAATGCAAGCAAGACAAAAAGTCTTATATCACCCACCTGCAAGGAATGGGACACAACTCTAGAAATTAAAATCATCATCAGTTTAAAGATTTTATGTCCGCTTATTTACAAGAATATATATTGTAAAAGTAGTAGTTGAATTAACTCATAAATTTTGCTTTTTATGATAAAATTATTTGAATATCAAAAATAAGAAATTTTGAATTTTGGCTCTTTTCTTGCTTGTGTGCTATATTATTTGTTAAGCATAAACATCCCTTTTTTTAAAAAAAAAGTCGAATTACAAGTAGTTATTAGAAGCATTAGAATTATTGAATTGTTAAATATTTACTAAAATATTTTAATAGTTATGTAAATTGCTATCAATGCATGGTAAAAATGCATCATATCAAGGTGAATACATTATAATTATTATTATTTTGTTATTGAGGAATGATAATAAATATGCAAAAGGATTTAAGCTTTAGAAAAACAAACTTTCTTTAAGTAGATTAAGTAAAAATATTGAGAAAAAATATTATTCTTATTAGATCTAAGTATTTTACATAACAATAAAATCATAAAAAAAAATTCTTAATCAAAAGAATTTTAAGATTTAAAAACTATTTTTATTTCAATAGTAATGATTATGAAGCTATAGGCTTACCTATTAATAATGGCATATTGTATAGCTGTTTAAAATTTTAAAACATGGTATTATTTTTATAGAAACTCAGATTAATAAGTGAGAATTTTTATAATTTCATGCTTCAAGTTATCATTTTTTTTTTATCAGTGTTAGTCTAATCAAATTTATAGATTATATCAAAATTTAAGATGAATTTTTTGTATGTAGAAATGGGAAAAAATATTACAAAATAATTTTTAAAATTTATTTATGGTAAATATTTTCAATCTTATCGCACTAAGTTGTATTAGTTATACAATTTTTTGAGCCAAACAATTGATAAATAGTTTTTACTGCAAAATCTATTATTGTGATGTTTTTCAGTCTTCAGGTAAAATCATTTTGTATAAATAAGCTGAATGTCGGTTAAAATATTGACTGTAAAATGTATTAACCGATTAATGACTTCATTTCGTTAAAAAAATATATCGAGTAAATTGATACCGGTTGAATTTTTCCATTCGAAATTTATTTATGAGCTGTTGTATACCTGTGATTTTTGTTGTGTATGTTGTTCAGAGAAACATTCCTTTTTATGTATTGAGTTAAATCTTTACTTATAGCTTTTGAATATAATTTTTAAAAAATGTTAAGTGCAATTCGTTACAAACATTTATTTGTTGGCTAAATTAGCCACTCTTCTAAATTATATTGTCTTCAATAAAAAGCTACCAGCAAGAGTAGCGTTATTTTATGTGTCTGATGTGTCACTGCTACTGTGACGTGATGGGGTTCAAAAACTTGTTTGGAAACATTGCAATCGAAATGATCTTTTCAATACATTACTCAGCCTAAGGAATGGAATTAAATTAATGAATCAACATATATTTTAGCTAGCTGAAAACATTTACGAAGTGTTTCCATCAGGGTTTTAGTTTTTTATGATAGCATATTTCAGTCAACTAACTTTTAATTTGTGCTAATCTGTACATAAAATATGGACACCATAAATTTAGAGACGGAAATCAAATTCTAGTGTTTAGTAGACGTCAACAAGTTCAGAAAGGTGAGGAAAATTGAAATCAAAAGGGCCAAGGGCTTAAATAAAAATGTTTTCTTGATTTATAACAAATTTTTCACCGACCTCAATTTAAATCATCTAAATGAATTGGGAATTAAATGAAATAACTTCATTACTATCTTTTTATTCATTTTTGATATATTTACAACCGTAATGCTCTTTATATTGAATAATAGGAATATTTTCAATAGATCTGCAGTGTTTCCAAATTTGTTTAGAAATTAATACCGGTTTTTGTCTTATTTTATTACATCTTAGATTTTAGTTTTATCCAAAGATATATTTGTTAAATGATCTAGACGTTTGTCTATTTGTGATACTTCTTTTGTATGTGTTGATGAAACAGTATTGCTGTATCTAAAAATCTTATTCAATTATCTAATATATGCTTCTAAGTAGATGGACTGTTGAGTCCCTTATTTTCTTCATTGTAAATAGATTGATGTAAATTTTCTTTAAAGAGAGTGGGTTTAAATAAAGGAGGTTCAAGCATATGATTTTGTCTTTTGTTTGATATGGTTGTCTGATGTTGATTCACTTTTTTTTATTTTAATTTAATCCTTTTTTTTTCTTTAATGTATTTTATTTTATTTTACAGGTGTAGACATATATTTTAACAAGTTATGCATGTTTCATGTCCAGTGTAAAGACATGCAATTTTTTAAAATTGGTTTGGGTATAAAAACTTCTTAAAATATAACCATTTTGGTTTTGTCATTCATTAGTTTATTTAGGCGTATCTTGATTTCAAAATAACCTTAAATTACTTATATAAATGAATCATAATTTAATCAAATCATCTGAAAAAAAAATGACTGTTGTATGATATAACTTTTTATGTTTAATATGCAAATGATCTTTCATGTTGGTTGTTTTATGTATATGAACTTTTTTTTTCATATTTATTATCATTCAAAACTTAGTTTCCAGTTAAGTGTTCTTAAACTTGTTCTCCTTCTAGTACAATTCACAGAGGTTATAAATTCAGAGATAATGGTATTCAGCGCTGGACATTTGGTCAGAGTTTGTTTTTCGTCAGAAAGAATGATGGTAGGAGTTTTCTTGCAAATAAAGACATAATTAATATCGACCCGGTTGTAGATGTTCTGTTACATCTCACTGTTGTGATTAAGATTTATTTAACGGTGGAGAGCATCCTTGTAAAAGACAAACTTACGTCTAAGACAGCGTGTTGGCGACAATATATGCCTGATGCCATATTATACTGACATCGAGTGGTGGTGGAAGGGTATTAAGGTGGAATTTAAGAGATATTTATGCGACATGGAAAAAAACCACCAACTGGGTCATTGGGAGTGAGAAGTCAACCTTTCGTCCTCACCATGGATCTTGTCCAGTTAAAGGTTAGAAGACAAAAGACTAATAAATTGCAGGGGGTCAGTCCGGTGGTTCGGGAGAAATTATCGCTACTCCCCCACATACAAACTGAAGGCCAAGAGGTGGTCTCTAGAGGAAAATACTGACCAATCATACAGAAACAATTATGGCTTAAAAAGGGAAGAAAAGTCGAAAAGATCATCTCAGATCGGGAGACAGGAGAAGGAGCGAAATATTCTTGATAAAAAGGGGTAGGGGTAGGGTACTGAAAAAGAGTCATAAGGAAAGGAGCGAAAATCTTAATACACCTGCTGTCAGGAGTGGCTATGCCTTCAAAAGTGAAAGCAGGAGATGTGGTTAAAAATATGTTGAAAAGAGAAGCCAGACTGCATATAGCCTCTGTCAATTTTACTAGGAAGGGGGGAGGACTTTACGAACACTTAAGTTTTGTTATGCTTATGTATATGAAAAAACTTTATATACATAAAACAACCAATATGAATGATTACATGCATATTATACATAAAAATGTATCTAATACAATAAGTCGACACTACAATATAGTGAATAAATATTCAAATTGATATTTTTAAATTTTAAAAATATTTTTTGGAAATCAATTTTCATCAACTTCTATAATCAATCGATTAAATGGCAGTTTGTTTTAACATTCCTCTAATCAATTTTGTGGACTTCATTAACTTTAATATTTGAAACTGTTTCGTTTTATATGGTCGTTTATATAACTTTACTTCAGTGCAGGCTAAAAATTTTGTGTGACAGTAATTAATTTGATAATTTTTTAACTTATTATTATTCTATAAACATCATCTTCATTTAAATCTATCGGCATTTTTTTATTTATTATATTATATTTAATTGTTATATTTATCACATTAAATTCAAATAACATGAATTGTAGTTTAAATATCATCAGGAACTTCTTTTCAAAACATCAGGAGTTGATCAATTATCTTTTTATTTATTTTAGTTATTAAAATTATTTTAAAAAATTATATCTTACATAATCCTTATGTTATGACCGAAAGTTTATGACATAACTTTTAAAGTAACCGACTATGTTCAAATCACGATATTCGTGAAATAATCGATTTTTTTTTATTGTTTTATTGTAGAGATCAGACCTTTAGCTTTCGGGAAGAGTTTCGAGTTTGCTTCATAATAAGTCGAGATACAGCTGTTTCATCACGATCTATTAAGTTACTGAATTCATGCATTAAAAACTTTAAATTGAATTTCTGTAAAACTGTTTTTGTTACATCGTATGATAAGAGTCATAACTGTTATGATAATTTACAGAGTCTAATGAAATTTTAACTCTATGTTTTTAATGATGCTATGTATGCAATGAACTAAAAGATTTTAATTAATAATTTAGAGATAAGTTACTGATTTGCCTTAAATCACTCTATTATAATTTTTTTAAAAATACTAAAATTGAAATAAAAAGTAATGATTATAATTAGTAAATAACTCAGCTATACTTTAGAATATTATCATTCTTTTAGCTCAATGCATAATGGATATATATGCCTACATTTATGAAGTAAACATGATATGTTTTTCATATTCTGTTAGTAAAAAGTGTTTACTTAAAAATACACCTTTTTTACAAAATCGGAAAGTACACTTTTTTTTGTCAGTTTATCCCAAATTTTAACAAAAAATATTCATGAATATATTAAATTTTCGTGTTAGTCATTGTTTTATAACCTAATCAAAAAACGTTTCCAAAAAACATTTTAAAATTTTGGCTTTGAACATGGTTAGTTATCTTGACACTGATTTAACTTACATCACGTATAATGCATTTTATTTACATGATTTTAAAATATGGAAGAATAGTTTTTTTTAATTTTTCGTAATTATTTAACGAAAACATTTCTTATTCCGAAATTATTACTTTCGTTTGATCGAAAAACAAGATCTGTAGTGAAAAGACACTGGAAATATTTCAATTTATTTTATTTCCTTTACAAGTTCACATCCTTTTCTGTTTGGAAAGAATAAAAATGAGCATTACACTTTTTTTTCTCTTCTTTTAATAAAATGCTGAAGTTATTTTCCCTAAAAAAGATACGCATGAACGAACACTTCACCTTCGAGATCATATTTTAGATTGTTTCCCTCTTGATCGATGGAAGAAATCAAGAAAACCTTTTTTTTCCCCTTCTTATTTGTATTATTAGAAAAATGATGAAGAGAGTAATAAAATCTGTTAGTGCTTAAGTGCATTGGATAGCAGGATTCTATAATACAACATCCTGTCTTTTCTCCTTCAAACTAAAATGTAGTTGATTGCAGTATCCTATGTTTTATAAATTAACTTCGTCTTTGAAGAGTTCTTCCTACTTTTATATTTTTTTAAGATAAATTTTTCAAAATTACTTTTCAAATGCAGTATTCTGAAAGGAATACAAGAATCAAAGCATCGAACCGTAGAAAAACTCAAAAAGTATCTAGTAAGATAATATCATTTAAATCTCATATACAGTATGATTGGAAAATAATAAACCTTTTAACTCATTGGAGGCGTTTTAGTAAAGTTAGGCTACTTTAATAAAGTTGTTAATACTTTGAATGCTTTTTAGCTTATACCTACTTTAATAAAGTTGTTAACACATTGGATGCTTTTTAGCTTATACCTACTTTAATAAAGTTGTTATCATATTTTTGACATATATGACATAACGTTAACTTAACTTAACTTAACAAAACGTTATCTTCCACATTGTGAGAGTAAATTTAACGCTGTTGAGTAGTTTTGTACAAAACATAACACATACATAAACAATAAAATATTGTTGTATTTTTCGCATCTTCCCAATTTTAACGTTCTAATTTAAGATTTAAGGTTTGTATATAGAACTCATTATGACGTTATATTGAAAATATTGAAGCAAATTAAATACAAATGAAGTATTAACTACACCTCACAAACACAAAATAAGAAGTTTAAATGTATGATATGAGGCTTTGACATCAATCTTGATCTTTTCATTATACTCATGAAAATTAATTTATTAGATCACTTTTCATTTACTGAATAAATAGATTAATTATTTTTTTTCTGTTCTAATACGATTTTTTTTAACTATTCAGATTTTATGAAAGATTCAATAATTTTATTAATAATGATCAATCAATAATAAATAAATGTATGAGGAAAGTCCACACATTAATATTTCTCAAACTAAAGATGGCAATAAAAAGTTTTAACCCATCATTTTATAGTATTTTTAAGTGAAATTTTCTACTGTTTGTAATCTTATATGATTATCTCAATCCTTCTCTAAATTACTTTAAAAATTCAGTATATGTTTTAGTGACAGGAAATATAAATTATTTCGGTACACATCTGACTGTAAACTGTTTCATCAACAACAAGCTATTATTATAGTGCAAAACAAAAATAAATTAAGCCTTATTCAGGATTTAAATAAGTTTAATTTACTTGCAAGAAACAATCATTTCATTTCTGCTGCTGCCAATTTCATTACTATCAATAATTTTCTTTAAGTGATTCATTTCCTATTCTCAACGAAACCATTCCATATTCAATGTCAATCTGTTTCTGATAATTACATGTTAGAATGTTTCATAATTAAAACCAACCAATTAATAAATTTCAAATTGCTTGATTGGTTATTTAAAATCTTGAAACTTTAAAAAAAATCATTTCAAGACTTTTTAAAAGTGGAAAATATGACAATTTTAAATTAGTGCATCAAACCCATGAGCTGTTATTGAAAAAGTACTCTTCAGCAAATTTATTTGAACTGACTTAAAATGTTCACAATATTCAGTTTCAAACCGTTTTTCCTGACTATAAGTTCTTGACAAAGTGTGCAAATTTCCCCAGTACGAGCAGTGAGTTTGGACAGACTATTTGAAAACATTTCAAAAAGAATATATAAACAATTTTATTTTACTGGTAGAAAAGCCAGTAAAATTTGCAAATTTATGTCATTATTTAGCAGTAACTGCAGTTGATTCGACTGCCACTGTCAACCAAAAGAAAAGCTTCACAGTATTCAGTTTCAATCCGTCTTTCTTGACTCTATGTTGTTGACAGAGTGGTGTAAACCTGCCTGGTACGAACAGCGAGTTTGGACAGGCTCAGTTGGCTACTTGAAATCATTTTGTGCACAAACCCTGGCGGGAGGAGTCACCTGAAGACGATTCCAGGTGAGCGAAGGCGTTTCCGTGTGGAATCATCGCCTCTTGGGTGCGGTAACATCTCGTTCGAAATGAGACCGAGACCCCTCACCCACCCTTGGTCGCAAGGGTTCTGACCCCGCGAGGGTGCGGCCTGCCTCCCTGCATGCGAAAACTAATTGCTTCTCTGCAAAGTGACAAGTCGTAATCATGTCAGCAGTAGCGAAATTAAAAGGGGGCCCAGCCCTGACCATTAAAATCTTCGCCTTTTATAAAGCTCTGATCTATATACTTATAAGGCAAACATTTATAAAGTTTAAAAACACACCTCAAAATACTCTTGCATTAACGAGCGATGAATTACCCTCTTTTATCTGTTATCTCTCATCTACGCAACATAATACTTTCTTTGTATTAAGGCAATCTCGAGGTCTCGCCGCGTAATGCAGTTATAATGTCTTAATTTCTCTCTCTCGAGTTCTCGACTATTTGTTCTATAATGCCCCAAAAGATACCTTCACTTTATAAGAGCCAAGCCCTTTGTGTTCTTCTTAAAGGCCATTATTGATGAAAAACGTCCACTGACAATATTGCAGACATTTGTTTTCAAATAAAATTGGGGCATGATCATTTTTTAAAGCTGTGAAAGCAATATTCTTAATAATTACATAACACAATAAGTGCCAACTGTACGTGAATTTCAAAAATTATAAATATTATTAAGTTTCTCACTTCTTATAGCCAATGTGGGCCATTTGCTTCATCAACATTTGGTTCATGAAACTTTCTATTCCATTGATAACTTCATTAAGGTACATTTCAATGATATTCGATATACTTTAAGAAAGGATTTTTCAAAGACTTTCATTTGAGAGGACTTTTCAAGGAGTTTCGTATGCATGTCGTATGGGGATGTTGCGAGATACTCTGCCAAAATCTCAACAGAGTTTATATGTTTTTCGATGCAATGGTTTAATATACGTTATCAGCTTGAAACAAGTTCTTTACCACTAGTACTCTAGTACTCTTTACCTAGTAAATTATCACTGGTCCATAATTAGAACAGTTCTTAAAACTATATACTATGACAAAACATAATAATAATTAATTATCTGTTAAAATTAATTTATTTTGTTTTCCTGAGACTACTATAAATTGTTCTCTTTGCTGTTCATTATTTTATTTATTATATAAAAACATGCTTAATTTTTTTCTTAGATAAACTTAATATACAGAATAAAAATGCTTAATATACTTAAGCTAGCTTTTCTGAGTATGAGTATTCAACTTAGTCACCATGTTAGTTTCTTTTTCAACTTTCCTCACTTAAATTTAAAATGGATTAATAAAACCTGTGATGCTAGAGAATCTCTAACCTCAATATTATGTTGGTAAGATATTAAATAATTAATATATTTGAGGTTTATAGATTATTAAAACTATATTAAATTTAGATTATTATAACTATATTAATTATATTAGGTTTAGAGATTATTATAACTATATTAAAGTTAAATTCTGGAAGTTATTCTCTGAGTTATTAATTTTAAAAACATGCATGATTTTAATTTGTAAAAGTATTTCTAGAAATCCTACTTTTATTAGTTCGTTGAAAGCAAAACTGACGCATTCAATACTGAGGCAGGAAAGCGTGAGTTATGAACGTGAAATGTACTTAACGCTGACATCAATGGCTGACCAGGATATTAAAATTTCAATCTCGGACGATTCATCCACAAGAAAAAATGGAGATAAAATATGTGTTTCAATTCTATTAAATTGGAAAAGGAAGATAAAATTTAAGCGAGAAGGGATGAAAGTCTGGGAATAATAATAAAAAATAAGAAATAATTATTCCTTTGAAGTCAATGAAGGTTTCGTTCCGCTAAAATTACAAAATTTGAAATTTGTAAAGAAGACATGGGTATGAATAAGCTGGAACAGTTTTATGGGGTCATCTGAAAAATGTTAGCAAGATTATATGAAAAGGGAATTAATCAGTGTCGAAGACTGAGGGAGTAACGTAAAAAATGATCGAAAAAACTAAAAATGTTGAAAATGAAATCATTATTTTTTTTCAAATAAATTATACCAATTAATTGTTGATTTCATATCTTGTCCCCATGCAAATAAATTATCTCCAAAATAATCTAAATAATATATTTGAATTATTTTTATAACTATTAATAAATCGGCTTATCATTGAAACCTCCATCTACATACCAATACTTGTTTATGTCTTGAGAGTGGAATGTCAGTGATATTTTAATTTCTGGACATGCCTTTTAAAGTACCCAAAGGATTAATTTCTAAATTTTATTTTGCAAATTAATTAATCAATTTGCCTTATAAATTTTAATAGATGTTTCTGAAAAGTATTCATTATGGTCACGATCATTCTAATCCAAATACTATAAAAAAAACATTCAATATCATATGATCTGTTTAAAAGATTTAGTCAAGTATAGTTAAGTCAATAAAGTTGCGTTTGAAAAAAATTAATTAATCAGAAACTAGCAGCAAATATATTCACACTCTGGAAATTCAATGTCAACTATAAAACAAATAATTTGTTGAAATTTGCATAATAATAATTAAATAAAGTCATTGTAAGGTGGATCTTATAGGACTGTAGGATTGCTTCTTCCTCCTTTAAAAACGGCTTTTATTTCGACTATTTTTATGTATTAACAGATAGATAAATAATAGACAATAGAAAATTCTCACATACTATTGCAGTAACGGTACATCTTTGCATTAAATCTACTTGCCTAATTTTTATTTACATCAGAGATTTCACATAAGTTCCATAATTACATGCCACGAACAGTCCACTGGCCGATAGTGATGAGAGACCATTTTCTTCGAGATAAACACTTACCACATTTGTATGTTATATAGCAGTAAACCCGGAACTTTTTCACCAGGCAGTGCGACTGCCGGTGCGAGACATCGTTTCTGAAAGAGTTGGAGAATCGGAATCGGGAGTCATAAATTTGTTTAAAAATACGACTTTTTTTATAAAAATAATGATTATTTTTCCAAATTTCTAAGAATTAATGTTAAAATTAAGTGTTAAAGAGGTAATTAAATTGTATCCTTCAATAACACAACCAGTAGCAAAGATACTTTCCGGTTTACTAGCAAACCAAGTTGAGAGACTTTCCCCAACACTGAGGCTTATAAAAAGCTATTTTGGATCGACTAAGAAGGAATATCTTATAAAAGTTCTTCCATTATTAAGAATTAAAAGGATTTAATTTATTACAAATATAGCATATTTGTGATTAAAAATCATCCACTGAATCAAGGATAGAGCGAACTGCTAGCTAGGCGTATTCAATTAAATAAACGCAAGCACAGCTAGTGTTAAGATTAAAGAATTTAACGTTAGCGTCCCAGTAACGATATGCAAAAAGTCTATTATGTCGTTTTGTTACAAATTGAAACTAATCTCAAAATTACAAATCATAATTTGTTCTACAAATAATGAAAAGTAAGATCTTTTGCAAGTTATAAACACGGTTTTTCTTAAAATCGACGAGAGATAAGTCTTATGGGTAGAGCTCAGTTCAATTCTAGTAGTATGAATCAACGTGGACAAAAGTATGACATCTGACTTTTCCGAAGACTATGAAAAAAAAAAAGAGTTTTCATTTACTTTCATCGAGTAAAATAAATCCTTAGTCATTGAGGCATCGCTCGACCGCCACTCCCATTTCTAAGACAAGTAACACGAAATTTCCATATGCTTGGCAATAAATATCTCTGAAAACCTTCACTAGCTTCATTTTCGGACATATTTAGGTGGTTCTTTCATCTCAAGGTGGTCTTTCTTTTGTGACGTGACCTGCGGGTGGATGCTTTATGTGCATGAATAAACTTTTTGATAGAAATGTAAAAGGACTTTCTCTGTTAGAGAAAAAAAAATTATGTTTTACTTTTTTTTTAATGCTCATAAAATATTTTTTGTGAAAATTCACGTTTTGAAACATTGTTATAATAAGATCTTACTTTCTTCTACTGTTATTTTAAAAATATTCAAAACATAGAGTCAGGGTTTTTTTCTAAACATAGAAAAAAACTAAAGTAGTAAAAAGTAAAGTAGTAAGTCAAAGTAACCTTCAGTGTTCAAGGGGTCTAATTATAGTGCTGTTAATTCTTAAAGACAAATATTTATAAAAATTTAATAATTCAACATCACAAATATCTTTGAAATGTTTTAGATAAGTCCTTTCATAACATTGCAAATGTGTATAGAACGTTTATGATATTATAAAAAACGACGAATAAATAAATACAAGGTGTTTTTTAATAGTCTATTATTTAAAAGTTAGGAAATTCTAAACTCTCAATGGGAAAAATATAGTAATATCAGAATAAAAGAAATTAAAAATATTACAAAAATGTTTGATTCTAAACACCTAAGAACACAATCAAGCATTTAAACTAAGAAGACATGAAAAATAGCAAATTTAAAATGCGTCATACTACTTCTTAAGTCAAATTTCTAAGATCTCACGAATTTCATTTCACACTTCTCTAAACTTTGCTGATATAATCTTAGAATTGCTAGGAAACTATGCTTATATAATCTTTTCTAGGGGGTTTTTTTAAGAGAAATTATCATTATTATATTTGTGACATAACATATGAAAACAGGTTAGATTTACTTATACAGTTAAGTATTATTTTATTTTATTTTTTACCCTTTTTTTTTTTTTTTTTGAGCAAAATAAAAGGATAGGAAAAAAAATTATCAAAAAATGAAGAAAAATAAAAAATAAAATACCAGAACTTTGGTTCTAAGATCGGCCTTTTTTTTTCGGGAGGGGGGGCTATTTTAATGCTTTCTTTATTTATATTTTCAGATTCATCGTTATGGCCCACATGTTCCGCAATCTCAAGTTTTAAATCATATTCAATAGTTTTAGGCATCGACAACTGATCCCTAATTGTACCGAATTTTAACTTAAATTCTTTTAACTTTTATTTTTATCTTACTTTTATTTATTTTTAGTATTTTTTAATTTTTTAGAGTACCATTTTTAATTTTTAGAAACTTTATTTTTTATCACCTACTAACTTAAGGCAGCCAATTATAATTATAAATATATATATGAATTAAGATGAGTAGGTTAAGGGGTCTATCCCCTTTGGTACTTTGTAATCGGTACGCCAGTTGCCAGGTGAAAAAAAATAAATTTCTGCTCTTTGGTATTATTAGGAACATTACTGCTCAATATATATTTTGAATATTTTAAAAGGAAATTAATCGAACATAACAAAATATAAAACATTGCACTTACTTCCTTTTTGTTCATTTTAAACAGTCTTTTAAATAATCACTTCAGTCGTCCAGTTCGAAGAATCTCAATAACTGTTAAGATGATTAACAGATTACTTTAACAGAACTTAGACAAAACACCTGCGTGATTGAAAATTACGTCAGAAATAACTGAAAGTCCTTTCTGTGCAAAATGAAAGGAGTGGCTCACTCTCAATCTATCTAGAGCTCATGAAATGCTTCTCACTTTCATTTTACAAAAACTAAAGAGTTTATGTCCGCCATAACTTCAAGTTACGATCAACTCCCCGCGAAGTAAACCATTTAAAAGCAGGATTCTCACTCTGCACCCCATGGTTCTAATTTCATGGTCTACAATGCATAGCGGATACACTTGCTTCTTGAATTTAAAAACTGATTTCGAAATGTATGAAAATGCGCGATCAAAAATGTTAATGCGTTTTTGCAGTATAGTGGAGTATAATTAATAAGCAGTTGCGAAATAGAATATTGAATGGAAAGGGGCCAGAGGCCATTCTGTTTTTGAAAATAAAAATTAAAGCTACATTCTACTGAGAGGAAAATTCATTTAAACTTTTATTAGTATTTTATGAATAATTTATATTGAATAAACATTGGTTTTCCAAAAAAGTGAGTTCGGTTTTTTAACCATGTACTTAAAAAGTGAAAAACAAAATAACTTTCTTGCCAACCCAATACATCTAGCATTACCAAATTAATAAACTGAGTCTATGAAACTTTGTTAACTACTACTTTGTCAAAAATTTTTAAAACTAAGCTATGAAGAAGAAGAATACAATTTGGTACTACTAGGAGCATTATTTAAGCATTATTTTAAAAAAAATTAAATGTTAAGTATGCAACTGAAAAGAATTTAGTTTTTTTTTTTTTTTTTTTTTTTTCCCGCTTTTTTTCAAGTAGTTTAAGTGAAAAGTGTAAACTAAAGAAAGGTTAATATCTTCAAGGAACTGACGTGTAAGGCATTTTACATTTATGATTAAAGTTTTTTTAACTGTTTTTTGCTTAACTGATAAACAATTTAAAGTTGTTGTGGAATATTTTACTACAAAATCGCTCAATAATGAAAAAAAAGAACTCATTTTAAGTCAAAGCATATAACATTTTTAAACATTATATAACATTTAATAATTGATTAATAATAATTAACATACTAATTAATTAGATAATATAACGTTTCTTTGTAAATATTGTAACTTAAAACTGTATAAATCAATATTTTAAAAAATGGAACTCAAAAATCTTCCAAGATGTTATGACAAAAATGGTGCAAGACTTAGCATGCTACATTTATGAAAAGTGTAAAGCATAGGCATCCCTTTAATGTATAAAATCTCTTCGTTCCTGATTAACATTAATGCTTCATAACCACATATGAGGTTACTTTTATTATTATTATTTTATTATTATTTATCCAAGTTTTTCTAGTTTACTGAACTGCAATAGGTAAAAACTTTATTTAAACAATTAAATATTTTTTTAATTAAAAAAAGTTCATTTTTAAAAACATTAAATTATTCGACGCCGAAGAATCAATGTAACAATTGATCTTGTATAGTTACAAATCTTGTATAAGAACAGTTGCTATTTGTATTTTCAATAATACATTGATTGGTTTAAAGCAAACAACTTCTATAATTATAAAAAGACTTTTAGGAATTTCAATCTCCATAACATGTAATAATATTTTTTGTAAAATCAAGATTCAATTCACTAACATTAACAATTTTCAATCTCTTTGCAAGTATTGCTTTTAATTGAATTCCATGACTAAAATTAGATTCCTCATATTCTTTCTTTTGAACTTTACTCATCCAACTAATTTTACTCATTTTTCCTTTTGAATTTTCAAACATTCCTTTTGTATTTTCTTTTAAAACACAGACAAAATGATTCATTAAAAAATGCGTGACCTAAGCTTTACGTAGACTTAAAAAAACTTTAAACTAAAAACTGTTTTGCAATTGTTTAAAATTTGTTTCTTTGAGCAATCATTTTCAGTAATTAAATTTTATTCATTTGGCTTATTATGTTTTTGATGCATATCAAAATATCATTTGTTTCGAACAGAGTTTTGGTATAACAGTTGAAATAATTTCAACAATTCTTCGTGATTTCAAATGTTATTAAATCTCAGCAAGGTCAATTCCAGTCTGAACTTCTGCAGCAAGAAAAGTGAATTGTAGACATTACAACTTGTTTACTGCAAAACTTAAACAGTTTCATCGGATAATGGTTCATTTCAGCTAAAAAGTAATTGAAATTCTTTCATAACCATTCAGAAGCTTATCTACTCTAGTAAATCATCTCTCGTAATTTTATAACTTGATTCCGTTCCTGTTATTAACTGTTCGGAAGATTTAGTCTTGAAACAAACAATCCATGTCTCGCATATAATTCACTAAACGGGAAGCGACCAGAATACAAGTTCCCGCATTGAAAAAGAAATAGCTGGAAGCCAATGTACAAAACTAAATTGATTGTGCATTCATGATGATTACATTGTTTGAGGGAGCATTTACACTTCTTTGCTTACTCACAAAACCAGTTCAGATTCTCAGATAGAATTTTTTTTAATTGTATCCTTTTTTGACGGAAACTAACTCGATGATTTGTAGCTGTCTTGAAATGGGTCTTAGCCGTATAAATTTAGTGAATAACTCAGACAACAAAGGAAAAGAAGTTAAAATATCTGTAACTTTTGACGTTATTTTTATGTCAAAAAAAGTAAATTATTTATGAAAAGATTTACAATTTTAAGTTAAAAACAAGCCTATAGACATTTTGAATACTTTTAGTACGAGCAATAGACATTCATGTTAAGAAATTATTCATGAAAAGATTAACATTTTAAGACAAAAGTAAGCATATAGTGATTTTGAATACTTTTGATAAGAGCAATGGATAAGAAGAAAAGGAAAGAAGACAATATTTTTAAATAAGACTAGATTAAAATATACATTTAATTAACACTGTAAAATAGTAACAAAATTTATTTCTATATCTTTAAGTAATAGAGCAATAAAGTATTGTTATGCTAATATAACATGATTATTTTTCATGTTTAAAAGTTAGGTCCAATATAATGTTTAAGAGCGGAAAGAAAGAACCTACTTTTTATTTTAAATCGTTTCATTGTAAAATTTGAGTTTGAATGCTAGTTTTATAGTTAAACTAGTTCGAAGAAATTTTATGTCAATATTTACATACTTCGTAACATTGTAATTTTTTTATATTTCCTGCGTACGGATAGATTGATAACCTTATTTTTGATATTTCGTTTTCATAGCTCTTAAGTTGATAGCAACATAATCAAATGTCTATCTAATGTCTAGTCTTTCTCTTAAAATAAGTTATCATAGCTCTAAAATTCCATTATTAATTTTCTAAAATTTACATTAACAGCACCGACTTTAACACGGTTTGAATTATTCTTTTTAGCTGTGTCATTGTCGTCAAACTATGCATGATTACAATAAGTAGTGTCCATTTATATGTTTCATGTGTACTTATCATCATAATTTTTTTATATACGGAAATATACTAGAGCCTAAACAGTTTAAATTACTATAAAGAATTTTTTTGCAAAATATGATTGGAGGTACATTTAATTAATTGCACTCTGGAAATGGGTAGTTGAAACTACACTCACGTCCATAAATTAAGGATAATGAAGTTCAGGCAAAGAAAGAGACAGAAGCAAAACAAATTTGACTTATTTGTAAAGTCTATTTATTAAACAAAAGGTAAAGAGCAAAAAAGATGCTATATGTTTGACATAATTAATAAAAATTGCGATTTTCACTCCCTGGAGCAAATTTCAAAAAAGAACCTATTTACAAAAAACAGTATAACATGGTTAGTATGATGGTTAATATGGAGTATGTCTCCCGGACAATGCAATACAGGCCTTACAACGCCTAGGCATGCTAAATATCAAATTATCAATCTGATCTTGGAGAATATTACACCAAGCAATGCCCTCCGAAGTTCCGGTTGACAGGTGGGAGGGGGTTGACGGGCTGCAATTCGTCGGCCAAGCATATCCCATACATGCTCTATTAGATTCAAGTCCGGTGAGTAAGCTGGCCAATCCATACGGGTGATATCCTCCAATTGAAGGCATTCGTCTACAATGTTTGCACGGTGAGGACGGGCGTTGTCATCCATAAACAGAAATTCAGCACCCATGGCGCCCCGAAACAAACGTACATGTTGTTCCAGAATGACATCCCGATAGATGTGGCCTGTCATCGTTACACTCTGAACATGCAGGTCAGTTCTGTAACCAAGAATAATTCCTCCCCAAACGAGCCATCCTGCACCACCGTAACGGTGTCGTTCAATGGTGTTCTCTTGCTGGTAACGGGTAGCTGGCGCTCTCCATATGAAAGTCCGGCGAGAATCAGACTGCAAACTAAACCTGGACTCGTTGGAAAACATCACACCAGACCACTGTTGCGGTGTCCACAATGCATGCTCTCTACTCCAGGTTAATCGCAGGCGGCAGTGAGTTGCGGTAAGTGGGACACATCTGACAGTCCTACGAGCATATAGACCAATGTGTCCTAAGCGTCTGTACACGGTCTGCCTTGAAACTGTCGTACTGGTAGCTGAAGAGAGCTGTCGAGATAGGTCTGATGCTTTGTTCCGTCTGTTTCTTTTGGCAGTAACTGCTAAATACCGGTCCTCATTCGGCGTTGTAACTCGGGGCGCGATCTGTGCTGTAACATCTACTCACATTACCATCATCTTGGAATCGTTGCCAAAGCCTGGAGATGACACTCTGGGCGATTCCAAGTTCCTCGGATACTTCCAGCTGGGTACGTCCACATTCCAGTCGTCCGATCATTCTACCACGTAAAAAATCATCCAAATGCTTCCTTTGTGCCATAACTATGCGGTTATTGCACTGAAAGGCTTTTAAAATGCTTGTGAACAATTTTACTTCTTTGCCACCATTCCTTATATACCCCTCTCTTACACTCTCGTCATTGTGACGTACTATCCGCTCCATCTGGTGGTTTCCTGTAATTTGCATATTCTTCTTCAAGATGTGTGTGATAATTCTACAGGTGAAATTTTTATTTCAGTGTTCAATTTCTGTGTGATTCTGAATTATCCTTAATTTATGGACATAAGTGTATATCTCTATACACTATGTAACTCCTTAATTTTTTTAAACACTTTATTAATATATTAAATAAAAATAATTCTACTAAAGGGAATTTTTTACAAATGTATCATAATAAACTAATTAACACTATTTTAAATACTATTGACGTATCTTTATAATTAGTTATCTCATAAATAAATCAATAAACTAAAAATACCTAAAACTGTATGCTTTAAAATTTATTTAAAAAAAAAACAAAAAAACAAAAAAAAACAATATACAATCATCGAAGTAGAGCATCCTATTGCATGTTCAATTATTCCGAGTATATAATCGTAGTAAAAATTATTTATTGTTAAAACTGAACCCCTAATAAGTATTCTTCTCTATATCAACAAAAATAAACTCAGATGACTAAGATTCATAAAGCAGACTTCTTTCTAAAAATAAAGTCAAATTATTTTTTTTTTTTGTAACGTAATTACATATTTGGTTCAATATTTTGTTTAAGTAGAATGTTTTAGCGTTTACAGAGCGACTTTAAATAATACTCGTCATTTTAATTATTTTTTCTCCTAATTACCAGTAATTGGCATGCCGTATTCATTAACTGTGATTCAAAGTTTATTTCTATATTATAAGATGAAGTGTTCCATAACTATAACTTAAAGATGCTTCCTTGAAGTTACAATTGAAATCAATTCCTATTTGTGTAACATGAACAAAAACTAAAAAAACCTTTTCAGAGACAACCAAACTAAATCAAACAATTGCTAAGACGTGCATAAATGTCAGTAATATTTAATTAAAAATTACTTTTGATTCAAACTATAACCTCTTTCTGAAAGTCTGTTGCTATTCATTATTGACCGCAAAAATCATAATGGGCAATGTTACTTAATTAGAAAAATGCCAAGGCTATTTTTTCCTACAAATAGTTGAAAAGACGCCTTACCTCGGTAACGACTACAGTTACAGATAGACACGAAGAATAGTTTCGAAGCACGAGAAGAGCATGATTGCAATGATTTTTTTCAAAAAATCATTTGGCTGACTTTAAGAAATGTGGCATAGAGGACCCTCCTAGAAATTTAACTTTCACTGCATCTCCAGAACCTAATATTCGACCTTCGTGTCGCGGCTTCTTCGACATTGTTGACCCCATTTGATACTCTGCGTGATGACACTCGTTAGTGGTGCGTCTGAGGTGAGAAAAGGACGAACGTGAGGTGCTACACTTCATTAGAGAGATTCTCTTTGGCGATGAAACGCTCTTTTGGCTCAGCAATATTTTCCTCAAAGCTTTAATGCCGCATAGGAATGCATAGCACTAGCTCCATATCTTATGAGGTTAATCCTTTAACCTCCTGAGCTTTTTATTCACAACCGGTATATATATTAGGTTGGTATTAAGCATATCAACACAGAAAATGGGGAAATAAGGAAATTTCATTATTTACTATGTAACTACCCTTTATTCTCTCCTCAAATATCTCATACCAAACTGTACTAAGACAAACGTGATGTTGTATTTTTTTTATTTGATAACTAATTCAAATTATTCTCAGTAGTATTCACGCCTACATTTATTGCAGGAGTTGTTTATAGGTAGGGTCACAACCATAAATAATTGCTTCCTAAAATTGTTGAACTCTTATTGTTGACTGTTCCAAAAAACAATAAAACGTCTTTCAAACAGCTTTCGTAGCTCTGTGAACAGTAGAAATGAAAACATATTCATTGAAATGTTGCACAACACTTTTAATATTAGGAAACCAATTTGAAAAGGCGGTATTTGAATTTGAAAAATACATTAAAACCCTTATTTTGCAAAATTTTGTGATTGCATATTTAAGGAATTTTAAGTGTGATAGCTTATTTTTAATTCCATCTAATAAAAATGTATTTACAATGATTGTAGATAGCATATAGAACCGATATTTTAAAAATATGCCCATTTTATACTGATTTAAAATAACAAGGTCTAAAAATCAAAAATATATATATATTTTTTTTAGTAACATATTTGATTTTTTTCTGTTGAGCAAGAACAACTTAAATTAAATTCAAAGAAATATTCGAATGTCTTCTCAGAATAGCATCCGAATAATTAATAGAATTATAACAATTTAATTCCTTTTTCTGCCATTTAGTATAGAAAAAAGGTCAATATTATAATAAAGACATTTAAATCAAGTATCAAACAAAGAATGAAACTATTATGAGTAAACTGAACGTTGAATCACAGCACATTTCAATTTCATGAACTTTTTGAATCCGTTTTCTTTTTAAAATATGTAAATACATTAATACTTTTTATAAATTTTAAATATTTAAAATACATGCACACATGTTTGTATTTAAATGTTACACTTGAAATGAGTGTGTAATTTAAAAAATCTGTTTAAAAAATTAAATAGTGTTTGTTTTGGTTCAAAATAATTCATTTCTTATATAAATATTTTTTTTATATTTGGAATAAAAGATATAAAAATTTACAATTTACCAATAAATTAAAAAAATTGGGAAAATACTCTACAAAAAATTTCCATATCAAGTAAAAATACTCCTTCCAATATAGTTATTCAATTATTTTTAATCCCTTTTAGAGTAAGCTAGCAAATTGTTTGAAATTCAAGCCTTAAAGCGTTTACTGAACATAAAATTTTCTCAGTTGGCGTTGAAACTCAACATGCGACAACCCTCCATGAGAAACTTCGACATTTTTTCAGTCGTTTTTTATTGCCTTTCCTCGTGGTCCAGATCTTCATTTTTGCAAAAGAAAAATATTTGTGCAGCAAAGACAGGCCCACGGTGATAACCCGCAGAGCGTACTCTGATTCACGAGGTCAACCGCAAGGTCCTGAAAAATTTACGAATATCAGTATTTTCTTCAACTATTTTTCCTTTTCGGAATTTTTTTCTTTACTTTTTTTTGGTGTCTCAGTCTTGAAAGAATGATTACGACACTAAAGAAAGTTCGTGGAAAACTGGTTAAAATACGAATCTAAGTGTGAGTTTGGAAAAAGACAAATTAAGTAAATTGGCCTTTGCCACCAGGACAGGCAAAGATTTTGCTCTAGATGACCCCAAGAAAAAAAATCACCCCCATTAAAAAGGTCAGTTTGCCTCGGGTATTCTGTTTTTAGTTACATTTAGAATTTTACCAAGCAGAATTTTTGTGGAAGTCTTAAATCATGTCTGTAGGATCAGAGGCTAAAAAGTTAAAAGTTAAATAAATCTGACAAACATTCATTGCTTACTGGAATCTAATAAAAAAAGATTTTTTAATAAAAATCTATTATAAGTTTTTATATACTGCAAAGAATAATGATAAATGGCTGTCATTGAAAGAGACAGACATTTATGACATTGCGATGATATATGTATTTAAGCTTTTCTTTGGACAGAATTGCTAACAAATGCAATGTAACAAGTTGATGTGTACAACTACAATGTCAGTAGAAATAAACAAGCTTTATCAAGAGAAAAAAGACATTGTCTCTTTTAAAAAGCGCCTTTGTATTTGCATTTTCCTGTTTATGTTTTGTAATATCTAGGCCAATTTCATGCACTGTATTGTAATTTGTGTTTTTCAAATTGAATTTATATCTTATGCTTGTGGATTAATTTTTACAAATGCATTTTCTATAATTCTGAAATTTAAAATGAAAGAGTTATGTTTATTCGGATACGTAACCTAACCTACTTATCTTTTGTTATTTATTTTTCAAAAATTCTGAGAATGCAAATGATTAGTAAAAATTATTTGTACAATAAATTTGAATTTTTTGACATTTAAATGAACCATGAATTTTCTGTTCCCGTAACAATCAACTTTATTAATTTTGTGGGCAAAATAAAACTTTTGCTTATTGATTAATGGATAAAAATGGGATTTTATAGAAAAAATATTTCTTCCATTCTTTATTCTTTTTTTCTTTAAATTTTACATTTACTAAAATTACCATAATATTTCCATTTATAAAAAAATGTTCTTTAAATTACATTATTAAGTTTTTCAATTTTTCTATCTCATTACTACTCTAATTTTTCTATCTCATTACTACAATTTTTCTATCTCATTACATCAATTTTTCTATCTCATTACATCAATTTTTCTATCTCATTAAAAAAATTAAATTTTGTATACTTGATCTTCCAATTTTCGTCAATATTTTTTTGTGTAATATGTTTGCACTAAGAGATAAATATTACATAAAATGTTGCTTATCTCAAAATGCAATTTACTGAATTGAAATATTTTAATTAAATTATTTTTAAACATAATTTTAATAAACAAGTTTAGTTTATGTTGAAAAATCCGTTTTTGCAAAATAAGGTAATACTTTGTTGTTATATTTCTTCTTTCAATAATTTCATTTAACTCGCATTTTTTATACATTTAGGTTTGTTTAATACAAAGAATGATTTAGAAAGAAATATAACAAATCATGAAGAATTATAAAAGAATTAAGATTTTTTACCTTACAATTTTCTCGGCTCGTAGTTTGTTAATTGAAGATATTTTCCCTTTCAATATATCATGTTTTACTACTGTTTTTAATAACGCTTATAATCTAAGAGCCTTCTGCTCAGCTGCAGAAAACGTAATCAATTATCCTATCACTAATCATTTATTATAGTTTAGTAAAATATCTTTTCTGCTTAGAAAGGTATCATTAGAGAATGACCTAAAGATGAAGCCATTAGAGTAGATCATTTTTCCTTATTGTAAAACTAAATTACGTATCACCCATTAGATCCAAAATAATATTTATCATTCCATCTAAGAGACAGGTCAACTTTTCAACTTCAATTACAATTTAGTTCGTGAGAGCTAAATGAGTCGAGCTTTCCTAATCAAAATAAAAAATTTTAGAACAGCACAACTAAATCAGATATTGATAAATTTGAGGTTATTACTTTTCCTCGATGTTTTTTATTGATAAGGTTTATCATAAAATCGATCTATCTTATTAAAAGATTTCGGTTTACCCAAATTTATATTCTGTTATAGAAATAATTAAGGTTATTTAACATGATTTTGATTATTGATATTGTGTTGATGATACTGAAAAAAAATATAACTAACATTCCAAACTGCCAATGTCCATTTCATCTAAAAATAATTTGAGTTATTGCATCTAAGTGGTCAGCAAAGTGGAATATTAAGTGTACTTTAAGTGTCATTGTCAGTTGTCATTAATACAGCGGATGTTTTGTAGATCCCATGCACCACCACGAGAATTTTACTAAACTACATCGACAAGAGAATGAAAGGGGGTTCTTCCTGAAAGTACTTTTAAGTGTAATTATAATACTGAATTTGAAAAACAATGTAAAAATCTGACATCCAATAATTTCATGAACAGCAAATCTTAGCATCAAGTCAATTGATTTTGACAATCAAGTAATTTGGTGGTCGAACATTTTATGCAATTAAAACATCGTATTCTATCGTACAAAATAAATATAAATATCGTATAAAAATAGCATCAATACTTCTTACTGCGCAGATGCAACTGCGTAGAAAACAACGTCTTACTGCATAGGTTATTTCCAGGGCACAGCTCCTCGACCGTGGAAGTTGTCTAGTTCCAATCGACGAACATTTGTGAGGTATATCCAAATACAGAGAATCATAAATCTCTCACTTATTATATTTTCAGCTACTAGTTAGCAGAGGTATATATCTCTTCACTTCTGGAGGACATGATACCAATATATATCCGTATTAAAAATATTGTATAGTCGTCAGCATTTTTACTGAGTAGAAGCAAACTCCAAAACTCAATTCCTCGAACATCAAAGTTGTGCAGGTCCTTGTACGGTCCAAACATGAAGGACCATAAATCTCTCGCCAAATTTGCCTTCAGCTACTAGTGAACAGAAGCAGATACCTTTTCATTTCTGGAGGACATGATACCTCCAGAAATGAAAAGGTATCTGCCATACCAAAGTATCGACGTCCACTAATGTATAGTCATATTAAAAATATTAGTCATCAGCATTTCTTACTGCGTAGAGGCAAATTCCAGAACCCAACTCCTCGAACATGGAAGTTGTCCAGTACTAGCCGTAGAACCCTTGCACTGCTTATCCAATCATGTAGGATCATAATACTCCCACTAATTATACTTTCAAGTACTAGTTACCAAAGATTTATATCCTTTCAGTTCTGGAGGACAACATACCAATGTACACTGAAGTGACAAAAGTCATGGGATAGCAATATGTAAATTTTCAGATGGCAGTAGCATCGCGTAGAACAGGTATAAATGCGCAGTGCTTTCGCAGAGCTTTCATTTCTGTTCAAGTTATTCATGTGAAGAGGTTTTGACGTGATGATGACCGCACGACGGGAATTAACAGACTTTGAACGCGGAATGTTAGTTGGAGCTAGACGCATGGGTCATGCCATTTCGGAAATCGTTAGGGAATTCAACATTCCCAGATCCACTGTGTCAAGAGTGGGCCGAGAGTATGAAATTTCAGGCATAACATCCCACCATGGACAGCGCAGTGGTCGACCGCCTGCACTTAACGACCGAGACCGGCGACGTCTGCAAAGAGTCGTAAATTCTAACAGACAAGAAACACTGCGTCAAATAATCGCAGAAATCAATGTGGGACGTACATTGATTTTCGTACAAGGGACTTGTCTGTTAGAACTGTGCGGAGAAATTTGGCTTTCTTGGGCTATTCCAGCAGAAGACCGACTCGAGTGCCTTTACTGACAGAACGACATCGCTTGCAGCGACTCTCGTGGGCACGTGAGCATATCGGTTGGTCCCTAGAAGAATGGAAAACCGTGGCCTGGTCCGATGAGTCACGATTTCAGTTGGTAAGAGCTGATGGTAGGGTTCGAGTGTGGCGCAGACCCCACGAAGCCATGGACCCAAACTGTAAGCAAGGCACTGTTCAAGCTGGTGGTGGCTCCGTAATGGTGTGGGCTGTTTTTTCATGGCATGGACTTGGTCCTCTGGTGCGACTGGACCGAACATTGACTGGAAATGCTTATGTTCAGCTACTTGGAGATCACTTGCAGCCATTCATGGACTTCATGTACCCAAACAACGATGGGATTTTTATGGATGCCAATGCGCCATGTCACCGGGCCACAACTGTTCGCGATTGGTTTGAAGAACATTCTGGACAATTCCAACGAATGATTTGGCCACCTAGATCGCCCGACATGAATCCCATCGAGCATTTATGGGACATCATCGAGAGGTCTGTTCGTGCCCAAAATCCTGCACCATCAACGCTTTCACAATTATGGACGTCTATCGAGACAGCATGGCTCAATATTCCTGCAGAAGACTTCCAACGACTTGTTGAGTCCATGCCACGTCGAGTTGCTGCACTTCGCAGGGCGAAAGGAGGGCCGATATTAAGAGGATATTAAACGATATTAAGAGGTATCCCATGACTTTTGTCACTTCAGTGTAAAAATTTTTGAGTACTGATAAATTTATTATACATATACAATGTAATTAGAGTATTTTTTCCCCGTAAATTCCCTCTATTGCTAAGCGAAAAATCTGACTTTGTATTCTTCACTGGAAAGCGAAGAACAAATCCCTTTTATTGCACTGATGAAAATTCCAATCTCTTGAAAAACCTACGAGAGTTAAAAATAAATTAAGATTGATTTTTAAGTAACGGGCAACTTTTAAGTAACTTTTTCAGGTGCAACAAATGTAGTACTACTGTAACACGCAATTCCATAAACTCATGAAACTAAAACTGTGACAAATTAAAGGGATCTTTATTAAAAAGCAACAGTACTGAAAATTTAAATATAAATATTCTTAAACGTTAAGGGGTAAATTATTTGTTTTACCTAAGTAGTTAAACTCATCAAGTAATTTTTGTTTACTAATCAAGCCTTTTGAAAATTTGTTTTGCTTTTAAATTTTTGACAATTACGTTCACCTTCATTTTAATACATATATTTTTAGTAATTTCTTTTTTACTGTATTAAAAATCAAGGTGGGGCAAAAGCATTTTCATTTATGACGTAAGCAAACGATCACCGTGGTAAGTCTTTATCCAATAGAACATAAATATACATCAGATTATATCAAATAAAAAAGGAAAAGAAGTCGGTTTAAAAGGAATCTATCAATATTAAACATTAAGCTGAATGCTGATAAGAGATGAATGACGAATGTTGATAAATTTGAATGTTGAACATTAGCGTTCAATTAACGTAGAATGCTGATATCATTTAAAAAGAATCTTATTAGCATTCAATTTAATGGTGTCTACATGTATAATTTATGCGAGTCTTCGATATTGTCGATTTAATCCTATAGTAATTATATGTTTCAATTATTTTTTTCAATTGACTTAAATATAAGCTTATAGCTGAAACAAAGTTGTTGAGCTATAAGCTTATAGTAAATAAAATGAATGAATGTTTATAGTAAATGAATCAATGAAACAAAACAACTTTTGTTGAACATTCATCTGAATCATATTTATTTAAGCTATAAGCTTATTTTCATAAGCTTATAGCTCAAATAAATATGATTCAGATGAATGCTCAACAAAAATTATTTATGACTAATAATAGTAAATAACAATTTTTTTAGCAGATAAAAAGTGTATTTTTATTTATTATTAGTTTGCCAAGAATTCCCGGAATACATTTATATTCCTTTATATTTTGAGTTTAACGTACTATTCATACTTTTTTTTACTTTTTTTTTACTCTCCATACTTTTTTATGTACATTCACATTCGTTATAAAAAATGCCCTTTCCAGCAATTTTTTTTTTCAGAATTCTATATCAGTTTTTTTCATTAGTCCATTAAAAATCAAGAAAATCATTTTTATGCATGATGTAGGTAAATGATTACCGTAAGATTTTGTCAGTTACCGAAAGAATGCGTAGAAGTATTTTTCTTTCCTGTAATTCGACAATATTTAAAAAAATTTATCACAAGTGACATATCAAAATGCTTTTGTTTATAAAATTTCTGGTCGAGTTACGTCACAACCGAACACTCGACTTGCGAAACATTCTAGATACGTATGAAGAATTCGTAGTCACAAATACACTCATGTCCATAAATTAAGGATAATGAAGTTCAGACAAAGAAAGAGACAGAAGCAAAACAAATTTGACTTATTTGTAAAGTCTATTTATTAAACAAAAGGTAAAGAGCAAAAAAGAGGCTATATGTTTGATATAATTAATAAAAATTGCGATTTTTACTCCCTGGAGCAAATTTCAAAAAAGAACCTATTTACAAAAAACAGTATAACATGGTTAGTATGATGGTTAATATGGAGTATGTCTCCCGGACGATGCAATACAGGCCTTACAACGCCTAGGCATGCTGAGTATCAAATTATCAATCTGATCTTGGGGAATATTACACCACTCATCAAGCAATGCCCTCCGAAGTTCCGGTTGACAGGTGGCAGGGGGTTGACGGGCTGCAATTCGTCGGCCAAGCATATCCCACACATGCCCTATTGGATTCAAGTCCGGTGAGTATGCTGGCCAATCCATACGGGTGATATCCTCCAATTGAAGGCATTCGTCTACAATGTTTGCACGGTGAGGACGGGCGTTGTCATCCATAAGCAGAAATTCAGCACCCATGGCGCCCCGAAACAAACGTACATGTTGTTCCAGAATGACATCCCGATAGATGTGGCCTGTCATCGTTACACTCTGAACATGCAGGTCAGTTCTGGAACCAAGAATAATTCCTCCCCAAACGAGCCATCTTGCACCACCGCAACGGTGTCGTTCAATGGTGTTCTCTTGGTGGTAACGGGTACCTGGTGCTCTCCATATGAAAGTCCGGCGAGAATCAGACTGCAAAAAACCTGGACTCGTCGGAAAACATCACACAAGACCACTGTTGCGGTGTCCACAATGCATGCTCTCTACTCCAGGTTAATCGCAGGCGACAGTGAGTTGCGGTAAGTGGAACACATCTGTCAGGCCTACGAGCATATAGACTAATGTGCCCTAAACGTCTGTACACGGTCTGCCTTGAAACTGTCATACCGGTAGCTGAAGAGAGCTGACGAGACAGGTCTGATGCTGTGCTCCGTCTGTTTCTTTTGGCAGTAACTGCTAAATACCGGTCCTCATTCGGCGTTGCAACTCGGGGCGCGACCTGTGCTGTAACATCTACTCACATTACCATCATCTTGGAATCGTTGCCAAAGCCTGGAGATGACACTCTGGGCGATTCCAAATTCCTCGGATACTTCCAGCTGGATACATCCACATTCCAGTCGTCCGATAATTCTACCACGTAAAAAATCATCCAAATGCTTCCTTTGTGCCATAACTATGTGGTTATCGGACTGAAAGGCCTTTAAAGCGCTTGTGAACTATTTTACTTCTTTGCCACTATTCCTTATATACCCCTCTTTCACACTCTCGTCATTGTGACGTACTATCCGCGCCATCTGGTGGTTTCCTGTAATTTGCATATTCTTCTTCAAGATGTGTGTGATAATTCTACAGGTGAAATTTTTATTTTAGAGTTCGATTTCTTTGTGATTCTGAAGTATCCTTAATTTATGGACATGAGTGTATATGAACAAGCAGTTCTATACAGGAATAAGTAATTCTAGATATGTGTATGTTCTCTTTAGATATGTTATTGTTGTTACTAATCCCCCTGGTACAGGAAAGCCTACACCAGGTACGGAAGACCCCATCACAGTCAACTGGTCCATGGCTAAGAATAATATGCAGCTTCAGTTTAGCGAGGAACCACGGGGGCTGAAGACTGACTAAACCTCAAGACAACGTCTACGATCCTATTAAATCGGGACCTACAGTTTAAAGTGGATTCCCAACCACTACAAACATCCATGGGACTGCCAGAAATCGAACTTGGAACCTGAGAGAGCATGTGTATGCTCTCTTTAGATATGAACAAATAGTTATAGTTTGTTTTCTCATACGACACAAAAATGTACGTTAGTCATTTAGTCATTTTGAAATGCAAAAAAATAATTCATGTTTATTTTTGAAATACCTTTTTTGTTTATTTTTGGAATACAGTTTAGGATTTTTTTTTTTTTTTTTTTTTTTTTTTTTTTTTGCTCTCTAAGGGGAAAAAAACCTCTTTTTTTGCGATAAGCAATTTATTTATTTTTAAATAGAGCCAAATACAACTAAGAAAGAAAAGCAGAAAAATTTACCATGAAGGTATATGTACTATAAAAAAATTAAATGTACAGTCTAAAAATATGAGAAAATGTATAGATTTCTCTGCAAAAAAATAATATTTATCCAAATCCATCAAAGGCATTTTGTCAATACTATAAAATGCCTCTCATTACCAATAAAATAAACGAAACATCAGATGACCACTGATTCAAGCAAGAATATTGCTTCAATATCTATTATATAATCTTATATAAACATAAGATTATATAAACAAAAGTTTTATTCGTTTTAAGTGTGCTCTACAGTTCGCTCGCTGCGTTGGCAGGAAGTACGAGTTACAGTTAATGTTTTGAAAAATACAACTACTATGTAGGGCTGGGGTGGCCATCCCGCTGCCCGCCTTCAATATTTCTCCGGCCCGTGAGATTTATCCCACTTTTACAAAATATATTTATTTTATAATGGTCAAAGTAGTGAAAACCAATGTATTAAAAAATAAATTAGGTGTTCATCCATATATTCAAAAATGAACTGTAAAAATTATGAGAAAAAATTAACTTTGATTTTAAAATAATATTCTTGCGAATATATGAAAGATATTTCCAGTTTTATTCATGAGTTTACAGTTATGAGTTCGCAGAATAATTCAATTATATTCTGCGAACTCATGATGCGCGTGCATCTTGGAACATCTAATATAACAAATTCTATGTTTCACTTTAAGTGGCCCCAGTGACACAGTGACAATCCCTAGATACACACAGTTGATTGTTGAAATAGAGCAAACCAGATTCTTTTAGAGCTTTTGGTTCAACTTACACCTGCGAATCGTTTTTTTTCCAAAATGAAATTGACGAAACACAAAACACGCTCAAACATAATGGAAGCAACACCCATTACGATGTGCAAATACCCAAATTGAGATCGATTTGCATAAGTGAAAGAGTGGAGAAAAAATATCGCACTAGTAAAATAAATATTTTTGAATGATTTCATTTTTTCATTTCATTTATATTTATATATTTTTTATATTTCATTTTTTGTGTTTGTTTGCTATGTGCGTTTAGTATCATTATTTTATATCACCTATTTTTACATGTGTTTTAAGTAAAAATTAATAACTCATTATGTTTCAAATTTTCACTTCAAAAAATGTCTATAGTGAATCTAAATCTGTTATGGGGATATATAATTTTATATGCTGCCCGCGGAGTTATGATGCATTTCCAAAGTGGCCCGCAAGATCATTTGGGTTGGCCACCCGTGATGTAGGGATTGTAAAAGAAAAGACATAAGACAAAGGACATCAAAAAAATTTAAAATCTTGTATACTTGTTGATAGAAATACATATAAAATATCTATTCTAATATAATTACTCATATCGTCTTCAATTCATATATTCAATATTCAATTTATATATATATCTACATATATATATATATATATACTTTATTTATTATAAAGTGAAAATTAAAAGTAGAAGTTAAATGAAATGTCTCAGTTTAAGGAGATTTTTTAAATCTTTTTTCGTGTAAATGATTTGATTTCAAGGTTTCAAGGTATGCTAATTCTAGTGCATTTTCTAACAAGACACAAACAGGTTGTTAAATAAATATTGTAACTGTTTTAATTTTACAAATTATTAAAAAGTTGTAGAAAGAAGAAATAAATAAAACTGTACTGTTTTCAAATTATTACCTACACTATAACTTCTTTAAGTAAACAAAAAATATTGTAAGAGGAGACGAGGCTTTTGCAATTCTGATTTAAATATTTTTTGAGTCTATCAAAAGTTAAAATAATGTTCCGGTTTCTGCATTAAAAGTTTAAATTCCCTTCAGGTGTAACATCTTCTTGAGAATGACATGTTTAAAATATTAACAAATTTAATATATTTTAGATACCAATATATTAAATTTTTTAAATATTTTTTAACTTGATTCTCAAGTTAATTCTCCGAAAAAATCTTTTTTTAATAAACATCAGCAAATGTCAAAAAGCCTTTGGCACTTTTTTGTTATCAAGTGTAGAATGCTTCATTGAATCAGAATGGAAAAATCAGTGGAAAATGAAAGACAAACAAAAATATTTGATCTTAAACTACAAAAAAAAAAAAAAAAAAAAAAAAAAAACCCATGGTAAAGAGGATATGTTCTCACAATTGCGTGGGTTCACAGAAAATCATAATAAAAGATGTTGCACCAATGAATTTGTTTTTGAACTACTCATGCACAAAGAGGTTCAGATTATAAAGTGAAAAACAAAATTAGAAGTTGAATGAAATGTCTTTGTGGATGGTTTTTTTTATCGGTTTCCATATAAACGATTTGGTTTCAAGCTATGCCAATTCTCATGGACGTTTACGGACAAGGGACAAACTGGTTTTTAAATAAATATTTTAAATGTTTTAATTTTAAACTAAAAAATTTTTTTTTCTAAAAAGTTCAGAAATTTTTGTTTGAGTTTGTACCTAAACTATCGAAATTTACGAGGTCACTAAAAATTCTAGATTACATAGAAAATAAGGATGATCCTCGTTAAAATGAAATTTTAAATGAGTTTTTGTCTGTTGAGGATAAAAAGATTATAAAGTGAAAAGCAAAATTAGAAGTTGAATGAAATGTCTTGGTTGATGGTTTTTTTTTATCTGTTTCCATAGAAATGATTTGGTTTAAAGCTATGTCGATTCTCGTGGACGCTTTTGGACAAGATATAAACTGGTTTTTAAATAAATATTTTAACTGTTTTAATTTTAAATTAAAAAAAATTTTCAGAAAAGTTCAGAAATTTTTGTTTGATTTTGTATCTAAAATATCGAAATTTACGAGGTCACTAAAAAATTCTAGATAACTCAGAACATAAGGAGGATTCTCGTTAAAATAAAATTCTAAATGAGTTTTTGTCTGTTGAGGATAAATCACTTACTTAATATTCACTAAAGTATAAATATTTTAACTGTTTTAATTTTAAACTAAAAAAAAAAAAATTTCCAAAAAATTCAGAAATCTTTGTTTGATTTTGTACCCAAACTATCGAAATTTACGAGGTCACTAAAAATTCTAGATAACACAGCACATAAGGATGATCCTCGTTAAAATAAAATTGTAAATGAGTTTTTGTCTGTTGAGGATAAATCACTTTATTAATATTCACTAAAGCATTCGTATGAAATGAAAATAGTTTAATTGTCCTACATTGACCGCTTGTAAATAGATATAAAGTAATTAGAATTCTTCTCCTCAAATCTATCTTAGATGCAATTTGTAATTCAGTGCAATTCAGGTTTCTCCACCGTCTCTTATCTTTCGCAATATATGCTGCCCTATACGGTGCTTTAATTTTTTCTTTCAACCCTTTACTGAAAATGTGTTTTTTAGACAAAAATTAATTTTAAAAAATCCCTTAAAAAGTTATTTAGTATGCATCCAAATTCGTATTTTTTTATAAAAAATCCAATTATGCATCTGATACATGAAACAAAATAGGTATTGTATATTTTATGTTTTTACATAAAATTATAAATGAGTTTGATAAAGTTTGATAGTCTGAATTAAAATTGTAAATGAGTTTTATGAGTTTAATATAATATAATATTTAATACATTAATTTTTTTTAATTTCTTTTTACATGTTTTTAAATATTTTTTGTTGTTGAGTTAAGTAGTGTTAATGTCAAGTTGATAATCTTCAATTTCTAAATGAAAATACAACGATAATAGCAATTTGTGCATTAGCTGAAAATTATTTGTTTATTATCATATTAGATAATGATAAATAAGATTCGTTACATAATTTTTCCAGTTTAGCTGTTGAAGAAAAACACTATAATGTAAAAGACTTTCGTGAACAAATCTGTTTTCTTCAATCTTACAACGGAGATATTTAAATAAAAAACAAACCACTAATTATCGTGAAAAATCTGGTCTAAGGTATAGCATGCTTGATATGTAAACAACTTTGCTTGTTGCTTTGAATCAATCTATAAAATATATTACAGGAAATATTTACAAAAAAAGTTAACTACCGAAAATTTGTATTCATTACTAATAAAAGATTTTATTTTTTAAAGGCATTTACCAACTTTTTATACTTTATTTAATTTTATTTAACAATAAGCTATTTAACAAGAGAAACTTTATGGCAACCATCATCAACTTAGCTTTTCTGAGTAATTACTCAATTAATTACTCTTTTGTTCATTTATTTCACCCATTCCAACTATATTACCATGGTAACAATATTTAAAACTATAACGTGATTGAATTGCTGAAATTTACGGCTTTATCTCTCTTTTTTATCTATTTTTTTTAAGTTTCCACCATGATCACTTTGATCTGAAGTCAATTCGTAAATGACAATTATATAGCAAATTCATTATCAATCAGGATGCCAACACACAAGAGGTCACATTTCGCACAATAACTCAGAACGAATACTCCCAAGGATGCATTCTGAGGGATTCGCTTCCTTTACCTCTTCTGAAGCCTAATGGAAGGACATTCCAGGCTTCAGATTTATCGTACTCAACCCCCAGTCACAGACTTAATAAATATCAGTTTTGATTCTGTTTAGTATTGTTTATGTGATATAGTTTTTTAATGAGTAATAAAGTTGCTCTGCACTTTTTCTTGCTTCATAAGATGCAGTTACGTTAATATGTGTAAATATAATATGACATCTCTAAAATGAGGCCTATTTTATCGATTTTTACATTCTTTTCTAGAAATAATGCATACAATATTTAATATAGTTTTCCTATTTTCTACTTAAACAAATTACTCTGATGTGCCAAAACTTAAGCAACGATGTATTTTTTAAGCAGCCATGAAATTGTAGAAAAGGGCGGCTTGTCGTGACATCCAATTCAGTAGAAAAGTGATTCGTATGCAGATATAAAAACTGAGGCGTCTCAAATGTATGCCTTGTTCTTGGTAAAACAAAAACTTCCTTAAAATTAATTTTGTTATTTTACAGACGGCCCTGAATCAAGTCCTGCGTTCCATATTGCAATTTAAATTACGATAGTGTGTGTAACCTCCTATTAGATTTCAAAAAAAAAAAAAAAAAAAAACTACAGAAAAGCCTGAAATTGAAAAAAACAAACCTGATTGATTTCTACCAAGAAGCAGTTCATCATCCGAGAAGATCACTTTGTGGGGGATGTTGAAGTTTGCTACCTGAATTACTTACCTGGATCGCATTAAGCTTACATCTGTTGCATACCTTTTCCTTTTTCCGAGCCACCCAAGTTATTTGTCTGTCGAATTACCTCCCAAGAAGAAAACTCTTTGATGCGAGACGAATTGAATTAGAACAAAGGGATAAAAAAAAATCAAACGGTAGATTTGCAATGATGTAATAGATTCCTTTGAGACATTACTTGAAGAATGTGAAAAAATAATAAAATAGGCTCCTGT
Organism: Caerostris darwini; assembly: GCA_021605075.1. Taxonomy (NCBI): domain Eukaryota; kingdom Metazoa; phylum Arthropoda; class Arachnida; order Araneae; family Araneidae; genus Caerostris; species Caerostris darwini. Next base: position 354,147 of record BPLQ01006841.1, on the reverse strand, counting down.
TGACTGGTTATTATTAAAAGCAATGATTGATTTATACTTTTTTATAAATTGGATCTTGCAGGTAAATTATTGCCAAATGTTAATCCTCTTTGCCAAATATCGCCTTTAATTCCCATCGTATCTTTTTATAAGTTAGATATTGCTGATACTGCAAAAATTTCTTTTTTTATGACTTGACTATTAAAAAACTCAATCCTTAAACTCCAACTTATCAGTTCAGAAACTCAAATTTGTGAAACATAGTTGGTACTGAGGAACCAACATAAGTGAAAATGCAGCGTAGTGGGTATTTAATTGTAACATGGTTGGATGTGAAATTCAAGAAATTGGATCTTCCAAATGCCACGCTTAAATGTTTCGAAATTCCAGCGCATGCAAATGTCGCTTTTAAATGAAACAGAAATGAAAGAAAGCGCTTAGTATAAGTCAGTAGACGATTTCTTTTGTGTCCACAAATGCCCATTTTTATCTCCGTCTCATTGTAACACTCCAAAAAAAGATGGCAAAAGATGAAAACCAGGGAAATATGCAAAGACCCTTCTAACTCAGTAAATTTCCTTCACCATTTGACATAAAACTTCGGATTTGCCACTTTATTTTAAAAGTTAATTTACATTAAGAATTATTCACCAAGACAATTTTTCAATCATTTAATGAGTATGTGCGTGTGTATATTCTCAAATGTTCTGAGCCTGGATTCCAAACTTTCAGAAATTTAGATTCAGTACTTCTAATTGATAAATTTTCTTGTTAAGCCACCAACAAAAATTGGGACTAAGTCATTAACAACCGAAAAGTTTTGTATCAACCGAAAGTCAGTTTTACATAGGGAATGATTTCAAGAGAAGTAGCAAACGATTGCAAATGCGTAGTAAATGTAAGGATTATTTGTTATTTGACTATCGGTTTTTCCACTTTTAAAAATCGATCTAAATAAGAAGATATTAAATCGGTTACTGAAGAAAATCATCTAAATTTGGAGAAAATGGAAAAATGTTCGAAATTTGGAGATGGTGGCATGAAAATTTAATGTAAATATAGTATCTCGGTTAAAATTATTTGGACCATTAATTAATCTGCGTTTTACTATAAACGAAAGGATTTATTATGTACGTTTTTAATTAAATTGGTTTGATGTATTTTTTTAACCGAAGATTCAGTATTTGATACAATTTTTTTAAAATGATGTTTGTGTTCTTGTCATTCAAATATTATTTTATTTTAGATGACCGCCATGTTAAAAACAATTACAATAAATAAGTATTTAAAATGAAAATATATATTTTACAAATGAAATTAACGGATGAATTCTGAACTTTTTTAAAAGTCAATCATAGAATTAAATGATTTGGATTTAAAATAAAAAAAAAACATAGAAGACATATATTCTGGAGCATTTAAAATATTTTATACATTTGAATTTTTTATATTTTTATTTTTATGATTCAGGATTTAATTTGAGATCCAATTTATATAATTATAATTCTCACAGAAAGAAAATTACAGGGAACAATCGAAAATGAGGCTGTGCACAGAAAGAATAAGAATAAATTATAATAATTACACGTTTATTAGTACATGATTAAACAGTGTATAAAAGAAAAAATCATCAACTTATAAGAGCTACAACTTATATTAAAAAATCATTACATAGCATATTTACATACAGAATACGAAGAATGAAAACTTTAAGTTTTCAGGACGAAGCATAAATACTACTCTGTCCAAAAATTAAGACCAATTTTCAATTTAAAATTCCCGGGGCTAATGGAATTTCAATTTGTTTTTCTTTTTTAGGTTTCTGGCACTGTCCTTTATATCTGTGTGAATATTCATTAGTGTTTGAGTTACGCTTGGCTTTGTGAGACGCTAAAAATGATTCCGGCAATTTTTGAAATGTCTGAATTAATTGAGCAAAGAACTTGCATTCAATTTTGTTTGCAGAAACGTATAGAATGTTGCAGAAGGCATTCAGTGAGCATTTCTATATCGGAAAGAAATGTTTAAAAAGGGTATAAACAGTTCAATGAAGGCAGAGAACGCATTGAAGACGAAGAGTCCTGTTGTGGCGCTGCCATCCACCCACTCAGTGAATGAGACGTAATTAGGAAATTGATGGGAAATGTGTAATTTTAAATTTATGTATTGTGTGTTTAAATTTGGTTGCAAATTATATGTTTTTTTGTTTTGTTTTGTCATTGTATTTCGATATTCATAAAGTTGCAATTTGTTAAATTACGTGTGAAACATTTTCAAATCCTGATTAATAATAATAATTATAATAATAAAAAGAAAAAGAATAAGAGAAGAAAGAAAAGTCTTAAGTTGTGCCATTTTCATTCAAACTCAGTTCTTGGTAGGGGTTGTTGTTTGACTTCCGGTGTGGTCAGGGTAGAAGATGGCGGACCCCATGAAGTACGAATTGAGCCTCAGGCTCCTGTCACCCCGTCTGGAACCGGGATCTCGACCAATCGAAGCCTGGAATGACGTCAGCTATGACGCGGTCATGATTCGTGCTTATAAACGGTGGTGGACAGAACAAGTGGCTTTTTTTTTGACTGAGACTGGACGATGGAGTGTTAGCAATTGTATTCTGTAAAAACTGAGGGTTAGCTGCTGCACCAGGTGAAGAATTCGGCTGCAAGACAATCCAAGATGATCAGGGATTGAGACATCACAGCAGCAAAATGCGACCGAAATTGTGCGTAGTAATGTAAAGCACAATCTGTTTTTTGACAATGATCACTTTTGAGATTTGCCGTTACAGTCGAGGATTTTGCGGACGAAAGGTTCAACGTTCCAATGACAAAGTTTGAGATGAGTACTCGTTTGATTGTTTGATTTCTCTTTGCAATATTTTATCATTTCCTTTGAACATTGTATTTTTAATGTATTCAGCATTCAGATACAGATTTTGAATAACTCTAAAGTGATATTGAATGCTCAGTGCGAGTTCAGCGTACATTCCTCCGTCCTTTTTGCATATGAACTCAACAGACAGAATTTAGTGCCTCGTCCTTTTCTTGTAATTAAATTGCTTGTGATAGATATGAGTGAAAGTTAAATTACAAGAATTGATTTAATTTCTATTTTTATCTAATATATTGTGATTAGTTAAATCTAAGTGTATTATGTTTGTACGTAATTGTATAATATTGGTGGGGCCCCTGTTTGCATTTAATTCAAAATTAATTCATTTGTTTATATCTATTTTTATTATAATAAATCTAATGTCTATGATTGTATGTTTCCTGAGTATTATTTCCTGCAGACAATGCACACCATGCTGATTGTCGTTTAGGTAAAATTTTAATTTCCTGGGTTATTATCTAAGAACACAACGCAATTAATTCAATAATAGTATCTGATTTGTTTTGCTTTTGATTCGTGATTAGAGGTAATAGTTAAATTAATTAAAATACTAGATAGCAACACGACAGTCCTCTGTCCGGCCATCAACCTCAACCGACGAAGCTCACGTCCAAAACATTAAAACATTAAAGATTTGGTGCTTGCAAGCCGTCGATTTACAATTAGAGACCTTGCTGATGATGTTGGAATTTCAAAAGGATAGGTCAATTCCATTTTGGGCCTCAAACGCGTCAAATATCGATTGGTACCGAAACCACTGAGAGCGCCAGCACACTCTGCATTGATTCTTTGCGAATTTTTCGCCAAAAATGAAACCCATATCGTTCTACAACCACCGTATTCACACCGTGCGACTTCTGGCTATTCCCTAATTTCAAAAGAGCATTCCGGGACATCGTTTAGAGTCGATTGAAGAGATTCAACGAGAATCGTCGGCGCTTTGAAGGTCATCCCTGTCGATGACTTTTTCGCATGCATTGAGGATCGGAAAAAAGTTGGCATAAGTGCATTGTGTCCGGAGGGGATTACTTTGAAGTCGATGAAATAAATAGGGACACAGTAGTATTTGCCTTTAGGAAATTCTCCAGAAAGGAATCTGACTCTACAACATAAAATGGTATGGTAAGCAAAAAATAAACAGCATCAAATTATGTCCCTTAGGGAAGTTGTCTACAAGTTAGATAAAGGCATCAAACAATAGTTTCACAACACTCTAGTTTCTAAAACATAATATATATAAGAATTTCTATATAGATACGCACCAAAGATTTTGTCTTGGGGGGGAGGGGGTCAACAAAATAAATCATAATCGTTTATGAAAGCTCAATAAGTTATTACTAAACTATAAGTAACAGAAAAGGTATCTGAAGTCGAAATTTCATATATCAATTATTTTATTTTATGAAATATTTTTTGTATTGCACTTACCACACTTTTACAAAATATATTTATTTTATAATGGGCAAAGTAGTGAAAAACAATGTATTAAAAAAATACATTATGTGTACATCCCTATATTCAAAAATGAACTGTTGAAATTATGAGAAAAAATTAACTTTGATTTTAAAATAATATTCTTGCGAATATAGGACAGATATTGCCTGTTTTATTGATGAGTTTACAGTTATGAATACGCAGAATAATTAAATTACGAGAAGAAACTGGCTTGTTTATGAATGACAAGCAAAGGCCTGTACCAGAATTAAGAAATGATGAGTGGTTATAGGATTTGTGCTTTTTAGTGGATATTGTCGAAAAACTCAATTAATTAAATATATTATTGCAAGTAAAAGAACCTTATAATCGATACATTTAATCGCATAAAAGCATTTCAGAGGAAACTGTCGTTATTTGAATCGTAATTGAAAAGTAATAACGCTCACCACTTTCAATTGTTGAAGTGAAAGAGTGGAGAAACAAATATCGCACTCGTAAAATATATTTTTTAATAATTTCATTTTTTTTATTTCATTTGTATTTACATATTTTTTATATTTTATTTTTAGTGTTATATATTTCTTTACAACCTGCGTTTAGTATCATTATTATTATATTATCTATGTTTACAAATAAGAATAATAGTAAACACAAAAATTAATAACTCATTATGTTTCAAATTTTCACTTCAAAAAATGTCTATAGTGAATCTAAATCTGTTATGGGGATATATAATTTTATATGCGGCCCGCAAAGTTATGTTGCATTTCCAAAGTGGCCCGTAAGATCATTTGGGTTGGCCACCCCTGCTCTAGTCCAACATAACAATATTTAGTCCTAAGTGATTTATGATACAAAAAGGTGCTGAAATACAATGATCGTCGGATGAATGAAAGGTCCACACTCTTCAAACTAACGCCTTAGTAGCCCTCCCATTAAAAGAGTAGTTCTTAACCAGGCATCCGTGGAGATTTCAGATAAAATAAGCTTAGATGAGAAAAAAATCTATTCATTATTTTTATTCTAAATTAAATTCCTTTTCCTATATAATAAAGTAGGATAAGAAACACGTGTGATCCCCAGCAAAAACAAGAGATAATTTTATATCGTACAACTGCAGCTGCAATACCAAAATAATTGCCTACTCTCATTAGTACTTCGAGATTAAGCAATCATTAGCAGCAGCAGGGGGCCTCTAGATCGCAATCCTGCTGTGTGCAGCCATACACTCATCAATTGTAGTCATTGAACCAAAAAAAAAGCATTCTCACTCTGGTTAACCAATGACTAGATTAGTTACAAGTGTTTCTTACTTAGTGTATCATTTTAAACATAACTGGTTGACTGTTTAATTTTATTTTATGCATCTAAGTAGACCAGGGGTGGCAAACCCAAATACTTTGGCAAATACAAACTACAGTGGTACCTCGACATACGAGTTTAATTTGTTCCGCAACCTTGCTCGTATCTTGAATTACTCGTATCTCGAAGCAAATTTCCCCATACAAAACAATTGAACTACCATTAATCCGTTCCAACCTCCAAAATGTCACCCCAGTTAGTTTTGTTACGTGGTTTTGAATAATAAAAACGTATTTATAAATATCAAATATTTATTGCACAAAAACAAAAAAGAGAATGTAAAGAAATAAATTAGATATCCTCACTGGTCTTTGCCTTTTTCGCTACATTTTTCTCGCTTTCACCTGTAGGCCGTTTAGAAAAAAACATGTCCAAGGAGATTTGTTTCTTCCTCCCTCTCAGAATGTTCCGGAAATGAGTTAGGCAAGTGTCATTAAAAAGGTCAGATGCACGACCTGTTGCAACTTTTTCTGGGTGTTTTTTTTCCACGAACTGTGAAACACTCTCCCACATTCCTAAGATCTCCTTTATCTCACTTGTAGAAATAACCTCCTCCTCTGACTCCTCAAAACCAATTTCTTGCATAACCTCAGTATGCTGCTGTGACTGTAACTCTTGTATCTCCTCAGTCGTCAGTTCCTGGGTGTACTCCTCGATGAGCTCGTTCACGTCTCTCTCTTCCACCTCTAGACCCATGGATTTCCCCAGAGGTACAATCTCCTCTTCTACTGAAACACCGGGTTCCGGGTTAGCACTTGACTTTTTACAAACTTTTTTCCGATCCATGGTTATAAAAATAAACGAACTACAACTGTAAATGTAAACGCAACATAAAACGCGAACACAACTACACAACTTATCACAGCGGAAGCACGCTGCTAACTGATCGTGATGGCGCGACTGCGTGTTTCTAACGAACCGAACCGGACTCGTATCTCGAATTTCGCTCGTAACTAAAAGCAAAAAATCACTTGCTCGTCGGCTCGTATCTCGAAAAACTCGTATGTTGGGGCACTCGTATGTCGAGGTACCACTGTACTTTGGAAATGCATTCTAACTCCGTGGGCCGCATATAAAATTATATATCCCCCTACTAGATTTAGACCCACTGTAGACATTTTTTTGGAAAATTGAAAAATAATGAGTTATTATTATTGTGTTTACTATTATTTTTACACGTAAACATAGATAATATAATAATGTTGATACTAAATGTACATTGTAAAGAAATATATAACACTAGAAATGAAATATAAAAAAATATATAAATTTAAACGAAATATAAAAATATATATAAATTTAAACGAAATAAAAAATATATATATTTATTTTACTACGATATTTGTTTCTCCACTCTTTCACTTAGCTTTTGCAAATCGATCTCCATTTTGGTATTTGCACATTGTAATGTGTGTTACAGGTTAGCGTTCGTTATGCTTGAGCGTGTTTTGTGTTTCGTCAATTTCATTTTCGAAAAAAACGATTTTCAGGTGTCAGTTGAACCAAAAGCGCTAACAACTTGAACTAAGAGTCTAGTTTGCTCTTATATCAACAGTCAACTGTGCGTATCTAGGAATGGTCACTGCGTCACTTAAAGTGAAACATAGAATCTGTTATATTAGATGTTCTAAGATGCGCGCTCATCATGAGTTCGCAGAATATAATTTAATTATTCTGCGAACTCATAACTATAAACTCATAAATAAAACAGGCAATATCTGTCATATATTCACAAGAATATTATTTTAAAACCAAAGTTAATTTTTTCTCATAATTTTTTCAGTTAATTTTTGAATATATGGATGCACACATAATGAATTTTTTTAATACACTGGTTTTCACTACTTTGGCCATTATAAAATAAATATATTTTGTAAAAGTGTGATAAATCTCAAGGGCCAAAAAAATATTCAAGGTGTGCCGCGGATTGGCCACCCCTGGTTTAAAACATGAGAACTTTCGTTTCCGCATTGGCTGTAAGGTTTCAAACCAAGATCCCTTCATTCGGAATCTTACACGTGGCCTTAATAGACAGCTCCGACCCATACTGTGAAGGTTTAGAAATGAATACACTGAGTATGTATTTTTTCTATAAAAATAAAATAAATCGTATTAACTTAAATAAAAAAATCCTGTTCATTTATCTAAGTAAATAAATTTATCTATTTTTTCTTATTATGAACACTGGGTTTATTGGAAAATACTAAATTATTTTCATATATTTTTTTAATTTAGTAAAGAGATAAATTTAATATTAATTAAAAAGTAGGACACAGTTAGCATTCAAAACAAGACGTAACATAATACAGCTGAACAGTTCATTCAGGCACTATCTTCGTGGTATATTTTCCTTTTCGAAAAACCATCTAAAATCTTTATTCCATGGGAAAAGAAGTGCAATTTGAATTTTTTAATTTGAGTCCCTTTTCCTTTGCAAATGAAATTTGAAGGAGGAAACTAATCCAGTATTGCCCAATGCAATTTCAAGATGCGGTGTAACAAATGATTACTCCACTTTAAAAAATTGAACTTCGAATGACCGGTCTACCGGTAATAAAGGAAATAGTTTTTTATCAAGGCCAGCGGGTTTATCGGCGACATTTAATAACAAGCCAACGCAACTGGGGGTCTGGCATCCCATTGGCAGTGGTCAGTTGCGCCGGCATGCCGACCAACCTTGATGTTTATTCATGATTCTTAATTAGCAGTGTAGCGCAGTCCTTCCCAGCACCTAGACTGCCACACCCGCCCTTATCTGCGTGCTTGACAAATAGCACACGAAAAAAGCTCTTCACCTCTGAACTGCTCGAACCTTGCAGTTCCGGGGCGTAGCCCGGGACTCTGTCCTTGCTGCGATGCACTACTTACCGACCTACCAAGAAGATTGCTTGTTCATGGCGCCAAATTGTGAGGGGATTTAAAACTGAACACCTTTGAATCGTTTCGTTGCGTTTTTCTGAAGTAAAGAATTCATCCATTTAATATCACATCATTTATTTGAGTATAGGTTTTTAAAAGTAAAAAAGTATATTAACGTGTTTGTTTCATTTATTTTACTATATCGACAGCAATTCAGCTAATCAAAATAAAATATACCTCAACTAGAACAAATTAAAATAAGCCTCAACTAGAACAAAATAAAGTAAATCTTAACCAGCACAAGATAACGCGAATCTCAATCAGAATCCTGCCGGATCGTTGCCGTAGAATGGTTTATTTTATTACTATTTATTTTTTCTTTGTACTTTATAGAATTCAATATTAATTGCTCAATAAAAAATGGCGCCCGATTCGTGGTATCTTGCGCAGAATAGCGTGCAGGAGGGCGGATGTTCGCATACGCTGCTGGCTTTCTAAGGTGTTAGTATAAAATAATATAATCAAATAAGGTATTAGTATAAAATAATATAATCAAATAAGGTATTAGTATAAAATAATATAATCAAATAAGGTATTAGTATAAAAAGTTAATTTACTTAAGGTGTGGTAAAAAGTGGAATATTTGTGGTGGAATCTGGAATAAAGTGAAATATTAATCAACACTAGATATTAAAAATAATTACAGCATAAATCAAGATCATCAACATAAATCAAGATTATCAACATGAAGTTGTTATTACTTCCTTAATATTAAGGAGAAATCCCTCGGTCTTAACTATCATTATTTCTGTGAACTGCATACAAAAGCATCTCGCACACTTTTAACATCCTCTGTAGACACGCCTGGTTGCCCTACACTTTTTCTTCTACATCCTGTCTCTTCGAACCAAGGATGCCACCAGCAGATAGAATGAAACTTTGTTATATTCATTGACATCGTGAAATCCTTGCAACTGGACATACCTTTTTACTTTTCAAATTAAAAAACACACTAGCTACATTTATTGTTCATTTGCTAACAAGCAACATTTATTGCTCATTAGATAAAAGTTTCATGAACAATAAACGTCGCTAGTGTTTCATTTATTATGGAAAAGTAAAAAATTGAGCTTAGTTGCTGAAGTTGCAAGATGGCAATCAATAATCCTCCTTCAACGTAAATTTCGACGACCGTGGCAACGAGCGCAGCTGGCGTGCAATAAGGCCGAAGTTCGAATCCACTGGCGACATTGTTGTTTGTACTGTTTTCAGAAGTAGTCACTCTATAATGATTGGGATAATATGTGTAAAAATGCCTGTTGAAAGTCAGGGCGTCTGGAGGAAGTTTTCCAGATTTCTGTCATATGTCACGCAAATGCGAGGCGATTACTCCTAAAAGGCAATATCGTGTCCCCATTGCCCGTCAATGGAGTGTTCCTGACGTACAAATGTAAAACACTAGACCCATCGATATTGAGCCCAGTAACTGCAACATTGGCTTGAAATGATTTGTTTTAAAACAATTTTTTCCACTGCAATATAGAGTTCACTATTAATTCTTCAATATAAAATATCAATTAGAATTTTAAACCAAGTTACCTGGAAACCTGACACGTGTGAACAAACCTCCCGAAGATGCAGAATAATTTCCGTTATCATTAGCTTTCTCGAGAAGGCAAGATTAGAAGTCATTTTATGTCTAAAAATTAGCGAGATTATAAACATACAAAAAATCCTAAGTGAACCAGTGGAATATTAATGGAAAATTACGAATGAAAGGATATCATAAATTCAAGACACACCAGATCTTTACTTCTTTTTACAAATGTAGTCAGTTCGTCTTATACTCATAACATCTTAAAACAGGGATGTACAGACTTGTGAAGACAGCGTACTGTATGTACTTGATGTAATCATGTACTCAATGAAAGCTGTCTGCGGCCGCATGTGTACGATGTAAGTTAGCCACAATATCATGCAACAAATTTTTTGTTTGTTTCTTAATTATATTATATAATTTATTTTTTATACATAAATTATATAATATTTCCTTATAATTTAGAACTCTATACAAATTTTAAAAATATTTTACTGCCTGATGCCCAAGCGTAAAAAAGTATTAATTCAATTGTTTTATGTATCTTTTTTTGGATGGAACACGCCTTGTGCAATGAACATCGTTGAGATGATAAAATAATTTCGTAGATAGGGATCCTGCATCCAGATTAGAGTCTTAATAATCTTATTGCATCCAGGTTAGAGTCGTAATCTAATATTTAAATATTTTTTTTTATTAAACAAAATCTGCCTCATGTTCCCTTTTTAATCTTTCATCCAAAACATTCTCATATATATTTATAAATAAAAAGGGCATATGATGTGCGGGCCGTAAAAAAAGCGTTGGCGGTCTGTGCATCCTTGTCATATATGTTATATTTCCATTTTTTTAAAATAGTATTTTAGAATTTCAGAATAGAGTCTGTTACAATATTTTCAATTGCATGTTTCATCAATCAAAGCAAACTTCTTATATAGAACAAAGTATTATCAATGCAACCATTATTTTTATTTTTGAGGGATTTTACTCATATTATAATTACTTTTGAAATTTTTTCATTTTTTTCAGTTAAAACAATTTTAATTTAAAAGAAGTTAAACGTACGTATATGTATCGGTGTCCCTATTAGGTAACACTTATGTGTTAATTAAAGTTATTTATATCAAAAGTGAAGATATAGAATATCTCTGAATAATAGGATAATGAACAAAACTCATAACTGAAAGATAATGAAAAGTACAGCTTTAAATTGTTTTTAGGTGTAAGCTTAATCCATGAGATTTATCTGAATTTTTCTATATACTATATTACTCTGAAATAATTTATTAAAAATTGTTTTTTTACCATATAAAATTAATGTTCTTTCTAATAACGAGGAATAGTGTCAAATGAATAGGAAATGATTCATAATCATACATGAAATAAATTATGCATGGAATTTTTTAAACAAATTAAAAAAGAAAGTGCAATTTTGTAGTGTATCTACTATAGAAAACTGATTTATTTTCTTTTAATGTTTTTTAATAAATATATTTAAGTGTATTTGTTAAAACATTGTCGTACGTTTTGGAATCTCTTTTTAAAACATTTTTCTTTGTTCTTTTTGGTTAACTGAATTTATATGAAAAAGTAGTTCGGATTGTAAATCTGTATTTGTATCATATCAAGGCATATGGCAAATAAAAAATCCAGAAATTCAGCTTAGCACAATTTTGTTTTATTTAAATTCATTATTCTTTGAGATAACTATAAGATGTTCGAAGCTACTTTAAAACTACTTATTTTTATAGTATTAAAGAATAAAAGAAAAGCAATATATTTTCAACGACCATTATTTTGTTTTATCAGCAAACTTTGCGATTTGGAACCAAAACTTGTTTCAAGATGTCATTCCTCTTATCCAAGCAATCGCCTATATATCTTTTCAGTAATTTACTGTCAGTTCAAAATCCCTTCCACCGATGTATTTTCCATGCCTTTAATATCTTTGTGCAATTTTAAGTGTAACCTATTTTTCAATCTTAAATGCTTAAATTTTTTAATTATGTTATTTGAAATATCTAATCTTTTTAATTACTCAATTACAAAAATTTAAAATCTATTCCTACTTCTTTTTATTTTTATTTTTTATTTATTTATTTTTTAAAAAAAGTTTATTGTTAATCCTTTAGCTTTTTGACTTGAGTGAGGATAATTAATTTTTTTTTTCGATTTCCATTTGAAAGAGCTGAAAATTTATCACACAAGATTGCATAATGTAGTTATCTTTTATAACTACGAACACCATTTACTCTTTTTATAATTTCTTTCATTTCTTTTTATTGCACTCTTTTTCACAAAATTTTTCTTGATTCAACTACATACCACCAATTTTCTTTTACTTTTTACGATCTACTACTAAACTTGAAATACAATGGAAAAAAAATATTTTATATACTTTTTGGAAAAAAATATTGAGTGATACATATCATTCAATATACACAGAGCAATCAAAGAAAAGATAACTGTTTAGTCAAAAATTTATCACAAGCAACGTAATTAACTTTTTTTTCAAACAAGTAGATAAAAATGGCGCCAGAAGAATAGAAGAAGGAACAAAAGTCATATTTGTATTTTAAAAAATGGTAAGAAAAGTGTGTTTTTAAATTATTATTAAGTTAAATTTAATATATGCAATGAAGTGTAATATCTTCTTGCATTGATGTAAAAATACTATTTATTTAAAAATATTGGTGTTAATGTACAAGCTAATGTTTTTCTTACCTGCAGTGGATAATAAAGTATTGTCAGAATATTGAGCAAAAGTTACATTGGAATTTGAAAAAAAAATAAACAGTGCAATTAAAACACTTTTTGACTGTAAGTCTAACAAAGAAAATCAATGTTGGTAATTTAATGTATTGTTATAAAAAAATTTATTTAAGTGTATTTTTTTAAAGGTAAACAGATAGTCAACGTTCATTTTAACAGCGATGATTTGGTTTGTCGCTCCACGGTCATTTTGAGCACACTTTGGGCTAATTAGTCAGGGACCTACAGTTTAACGTGGATTCCAAACCACTACAAACATCCATGTCAACGCCAGCATTCGAATCTGAAGCCTGTGGTATCAAAGACCAGATTAACAGCGATGGAGAAAGAATAGAAAGTGAATGTTAATTATACGTGGCTTTAAAAAAAGTGACCAAAGCACAGCTTTAAAATTTCGATGAGAGTAATTTGAATACAAAGAATTTATCTGCGTATATATTATATTCCTTACATTTTCCCCCATCACTGGTGGATAGAAAAGGGTGTTAAAAATCAATAAGAAAATTTATGCTGAGGGATTTTAAAAGTAAGGAAAGTACAGCTGGGAAATTTTAATCCATATTTTTATATTTAGCATATTTGAATTTAATTCTGAAAATTAAAGAAAAAAAGGGTCTTGTATCTTATACGTACTTAGAAAACCTTTCATGAACATTTATGCATTCTGTGATATGTACTATGAATAATTTGCTACAAATTTTACATGTGTATATAGGGATTTTTTTTACAAATATAGAAAGTTAATAAGGATTATGCGCGATGTATTGTTTTGTCATTCTTTTAAAAGTAAAATTAAAAAAAAGAGAGAGAGAGAGGGAACGACGGAGATGGACAAAAATTGAGAAACTAGGAAATATTATTAATTTTATAAATTTACTAATTATTTTATGGATTAATTAATATTTTTCATTACTAGGATTTCATTACTAGGATGTATCTAAAATGAATAATAACATACACATGTTCATTTCTTATGAGGTGGATATTAAAGATGTAAATTGTTACAGTTGTAAAAAGTACATTTGATTAATCTTATAATCGACTGCCATTTGAGAGATAAATTTTATATGTAAAGAAATTGTGCAAGTTTTGCAACAGATTAAGTTTACAATATTCCCATAATCATATTTATATTTTTAAATACTGACAAAATTTTGTAATCACTTCATTTCATTTATGTTACAAATGCTACTAAAGCGAACTTAAGAAGTATTTGAAAACGGTTCATAAATTTTTTTTTCGCCATTTTCTTTATCATGCCGAATTGTTTGTAATTTTTTTTCCCAATCATTCGTTTAAATAATATGTATACTAACTTCTAAAGCAGGGTTGGCCAACCCGTGGCCCGCCTTGAACATTTTTCCGGCTTGTGAGATTTATCACACTTTTACAAAATATATTTATTTTATAATGGCTAAAGTACTGAAAACCAATGTATGAAAAAAAATACATTAATTGTAAATCCATATATTCAAAAATTAACTGTCTAAATTACGAGAAAAAATTTACTTTGAAAAAGCCACGGAAAAGTATTGCTTGCTTGCAGAAATTTACAGTGATAATGCTTCATCGAATACAACTTGTAAAGAATGATTTCGATATTTTAGGAACGATAATTTCGACACACACGTCAAAGAGCATATTAAAAAAATTAGACGAGGAAGAATTGGAAGCATTACTCGATGAAATCTGAATTACTTTTCCAAGTCCATCCCAAACACAATCAGAATTACTTTCTGCATTAAATGTTACTCAACAATGGGCTTCACAACGTTTACTGGAAATGAAAATCATTCTAAAACATATTAACTATCACATGAATTAAAAGAATGAGACCTTGAATGTCGAAAAACCCTTTGTAAAATACTATTTGAAAGACAAAAAAAAAAAGGGGGGATTTTTGCGGATTGTTACCGGTGATGAAAAATAGATATATCACAAGAATCCTAAACACAAAAAGTCTTGGATGAAGCAGGTCCGTCACAATCAAAATAAAACATTCATTGTATAAGGTAATGCTTTGTATTTAGTGAGATTAGAAAAGTGTGATCTATTAAGAGTTGATGAAACCATCTGAAACTGTTACTGGCGTTGTCTACCAACGCCAACTAATACATTTGAAACGAACTATAGAGCATGAACGACCAGAATGTAAGAATAGACACAACAAATTATTCACCATGACTGTTCCAGACCACATGTTGCTCAGAAGGACAGAACTAGAAAGTCTTACCCACTCGTCGTATTAACCAAACATTGTCCCTTCAAACTGCCATTTGTTTAGATCAATGCAGTTACCACTTTCTGAAATGAAGTTCACTTTTTACGAAAGTATTGAAATTTGGTTGAATAACTGAATCGCCTCCAAACAACCAAATTTCTATAGTGAGGGAATTCATAAATAGCCTGAAAGATAAGTGAAAGTTGTAGCTTTAAATTGAACATACTTTTAATAAATTTATATTTCATCGTATGGGTGCGCAGAAGATCTACCTCCCCGTGGTGCACCTGGTAACACTTTTTAGTAACTAAAAGATCTGCAACTTGGCATTATTGTTAGATTAATGAACTCTGTTTCAGCATGTTTTCTTGTATTATTTTATTGTTGTTGTATGTTGTATATTTTTTTTTTGTCGTTGTTCTTTTTTTGCTGTAACTGTTCATAATCTGTCATTGGAAATAAAAAAAAATATTTCATCGTATAATCAAACAAACATTTAAACGTTTCATTGCATAAACAAAAAATGTTTTTACGTAGAATTAAATATTCTCTTTGTAACCATTATTTACATTGCCGAAGAATTTTGCTTGTGCAATAAATTACTCCCCTCCCCCCTTTTTTTGTTTTGTTAGAACTATTTTAATTTAAAAGGAACTAAACATACACATATGTGTCGATGCCCCTGAATTGATTAAACTTATGTATCAGAAATACAGAATAGCTCTAAGAGAATAGAATAATGAAAAATACCTGGCTTTAAAAGATAATGAAAAATACAGCTTTAAATTGTTTTCAGGTGTAACCTTAATGCATGAGTTTTATCTGAAAAAAAAAAAGAATTACAAACATTACGAGGTTTTTTAAATTTAAATTCATAGATCCGTCGGAAACCCAAAGGTGGTCCACAGTTTGCGCAATTCTTTATTTAAAAAGCTAGTATTAATGACTGAAACATTAAAAAATAACAACTTGAATTCTGAGGAAACATCGACTGTTTGACTTGAAGTGATTGAACAAAATCAACTTTCTCCCGCTACTGTGAAGAAAAAAATTTCGATTTACTTGAAAAGAATAGAAATTCGGGTTCTTTGGGAAATTTCAAGGGGGTAAGCATTCATTTGCATTCGTAATATGCTATAGCGTGAGAAAATACCACGGGAAAAGTGTATTTTTTCTTATATGAAAAGTCACCTTCAGGGATGCGCTTCGGTAAATGTTCTGGCAGAAAGTTCGATAAGAGAAAGGAAAAATCATACAACTGCAATCTATTTATATCAGTTTTTTAAAGGTCTTTTCAACCATTTAATAAATGCTACGATAGGGCAGCAATATCGTAGTGGCCACTCATGTGATGAAACTTAATGTGCACAATTCAAACTCTCTGTTTTAAATTGGTAATTCGAAAAACTGTCTTATAATATTCGATTGCAGAAAAGAAACTTCTTCTTGGGATTATGATAGTTTTAGATATATATTTATTTACATTTATTAAAAAAGTACTTACATTTTAAATGGGTGATATTGATTTACCTTACATGAGCTCTAGAAACCTATTTGGATAATATCCAATGATTCTTTGTTCTGGAAGACTCTCGCTGTCGTGACAGAGGGAAAACACCCCATTGGGTATGGGGAACGTGACAGGTGAAAGGGTTGCTCCACAGTTCGCACGTTGCAGCTGGCAGAGAAGTTTGCAGCAGTCCATATTTGATTGCCATACATATTTCAATTCAAAGTTCAAAGTTCATAGAGTTTTATATTTCTTATACTATTCATTCTACATTTTTCTATTTATGATTTCCATTGCTTTATTTTCCATGTTCAAATTGTGAACAATTATTCTAAATTTTTGACAAAAATAATCAATTGTCATGTGAATATCTTTCTTATGTGACATATCCATTATTTGCATGGTTGATTGATTTATGAAGTTGCCATTTAGCTGAATTTGTATCAAGTGCAAGTAGTTATTTTTCTAAAATAAATGTTCTAAGTATAGTAAGTAAATCTTGCGTGGCAATTATAATTTCTTGATTTGTAATATTTCTTCAGATTTACTTTATTTCGTTGACTAATTTTATGAAAGAAGAATAATATGATTTGAAAAAACTCTAAAAAGTATTACTATAATACATAAATCTCATTTCTTCAAATGAATGAAAAAATTAAGAAAAACTTATTAATACAGTTTTGTGCATGCATTAATTATTATTACCGACAACTATGATTTGCATTAACGAAAACAACTATCTCTCTAATAAAGCAGCTGATAATTCTGAAACATTTATCAGATGAAATGGAATAATAAGAAATGGTAATGTACGAAGAAAATTATTAAGCTAATTGTTTTATTAAACCATCATAATTTTTCATATGAAACTTACAGTTAGTACTGTGATTCTGAATGAAAAATTATAATGAATCTAAAACAAAATGCAACATTTTAAATAAATACTCGAATGAGAAAATATCTAATGAAATTGTCTAATTCATTCACCATGTATTCATTTAGTTAATATAGGATGATAATGCTTTGTCCCTTTTTGTATGCAATTTATGCTTTTAATATGATTTGGTGGAACTTTCATTTTGAAATTAAATTATTAGACACTAAGAACTGTATTGAATTTAAAATATTGTAAAACTATAACCAGAACACAGATTAGCTCCAATAAAAGATCACATTTTAATGATTAATTTCAAAACGAAAGTGCCACCAGTTCACCATAAAAGTATAAATTGCATAAAAAAAGGGACAAAGCATTGTCATCATGTATTAATCAAGTGAATACATGGAGAATGAACTAGACAAATGAATACATTTACTCATTTGAATATTTGTTTAAAATGTATTATTTTGTTTTACAGATTCATCATAATTTTTCATTCAGATTTAATGCATAACATAAATCACGGTACTAACTGTACGCTTCATATGAAAAATTATGATGGATTAACAAAACAGTTAACGTAATAATTTTCATCCTACATTACCATTTCTTATTATTCCATTTTATATGATAAATGTTTGAACAAATCTACAGCTTAATTAGAGATATAGCTATTTTCTTGAATGCAAATCATAGATGACAGTAATAATAATTAATACAGGCACAAAAGTTGCTTCTTAAAATACAAATGAAACGTAATTTCTATGACATGTAAGAAAAATAATAATCCGATTAAGAGTAAGAAATTAATGATAAGCTTTATAATGCCAGTCAATGTGATGGAACCTTTTGATTGCCCAAGCAATGTTTAAACAAATTTTTAAAGGCCGAATAAAGAATATAATAATGCAAGAAACTAGGCATTTTTAATCACAAAAATAAATACTCTATTTTTAAATTTCATAATACTGTTAATTAAAATTGAAAGATCTAGAACAACTTCTTTGTCTGTCACTCATCAAACAACCACAATGAAAACCTTGTAACTGCTGTGACCAAGTGAAGCTTACTTTAATTTGTTCTAATTTAAAAGAGAGAATGACTAATATTAGTTAGTCTCATCCATTGATGATAGTAACTGTCTGAAGAGATGAAGAAATTGCTTATTCTGTTTAATTTTGATTTTTAATTTCACTCGGTGATTCAGTCTTTGGATTAGGGTTTCTGGAGCTGTTAAATAATTTCGATTCAAATGTATTTAAAAATACGGGAAAATGACAGATTTAATTTACATCTTATTACTCTTATGGAGCATTCCTAACAGAGCAGGATGAAGTTTAATTTTCGTTTTATTTTATTTTTGCATTAACTTCACTTTTTTAAAACGAATTCTAAATTACTTTCCAAGCTCGTAAATTGTAAGAATTCTGTTACCTGAAGATTTAATTAATTTTTATTTTTAAGTGAAATAAGTTAAAATTGTTTTCAGCACGCAAAAGACCTTTAAAGTATTTTTTTAATTTGTTTTGTTAACATCTAAAATATTTCCTCAAATATTCTAATGAAGTGTTGTGATTAAGATATTATAACTTTTAATTCGTTAGATAATTTCGAAGCATCGAAAAGTTACATTCTGTCAAATTTTTCTGAACTCTGAATCATTCATGTTTATTGAGAAACTTTTATTGTAATTAAGAATATCATAACTGTTTTAGCGTAGAAATAGTTAATAACCACATTAAAATATATTCTAATAAATTGCAGATTTAATTTTTTAATGAAATAAAGTCTTCAATTTATTAGAATTTATCTTAATTTTTTTTAAAAAATTGAATATAATTTAACTTTTTATAAAAATTAAAATAAACTTTCAAAAAATTAAAAATAGAATTATTTTATAAATTATTTAGAATATATAAAATATATATGCTACTAATACAATAAAAAATTATAGTTATAGGCAGATTTTTGATAGTTCCAGGGTTTTTTTTTAGGTTTATATGTACAATAGGTTTTTTTTTTTATTATAATGTTCTTAACTTATTGTTTCTTAACCTTTCAGTTTTAAATGAATTTCAGTTACCTCTCAATTCAAAATAATGAATAATATAAGATGTATGCATAATTGGATAAAGAAAGCTAAATTAACAGTTATTGAAATTTGTCAATTTTAAATTATTACAAAATGATGAGTTAATTTTAGACTTAAAACCAAAAATTTCAAAAATTTACCACTGTTTATTCATCATCCTGACCTACAAACTATCTCGTACATTATATGCATAGTTTTAAAAGTCGTATTAATGCGATTATTGAATCAGCGATACTTTGTTAAATAAGGAATTTAATTCAAATCATGTAATTAAAACCAGATTAAAAATATTTTGATTTTTCTTGCGTTCATGATTAGTTATGTTTTATTTTGAAATAAAATTCACATTTGTGAAGAGAACTTGAAACAAGAATCACATCCCAGACATTGCATATTTTAAATGAATATTTTTAGAGTTGTTTTGAGAATTTTAGAATTGTTTGAATCAAGCAAAGAACTAAAAGTATGCATTACTTCTAAGGTACTTAAATTTTCAGCTTCACCAACTTTTTTCTATAATATATGGAAGTTCCCTTAAAAGATAAGCATTCCATTCCATGCGCAAGTCCACATGGAATGTAAAAGGACTAAGTACAAAGCTGATTGTTCGCCTAGATACAGTTGAGGTGGAGGTAAAATAATAATAAAAAAAGTTGATATCCTATAATGAGCCTAATTGCTCCACAATTTAGTTGAAAAATCTTATTCCACTACAATATGAGCTAAGTCCCCAAAAGTGTCACAAGCCGAAAGTGTTGAGTCTGGGAAAGAGTGGATCGGTTTGGGCGTGGATCCAACGTAGGGATGAAAGGGTAAAGGTGGCAATTTCTAATGCTTCCCTTACACGGGGCCCATCTCGCAAGCTGATCACGTGAATTCACCTCCGCCCTTCAGTGGCCAACCCGCCTTTACAAAACGTGGGCCCGGGCCCTTCAGAAGCTGCCCCCAGAGTCCAGTTCGCCTCCGGTATCTAAGATATCGCAATGTCAGCTGCTTCCAAAAGTGAACCCATGCCATCAGATTTTTAAAAAAAAATAAACACTGTGGACAAGGCGAGTTATAAATAAAAAAAGTCACTTGGCAACCAAGAAATTATTGAAGCAAAAAGGTTGATCTTACGTATTTCGTGATACGGTAGGCGTTAAAACACGTTCCGCTTTATCTGTCTGTATACGGCCTTGGCAAGTTGACATTCGTCATCCGTGCACTCTGCTTACTTCGGATTCAGGACAACTATGCTGTCTCGCATGGCTGATCGAGGTATCAATTGCAAAGTTAATCGGGTTGTTACAATAGCTATACTTTTCATTCTGCAGCAAATACTGTTTACGAAGTCTGTTACGATGAAGTATATTATGAATATTTAATCCTTCCCATTTGTTTATAGACTTGAGTTGGTGTTTGATTTATTCTGACAAGCAATATATATTTATCAATATATATTTAAGCAATATTGACAAGATATATTTAAGTCACTTTTGTGACTTTAACATGAAACACGCCCGGAAGGTGACAAAGTAGGAAAAATAACCAGATATATATGTATATTTTATTTTGAGGAGCTAATACTAACGTGAAATAATGAATCAAACTGGAGTTTCTCGTTACGGAAAAATGTTAATGTCCAATAATCCTTTATTCCTTAAATTAAAATTTCTGAATTTAAATTCCTTTATAGTTTTGCTATTGATACATTTGAAATGTGCATATTTCTGTTTGAAATATTACTTATTTAAAATATTGTAAAATTTTATCAACTTACTTTTGAAAGTAGTTTGCAGTGTAAAAATGTAATCCTTAAAGGAATATTTATTATAGATTTATTTAAGAGGATCTGTTATTCGAAATATAATAAAGACTTTTTCAATTTTGATAAATGTAGAGTAGTGTAATTACTATTTAAATGCTAATCTACAATGAATTTGAATTGAGAATTTAATTGCTAATATTTATATTAGAGCATATTTTTCCTATTAAAAATAATACGAACTGTAAACTATAAGAACTATAAATAATAAGAAGTGTAAAATAATGCAACAGTAATGAAGCTGGATTAATCCCATTGACATTTTGCCTTTGTAAAAACTTATTTCAATTAAACGAGAATAATTTTTTCTTTTAGTTATTAAAATTTTTTAAAAAAGGCCGAAACATGAGAAAACTGCCAAATTTGTTTTTCTTGTGATTTGCCATATCTTCAGCCTTTATAAGTCAATTAATTAAGATTTCATATAAGCAGCATTATAATGATATATGAATTTAACACAATTTTTCATTTTATAAAGAATTTTAACAATAATGACAACCTTTTTAGTTTAAAATTTGGAATACTACATGGATAAAAATTAATTTTTATATTTTTAAGATCATAGAAGTGAAATGATATACTCAATAAGTTACAAATATTTGTTATGCTGTTACTAGGTATAACATATTATTCGGAGACATTTTGCGTGTAATTGGGAATAAAGAAATAAAGTAAAGAGAAAAAAATAACTTTTTCTTAAAAAATGAATAATAAATGTTAATATATTTTTAGAAATGTGGTATATTATATAGCTCAACATTATGTTATAGTAAGATCTAAAATTATTATCTAATAAAATGTAAAATTATTGCTGATAATGCTTAAAATAAAAAAAAATTAACATAAAAATATAAATAAGTAAATCGAAATGAACGCACATTAAAAATTTTAATAAGTATAAGAATAAATTTCACAGTGAAACTTTATTTAGTGAATCTCCAGATTCGCAATTAAGGATAATACGTCATTTAATATCCTCTACATGTTTTATTATTCTAATTTACATTACCCAACACATACCAGTTGGTATTCTTTTGATTATATTTTATGAAAGCTCTTAAAAATAAAAATCTAATTTCTTTCTCATTGCGTGTAAGAATATTAACTACAAGCAGATGATACAGATAAGCCGCTTTGTTTGTTAAGAAATGCAAAATTCTGTAACTCTTAATCTCTCCTGTTACAGATCTTCTTACTTCATGGTCTATATTAACGATGTCATCCTTTTAAGCTGCATCCGGGAAAGAAGAGTTTATGCCGCAATGTATCTTATTAGAAAATAGAATCTAGCTAGAAGGATCATATGATTACTGTTAGGTTTAAATCCTCTTTTTTGCACCTGCGAGTTTCGACAAATGCAAATGTATCTGCGCATCTGTGTCAAAAGTCCATTTTTACGGAGCAATAAATATCACTAGCTGTTTTTCTTTCTGCTTCTACTTCTGAACCAATAATTAACCTTTGAACGATAGACAAATAAACAAGAGAGTTTAGCGGCTAAACAACCCCATTAACCACCAGATGCTTTACATCTAGTCGGTAGAGTTTTTTACTGGATAGATGTCTGTGGCATTGGATTTAATAGCTTGGCTAGTGACAGTTTCATCCCATTTACAGGTTGAAAATGCCGATAGGTGACGCTAACAGGCACAAGACATGCAACCCTTTCGACGCTTTGCGGGTGTCGCTCATTTACTCTATTTCTAGGCGTCAAATGCGTCCTCATTTCAACGCTAGCTTCCAGTTGTCAAAGCAAAGGGACATCACATCGCTACGTGTCGTTTCTAGCCCCAAGGCAAAAGGAGGATAACACGAGCTCTGGAAAATCAATGACCTCTGAAGGCAGTGTCCTCATAGAAAGCGTACTTAGAGATTAATGAGCGAGTTAATGGGTAAAAAGCCATTTCCCAATTAGGAGGTCAATGATAATTTATGATTCGTCCGTGACTACCCCGATCGACTAAAAGAATGGAGACAGATAAGTTAGTAGGAATGTTTTCATCTTGAACAAAAGAGGAAAGCGATCGTGGAGATACATAAATATACAATCGGCGCTATTAAAATATATATATATATATATAAATTCAATTAGACGATATAGGAAGAGTAAAAAGACAAATCAAACTCACGCCATTTTTTTCATCGAAAGGCTTGCATAGGAATCACTTTTGCGTGATTATAACCGTAACAGACGAGCATCCGATCTTCCCACGTGATCTAATGGGAGCGCAATTTGCAAACTCAGCGACAATTATTAATAGATGCTTAGTCAGGAATAACAAAAAAAATCTGTGTAGCTACCATGGTATTTTTTTTCCCTGCGATTTACACTCTGGATGAGCATATGTGCATTCAATTTCATGAAATCCATTGTAGCTCTTTATTTTTACTACGAATATATTTTTTCAACTCTCCAGGAAATTCATTCAAGATGTCTATAGATTATTAAATTAAATTATGATATTTTTGTCAGGTTATGGAAGTTCATCATATAAGTTGGAAAAAAATGAATGTAGTAAAACGATTTATTTAAAATTATACTGCACTGTTTACATCAAATGAAAATAAATTATTTTGTTGTTGATATTTCAAAACTATCAAGGAAATTTACACACAAAAAAAAGAAAGGATAAAAAAACGAAGAAAATTGTTTTGCCAAGCTAAATTCGGAATATTCTTAACGTATTATTTGCGAGCTTTTTTAAAAGTGAGATTTTTTTACAAAATCCTGCATACTAGATCTTCTTTAATATATTAAAATTAAATTAAACGTTTTTAAAAACAAAAAAATAAAAAGCTTGTATGTAAAGAAAACGTATAAAAATTCCGCGGAAAAAATATCAACAAAGGTTATTTTCAAGAAACAGTTTGGAATTTACAGTGATACCCTGATTTTCTGAAGGTCACTTGTCAGTCAAAACATTGTTCTTGAAATTCAAACGAGCGTTTCACACCGCTGGACCACGACAGACTTCCGGTCTTTCAAAGACTTTTAATCCTGAGTTTTACCAGACAAGAAGTTCCCTCATACCTTTTTATAAATTTTAAGCTACTACAAATTTAAATGATATAGTTTTAGTGGTTAATTATTAGTTAAAAAAATGTTATACATAATGTTCAGATTGTTTTAAGATATTGATTACAATGCCAATATACAAAAAATCTATATACAATACAAAAAAATTTTTATAGCAAAATACAGCTGACTATTAACATATTAAAAAAATGCATGATAATGAATTCGTTTGACTTATTTGGTGACAAAAACCCAGAGGTAGGAAAAGCTTCATATCATATAGTTCACTGTCAACTATTTTTTTTTAAATTCCAATTTCTATTCAATGCACTATTAATTCTTTGGAAAATACAAAACATTTATATATAAAATAGTTCATTGCTCATTACATTTAAAACTTGGCCTTCGCCGATTATTTGAATAAGCTATCGAATGTTTCTTACATAATAATAATAATAATAATAATAAATAATAATAAATAATAATAATAATAATAAATAATAATAATAATAATAATAATAATAATAATAATAATAATAATAATAATAATAATAAATAGGTTGGGCATGGTGATCTTACTCTTGGCCTAGTGGTAACACGCCCCACTTCGGATAAAGAAGACATAGGTTTGAATCTATTGATGACATTTGTTTCGGTATTTATTTTCAGTGAAGAGTGAATTCAGTGATTTTAGTCAGACAATTTCAGTGAATCTTTAAGTGAAGAGACTCATTGGCGATTGTGATAGAGCACGCAAGTGTTTTGCATCGGCAGTCAGCTCATTTGCAGGGAGTTTTCCAGATTTTCTACCAAGAAATAAGCTTATTTGGAGCGAAAAAAAATCACGTTATGTTCCTTAGTAATAAAAATAATTTTCAAAACTTTTAATTATTCAATTGATGAAAAAATACCGTAATAATTACACAAAAGTCGTGACCTGTGACTTACAGTTTAATGAAAAATTTAAACGAAGAATAATTCAAATTACTTCACGACCCTTTATCACATGATCAGAAGAATTTTGCCTCAATCCTATTTCGATTTAAACTTTCATCACGTCACGTATGAACCCTACACGACTACTGAAATGCTTATCTCTGTGCTCATCCCTCTCATTAATATTTCATACTTTTCCGTATTCACATTATGCATCTCATTGGTCAAGGCCACCGACTGCAAGATCAAAAATAGGCTTCGGCATGGCTTGCGGAGACTGATCCTTCCAAGATCGACTCCTGTAAAAGTCGTTCTTGATAAAGGATGCTAATTCTTATCCATAGTTTATGCAAACTAGAATCAACTTGTCCTCCCTTTTTCTAACAGATGTTCTTCTGGTTTTCAAAACATAGCTAATTTTGCGGTCTTTCGTTTAAGGCAATGGTAACAAACAAGTCGATCACATAGCGATTTTTGGTAAATCGCAGCAGCTGAAAACTTATCGCAGCTGTTAATAAGAAATAGTTAACAGCTGCGTTACAGTAGCATGTTAAGTTATCGAAGACAAAGTGGCATTTTTTTTTCTTACAGATTTATATGCTGAAAGTTCATTGAATTCATTTTGTCAGCATAAAATAACGCTTAATATAAAACATTGCTATCATATTTAGTAGACGTCCCATTAATCAGTATGTATTTTCTTTATTTGTTAGATATATTTGTAAATTTATTTTATTTAATATTGTTAAACCTGCACTCAGAATTTGAGAGAAAGAGATTATACTAATACAACAGAAATAACAGATTTATATTGATATTCATTTCCCTTTCACCAAATAAATTTTCTACGTTATCTCTTTATAAAATATTTAGTCGTTTGAAATCTGCAATGGCTGTTTAAAAAGTGTACAGTGAAGAATGTCGAAGTAGATTCGATCTGGGATTGCGAGGAACATTATTAATATTATTATTATTATCAAGGAGTATTATTATTATTATCAAGGAGCATTATTATTATTATCAAAGAGTATTATTATTATTATCATTATTAATATTATTATTATTATCAGTCCCACTGCTAATAGACTCGCATAGCACCAAATCAATCACACCCAAGTCGGACCAAATTTTCTTGTTTCTGACAAAATGAATTGAATCGCAGTGGATATAGTTCTTGGCACTCAAAGGAAAAGGATATACTGTTATTGAGCACCCTTGCGTAATATGATGATTCCTGAATTTTTAAAAATAGTTATCATTTAAAACTTCTACTATAATACTGGAAAAAAATGAACTGAATACGCCATGAATATTTTTATGGTATTTAAGCCATAAAACAATCGTCATCATGCATAATATTTATATCAGATCATGGTCATTTACTGATGAAAATAAAGCAGTCTTGTTCTTAGATAGAATTATAGACCTCCAAGAAAGTTAAATACTCCGAATATGCGTGTTGTATGGGAAAAAATATGGAAAACTGGGCAGTCCCACTGCTAATAGACTCGCATAGCACCAAATCAATCACACCCAGGTCGGACCAGATTTTCTCGTTTCTGACAAAATGAATTGAAATGCAGTGGATATAGTTCTTGGCACTCAAAGGAAAAGGATATACTGTTATTGAGCACCATTGATATTTAATTTCTATAGCTGTTTATACAGAGCTAATTATTTAAATTTTACAGATTGTAAGATTTAGCATAATTGTGAAAAATTTCCAAATTTAAATCTAAAAATATTACAAATTTTGATTATTTTTATGACAACGTATTTATGCTGTTTTGGATTATATTTATTTGCTTACCATAAAAAAGACAAATTTAAATAATAAGACACTAAGACTAAAAAAAAAGATGATGTTGATTAAGAAGATATTAAAAAGATGATGTTGATTAAAAATTGAGGTTTTTTAACAATCAAGAAAAATCCTTTTGTTTATACATAAGATGAAAAATCAATTCTTAAAAGAAGGCAACTAATTTCATTGATAATAGCTGGCATTAAAATGTTTTTTATTTTTTTAGTAAGAAATTAAATATTTGCTGTTATTTATTAATACATTTGAATAAAGTTAATTAATGACAACTATAGATATAATTTTTTATATTTTTAACTCTGAAGTTTTTAAAAAAAGGAATTTTTATATTGTTGAAATAAATGAACTGAATAACTATGAATGTTTTCATTGTATTTAAGCTATAAAATAAACTTCATTATGCATAATGCATATCTATCATTATATCTGATCATGATCATGCACTGATACAGCGTAAAGCAATCTTGATCATAAAAGCTCATTTTCATCCGTCACTCTAAAAATTTGAATAAAAAAATACAATAATTATATAAAATCTCGAAGTGAAATACAAATGACAAAAATAAACAATGAGTTTATGTAAGAAAATTGAAAGTTTCAAAGCATTTTTAAATTGTATCTATTAAACCATACATACTTAACTGGGTAAAAGTAAATTTTAGGTAAACTTAAAAGGATTTAGAATATAAAATAAATTAAAATAAAATGTATATCGATAGACAGTTTGTAATATAAAGGTGTTAAAAATATTATTGTATTCTAACCAGTCTACACAAGATTTTTATTCTTGTCAATTGATGCAATACGCCGTATTTCTATGCGTGTTTCTTTCAAAACAATTACATTTGAAAAAGAAAAGAAAATGCTTTGCTGTATTTTTAAGAAATTCTACCTGTTTGTACAATCGGTAAAATACATCTTACGAAACAAACATTTATTTTCATTTACGCATTGAAATATTTATTGACACAACTATAAATTGCATAAATAGGTCTAGACTTAAAATAACTTGTTAGCCACACCTCTATGTTTTAAATATCGTTTATTTGGCTTAACGTCATGACAAGTAAAACGCAGAAGCTATTTAGTTGGTAAATAATGGACTGTTTGCCATAAAATGAGAAGAATGACTTGTGTTTCTATTCTTTAATCTATTTGAAGAATGTGATTTTTATTTTCTAGTTGACTGTAAAATGCCACACCATAAATACAATATCTGTAATTTTTGAAAGGCAAAGATTAATATTACTTAATATTTTTTAAATATAAAGACTAAATTCGTTAACTACAGATTTCAGTTATTTATTATTTTTTTTGACACAGAAGATTTAATTTTTATTAACTATATTTTTTTCTTATAAAACTGTTTTGTATTTTATAAAATATTGGTTTCTATGTGCTCTGGAGGAACAATATCATTAAGGTAACTAAAGCATGGAAAACTGTGATCAAATTTAGCGATAATTATTATAATATAATTGTACAGTATATTTTAAAGGATTTTTATACACGAAAACATATTTAAATACAAAATTTGTAATTTTGCATTCATAATATATCTCAATAAATAGCATATATTGTATTCATTATCAACATTCATTATTAAAATTTCATTGTTAAATATTGTCTTCATTTTCAATTATTTTTTTCTTAACAAGGTGCTACGTTAAGAAATATTTAATTAATAAATAAATGTATAGTAGAGTGCAGTTTATTCTGCAGTGTAGCACTAATTAGACAAATTCAATAACTTCTCATAGTAGATTTTTATACATTGTCTTTTTTACATCATAAAGAAATTTTAATTATTTAAGCGCAAAAATAATTAGGTTTCAAAAGAAGAAATTAAATTTGTGTTTAATTTTATTAACTAACCTCTGTTGTTTAAAAAACTAGACCTAAAAATAATATTCAGAAATGAATTCTACGCTTTCTTCTTAAAAGTTATTTGACAATTAATTCCTTTTAAAATTTACATCGAAAAAAAATGAACTTTTACAGTGCTAAAAATCCTATTTTATTTGATTTCTTTTGTTTTCAAAACACGTCAAATCAATACATTTCTGTTTAGACAATGTCATAAGAAACGCGATTATTATTTTTTTAAATTATGCAATGATATCCAATATGACATGTTTTTGCTTCGGTTCAGTTAACATAAATTGCCAAAATTTGAGAAAATCATCTGATGCTAGATATATGATCTGAATATATCGACATGATATAATGCATGAAAAGACCGACGGGGAAGGAGTTTTTACATGCATGAGTGTAAAGTGATTTTTCAAATACACTTAAAGAAACAACAACTGACCTCATATAAACTCTATCATTCTAAAGTTTAAAAATTGCAATTTATACATAAATAAAAAGTTATAATTTAAATATCAAAATAATATAGATATATAAAAATAAAATTTTTTGTTTCTTAATTGTTTTCCATTATCTTTTTTTTTAATTCGTCCACCTATTTTATGGAAAACTGACAAGCGTCTAAGTCATTGAGATTCAAATAGAACGGCCAAATAGTAGAGATAGATATATTAGGAGAGGTTTTAATTATTATAAAAATAATTTAAATTTTTAAGAATTAAATTTTGAATCATATAATGTTAAAAGAAAAATTAGACGAAAAAATTTTTTTCAATAACTATGAACTTTTTTCTTTCAAAATTGTTTCGCACTGCGTGTGTTTGACTATCACCTCTAACAAGCAATTGATTCGTCCATTTCCTCCTTTAAACCAGATGTTTATCTTTCTACAAAGGTAAACATCCGGTCGAAGTATACTAAATATGACGCGAAGATTCCACTGATGGTAAGGGGAAGTCATGCCTACGTTCAGAGGTAACTTCCCTAAATATGGAAGAAAACCCTTAAAACTCCCATCATACATTTCAATTCTCGATCGTAATCGCTATCGCTTGTCCTCGTTTCTGAAAGATGTGATTTCAACATTTTCCCTCACTGGATTCGAACCTGAGACCTCTTGCAAATTAATTGTCCACGTTTTCATTGGGCCACGAGAAGACTTTTTTTTTTTTTTTTTTTTATTACAAATTTTTTTTAGAAATGTAAAATTACAGAGTTTTTCCTTTTTACGCTTCATTTAAGCCTGGCAATATGAAAAAAAATAATTCGCAAAAGGAATAGATGGAAGATTTTATCTTTACTTTTGCCAAAAAAGACTGACTTTTTTAAATAAATTATGACTACCCTTTTTTTTTTTTTTTTTTCTCATACATGAAAAAAAAACTTCACTCATATTTCAGTTCATAAAAAATTCTCATTTTTAGCTAAAAAATGGCAGAATATCACAATTGAAAGTAAAATGAAAATTCTTGTTCAATGTAATTTTATATACAGTCCCCATAAAATTTCGATAATTTTTATCCTTTTTAAAACACTTTATAAAATAATTGAAAAATGTTGTCAGAAAAGAGAACAGATAGTATCAAAATAAATTTTACAAAACCATAAAATAGGATTCTTTGGTGTTGATATATTTAAAATGTACATTTTTTGCTCTACCTCGAATTTGATAAGATAATTTTATTGAACTGGTCCATTTACTGAAGGAATATTTAGATTTGTAAATTTTAAGAAAAAAGTATTTTATATCAATCATGAAACTTACATATATTTTTTATTTATCATTTCCCTCATGTTTAATTTTTTCATTTTGAATAATAATCCTTATTTCTTGAGAAATTACTAACAAAAATTCAGATGCCATTTTTTAAATGTAGAAAAGAAATCTAAACATTTCAATATTTCCAAAAAGTCTCTCAGTCAAAGTGTTAATACAAGACCAAAAATTTTATATATATAAAGCATTTTTTATGATTCAATGTATTAAATGACTTATAAATCATATTTTTAATTACAAAAGCAACACGACATATTTTTGGTTATTTGAGCTATGTTATTATTAACGAAGATAGTACATAAAATAAAATAAAAAAGAAATTCTTAACATAGTTGAATTTAAAAAATATTTTATTGATATTTTTGATGTTGCACTGCTTAACTATAATTACATGAGTGCCTAAAGAAATCTTTGAAGTAAAATATTTTTATGAACAACTTAAAGACTGAAAAAAAAATCAGACTTTATTTTTGATACGGAAAGAAAAACAAGCATTGTTAAAAGTTATTTTTCTTGTATTGTTTTAAATGACAAACATCGAAACTAGAACATATTTTTACAGTTAATACAAAGTTTCAAAAAATAGGAATACTCCCTCTTTCCCCAATTTTTAATATCTTTTTTTTTACAAGAGATTAGGTCAATCATTAAATGTAAATTTAATTTTTTTATAAAATCTCTATATTAATTTAATTTTATATTATATTGAATATAAATTTAATTTCTCCAGTCTTTCCAGAGAATAACTCTTGTAAATGTTTTATATTTACGACAACAGATGGCAGCACAACATACTATTTAGATTAAGATACATTTCAAAACTTGGGTCTGTTGTTGCGTAATCAGTTAATCGTTAACGAGTTTTTTGTTCATATGGCAAATTTCAGTTAATAATTTTATTTCTTCATGAATTCATATCGATAGTGCCATACAGTACTTCAGTTTTCATAAGACTATTCTAATTACTTCTTTTATTATTATTATAGGTATTTTTTGTAAATTTAATTTGAAATTGTGATAACACGTGTAGGGAACGGAATAATAATTTATGTTATAATTTTTCTTGACTTAAAGGTAGTAACAGTATTAAAGATCAGTTGATAAGAGTCAGGTAAAATTGCATTCCCTATAAAAGTGGTTCTCAATTTCATAAAATGTAAAACTTTAACAGTTTTCAAGTTTATTAAATAAATATTAGTTTTTTGAGAGATTTTTTTTTTTTCGATAACTTTAGAAAAATGCTTACGATGGATTGAAAATTAATTTTCTTGTCAGAGAAAACTTATCGAAACGCACATGAAATATGAAATTATTGGACAAATCACAATTTTACACCTTAGCACTTACTAGTTAAAACAATATAAATATATAAAACTCAAAATAATTAAGATGATAAAAGAATAAGAATGAAGAATTTTAAAATACAATAAATTTAGACCTGAACAAATTTTAACACTTATAAATCTACATTTAATTTTTAAAAGCGTAAACGCTGTAGTAAAAACAAATATTGTGTGTAAACCTATATTAAAATGTTTTGTTCTGTTCAAAATTAATATAGTGCAGCTACAAAAGATTTTAACATTTAAAAATTCTCATAAATCAAACATAATAACATCTTATGCAGAGTCTATGATGGTCTTTGACAAAATTATCATGACAATTTTAAAATGTTTTTTAAAATAATTAAATAAATAAAAAAATATAAAAACTCTAGACTTTTTCTTTTTTTTGAGTCCATACCATTTGAGAAAAAATAAATCAAACATTTTTTCCTGTATTAAAACAACTTTAAATGCCTTCATATATTGAGATTTAGTTTTTATTCTTATGAACCCATGACGATTATATATCTGCAGCAGAGAATAACAAAATAATAAATTAGCATTTACCCTATGTGAACAATAGCGAACTCTTCTAAAAGAAAAGAAAAAAAAAAAACCTTTTCAAAGATCATTTAATAAATTCTCTATAAACTTTTCAAATGTCCACGATTATCGGAATTATTTTTCTAAATCCTTGAAAAATAACTGCTAGTATCAGAGTAAATAGCAATTTGGAGAAAACTCTTTCACCTCTAAAGAATTTAAGATTTATCAGGGACATTTATTGTCTGGATATAAATAGGAGTAATGGGCAAATCTGTGCGTCTTAATAAGGCACTTTCTTTTGAAACGTTCAACTTTTAAAGATTTTGAACCCCTTTTTAAGATTTTGGTCATTATATAATGTAATGAGAGTAGATAGAGAGCGATCTCTTGAACTTCTTCGACGAATTGTTTGTACCAAAAACATTTCCATTCATTCTAAATTCAATACCAAACAATTTTCCATACATATTTATTTTCTTTTTAAAATTTTCAGACTAAGAACAAAACAAAATCTCGGGGAAAAATAAACTAAGAACAAAGGTGTTTAGGAAGGATAGGGTTGACTTTGAGTAAAAATAAAATTCAAAAGATTGAGAAGATATCTGAATACATCTATATTTAAGAAAATGTTTCTTAATATTTTGCAAAAAATTGAATGCAATCTTCCCCCAAAATTATTAAAATTTAGTCAAATACTTAAAGCTGTGTTTATGTGACACACACACACAGAGTAAGTGTGTGAGTTCTCTGTTATATTAATTTTTAAGTTGAATGTTATGAAAATAAAAATAAAAATGTTTTAAAAGGGAAACTTTAATCAGTTCAAAAAGTTTTTTATATTAATTTTTCACAATTCATGCTAAAATTCTTCTTGTCGATAGTTTATTTACAAAACCTAATGCTATATCGAAATAAATATATCAAATTTCGTTTCTTTTATGAGGCAATCTTTTCGTTTCCTTTATAAGTAGTTCCTGCAATTAAAATGCATTACAATACAATGCATATATATATAGTGTGTGTGTGTGTGGTGTACTGTGTATATGTGTGTGTGGTGTACTGTGTATATGTGTGTGGTGTAGTGCGTATATGTGTGTGTGTCGTGTATGTGTGTGTGGGGTGTGTATGTATGTGTGTGTATGGTGTATGTGTGTGTGGGGTGGAGGGCAGAAGGGAGGAAATAGCTTGATCCTCCCTGCCCAAACCAACGTGTACGTGTTCAAACTTATGGGCGCTTCCCACTTAAGCCCAATTATTTTTATTAAATATTTAATACTTTAAGTATGCAATAATTCATTATATCAGTATTAATAGTTAAATATTTAATGCTTCAATAAATCAGTGTTTTTATTATCACTATCAATTTTATTATCGTGTTTGAATTCGGCATTTTTCCTGGTTTCGATTCATTAAGTAATCATCGAAGCATTGAAATTAACATAAACGATGTAATCGATGAGCTAGCAAGAGAGAAGAAATCTGTAGAGAAAAACCTATCCTTGGAAATTCAAATTTTAATGATTAGATAGAAAAAATAGTATAAACATATCAACATGTAAAAGTCATCCTCCCATCGAACAAATCATAATAACTATGTATCTTTTTTTCACAATATAAGTAACATGGAAAAAAGAGACGACTGTGCTTCCCACACCCAAATGAGGTCCTTTAAAAGGTTCAAATTTTTTAATGTATTTAAGATTTTTTCAATTACATTTCAAATATAGTTATCCTTTTTTTCATTTAATTACATGTATGAAAAAATATGAAGATTAAGAAGGAAATTAAGAAAAGGCTTAAAAATTTTTTTTCTTTTGGAACTCGAATTTTACTTGTTAGATAAAAAAAAATACTAGCAACATATCATCTTGTAAAATTCAACCTTACATCAAACAAATAAGAATAACTATGTATCTTTTTTACGAAAGGAATATCCAATACAAAATACAGTAGAACCTCTTTAAGTCGAAAACCTCCACAACTCGAAAATGTTTTGTTCCCTTCCCTTCAAGCCCCAAAACCTCCGTTACTCGAAATTTCAACCCTCTATAAGTCGAAATACTTAGTCAATCCCCACAAGCCATTTTGGTATATATTTTCCCTCCATAATTCGAAAAAAAAAATTGGACGTCTGTATCTCAAACATTAGCAATGTTTGATTTTACAATCTTTTTTACAACCTTTACAACTCGATCATTTGAAACTAATTACCTCTATAGCTCGAAGAAAAATAAGTTGCCGACTTTAAGGATTTGCCGACAATGCATGTCATTGTTTCTTAGAAAACAATGTATGAGTATATAGTAAATAGAATAACCAATTCTATGAAATAGAAACTCGGAAGAGAAAGAATTTTCTGCTCTTTATAGTTTAGATAATGCTATAGATACAGAACGATCGAATTGTCTAAAGCAAAAAAAAAAAAAAAAAATAATAATAATAACTAACTTTTTTAATACATAATATTTTTAATTTTAAGGTTGTTTCGGAATTATTTTGATTTTTTATTGTAGTACATAATATAACTTTTAAGTTGCAAATAAACATGTTTATTACATCTGTAACTTGAATTTTTATTTATTTTACCTCTCTAATTCAAAATAAGTTAGAAAGAATCTAGACCTCTACAAGTCGAATATTTCCTTACAAAATCCGTGTACGTCGAAAACTCTATAACTCGAATTATTTGGCGTCTTCCTTGAAGTTCGAATTACAGGGGTTCTACTGTAAATAACATGGAAAAAAGAGAAGACTATGCTTTACACACCCAAATGAGGCCCTTTAAAAGATTAAAAATTTTAAATGTATTTAAGGTTTTTTTAATTACGTTTCAAATATAGTTATCCTTTTTTTTCATTTAACTACATGTATGAAAAAAAATTGAATTAAGATTGAAATTAAGAAAAGGCATAAAAAACTACATTTCTTTTTGAACAAATACTAAAAACATATCATCATGCAAAAGTCCTCCTCACATCAAAAAAATAAGAATAACTATGCATCTTTTTTACGAAATTAATACCCAATATGAAATACTACTACTACTAATAATAATAATAATTTGTTGGGGAATAAAATTTTGAAGCGCATTTTTGATTTTTTGAATTACATTTCAAATATAAATATCCTTTCATATTCTTCTCAGTAAACTAGATGTATGGGGAAAAAAAAGGATTTAAGACTTAAATTAAGAAAAGGCGTAAAAAATACCTTTCTTTTAGAACTGATTAGATAAAAAAAAAACCAAACACTAAAAACATCAACATGTAAGTTATCCTCCCATCAAACAAATAGTAATGACTGTGCATTTTTTTACGAAAGGAATCCCCAATACGAAATAAATAACATGGAAAAAAGAGGCGACTATTGCTTTCCACAGTCGAACGAGATGTTATGTCTTGGCTGAGTGAACTGAATCATTTTCTCGTTTACCAGTAAAACGCAGGATGTCGACTTTAGAGCGGGCATTTCATGGCCCCCAAGAATCACAGGAAAGCGATTTACTGATGCGTTTCTCTTGGCTTCCTCTCATCATCATTTCAGCTTTTTGAAGACACTCGTGTATTTTCCACCAGATGACTGTCATTGAATCCGGCTCCCATGTTGGGACATAGGCGCGATTTGAGAGTGCGGTTCAGGTTCTTCACCTCGGGGAGGTTAGAAAGGTCCGTGGGAGATAGGAATTTAATGGGAAATGGAAGAAAAGTGTTTCAAGTACAGAGGATGTAGCAAATAGTGTATCAGCCCTATTTTAGGATTTTATTCTCCCGGACATTTATGGGTACACGAAACATTTTTTTTAAATGTGTTATTTGGAAATATAATTCATAGGGAGGAATTTTATAAGTTTGGGAAGTAAGTGTTCTTAACTCCTAAACAGATTTTTTTTCCCCTCAAGTGCACTTCTGCGTCAGAATAATTTTTGAATCAAATCAAAAAGATTTTATGATCAGTAAGTTTTTATCCCATTTTATTTTTTAATATAGAAATTCAAGTCTAAATGTAGAAATTCAGATTAAAATTCGATTCAGATTAGAACCATTAGATTCATAGACTATAATCCTTATACTCATCGCCAGAGCTTTCGAGATCATCCAACGATGCATCGGTACTATTATCAATTTGAAAACATGCTGACAAAAAATAGTGGAAAGAAAGACGATACAAGAACAATACAGAATAACTGATACGATACACAGAAACAATGAGTCAAATGTCTGTAAAACAGCATAAAATTGCCACTGTGCTCTGATAAAGTGACTCTTGCTAAACGATCTTTTGGACACCTAAGGTCATCGAATCCTTAAAACAGCATGAAATTATCATAGGATAGCTCTTGCCAAATACATCATGAGTGAATTCGAGATTCCCCTTAGAATAACACGAAGTTTTATTGTATCCATAAATAAGATACGAAGTCCACTGATGTACAGTGAAACTCCTTCCAGAAGGCATTGTTATCCCTTCATCACCCTTCAGTGAGTTGCTCATTGTATGCATAAATGGGTTACGAGATCCACCAATATACAGCAAAAATTCTTTCAACGTTCATCAGTGGGTTGTCTATTGTATACATAAATAAGTGTTAAATACAATAATACATTAATAAGTGTTAAATACATAAATACATTAATAAGGGTAAACGTGGTCCACCGATAATCAACAAAGTTAAATACAAGCCAATAATATGAAAATCATTATCTTCTTTAATTTAAAGTGAATCCTACATAATTGCATCTTTGTTTTTTCTGATGATGATGTAGCAGAAGAATCAGGATATTTTTTCATGATGAATTCTGACTCATCATGAAAGAAAAGTTGTCATTGTCCCAACCGAAGTTGGACTTCTTGCTGCCACCGACATATTCATATTTGTGAAATCAGAGCATTTCTCCCCCGCCCACCGAGTGCTATAGAAAGACTTTCTGGTCCGATAAAGGTTGTATTAGCTAATGTACAATAAATGTTGCTAGTTAGCAAATGAACAATAAATGTGGCTAGGTTGTCGTTTACTTTGAAAAGTAAAAAGGGATGTCTAGTTACACGGATTGCACGCTGTGAATCCATAAATTTCATTTTATTTGCTGGTGGCATCCTTGGTTCGAAGAGACAGGATGTAGAAGAAAAAGTGTAGGGCAACCAGGCGTGTCTGCAGAGGATGTTAAAAGTGTGCGAGATGCTTTTGTATGCAGTCTACAGAAGTAATGATAGTTAAGACCGAGGGATTTCTCCTTAACATTAAAGAATTAATAATTTCATGTTGATAACTTTTTTAAATGCATAAATTTGATATCGGATCATTTTTTCTTGATTTATGCTGTAATTATTATTACTATTTTAACATCTAATGTCGATTTTTATCACAACTTAAGTAAATATACTTTTTATAATGATACCTTATTTCATTTTAAAGAAATATTTTTGACAGAAATTAAAAATAGGACATGAATAATAAAACAAACAAAACTAACATTTGACATAAAAATAAACATTAAAGTTAAAAAATTAAAACAAGATGGTGAAATCAAATATAATATTAAATAGTATAATGCATTATTACACTTTTTTTGCACTATTTCCCACGAATGTACGAATCCATACTTGCACTGTTATCCACGAAGTCGTTAAACTTGTTGGTCATTTTAAAATGGGTAACACCACTTCAGTGAGTCAGCGTTATACATTAGAGGATGACTTGCATTTACTTGTTATAAAAGAAAACTTCTAAAACGCTTCCCATGCAATCAGAATATCAAGGAGAGACACTGCCTTAATCACCGCATCTATTTTTAAAGCATATTTGATGTCAATAATTTGAACTATGTTATATTGCGTCTCACAGAAAAGAATGCATTAATAAGCAATCCAAAAAAGTAGCAAATATGAATCATTATATTCTATAGATGATGTCTTGATGCGCAAAAGTCACTTTGAGTTCTTTTTAAATTATTGAATAATTCTACTGTATAATCCCTACAATATGTAACAATTAATAAACTTTTGTGTGCATAGAGTTCAAAAACCAACTAAGAAAAGTTAAATGAATGAACCCTCATGATTCCCCGTAAGGCCATAAGGCTCTTTTCTTTTAACTTTTCAATTAGAAAGCGGGCATTATTGATTGTGAAAAGTCTCCTCGTCACGCTTGATTCATGACTCTCGGATAATTATTCACTCGCAATGGTCCAACTGCATCAGCTCACTTAGCACAGTGATTTATGGACAGAGTCAATGAGTAGTAAAAAAAATGCATTAATTTTATATGAAAAATAATATATGACCTTACTCCCACTAAGTAAAGATTCTCTTTGAACTTTTAAAAAGCATTTAGTATTTTGGAGTGATATATTTCTCTTGATATTCTCTGCCTCTGGTTCTGTTGGTTTTCTGCATCAGTGGGTGTCGCATTTCACTTATGTACAGCATGAGCAACCTAACGACAGACGATGAAGTTGACTTCTGGGAGGACTTTGAAGGTTACCGAAGCATATCTAACAATATTAAACATGTTTTCAAAATCGACATCGAGTCTCCTCGTTTCTAAAAACAGTGACTGTAACGATCACCTTTAAAGATATCGAACTGATCTCTTTTGCACAATAACTATGCAAGTTACTATTAGCAATAAAATTGGGGGCATCTCTGTAAGCAATATAAATATAATTGTGTTGAATATAATACTACAAAAATATCTGTGCACAATAAAAAAATTGCCCAAAGATATTTTGTTTCTGGAATACTCTGCCATACGGGTGTTTTTTTATTTTTTACGAATCCAATAGTAATCCGATAGTATAAATTTCTTTATTTCATGTTTTAAATGTTCTGAAACGTTCATTTGCATTCCATCCCATGCATACTAAAATCGTATGAAAAGAATGACATTCAGTCAAAAACTTGATATCCTGCCCATTCAGGCTTCCAATCGACTAGTTTTCTATGACGTGCAATTTTAGCATCCGGTGAAAACCGACTTTAAATCTTCGTATTCTTTGAAAATCTGATGTTAGATCTTTTAGTTGTCAAGTATTTTGTTTATTACAATTTTTTCACTGTATTCCTCAATGCAGCCCATGAAAGTGATTTTGTCGTTCCACTTTCCTTTAAAAAAATCATCTTTCATTAGTTATCTAATTTATGGTCTTTAGTTTATTTTTTTATCCATGTACATCGCTAAATTTTTCATCTAGCCTAATTCGATATGAAGAAATAGGAGATAGTTGTTTTGGGGTTCAATTAAAAGTAAACATTCCTAATATTTTTCCTTTTTTCCTAATATATATATAGCATTCCTAATATTTTTCACCCTGTATGAGAGATTTCTATGAGGGCATTTATTCATTTTGAAATTACTTTTGTGATCCTTGATGTCTTATTCGTGAAAGAAACAAAATGTACTCTGTCCAGACAATGTTCAGTTATACATTCTATACAA
This sequence comes from Caerostris darwini, assembly GCA_021605075.1. Classification (NCBI taxonomy): domain Eukaryota; kingdom Metazoa; phylum Arthropoda; class Arachnida; order Araneae; family Araneidae; genus Caerostris; species Caerostris darwini. Next base: position 314,010 of record BPLQ01006841.1, on the reverse strand, counting down.
TATCCAGATAATGTTCTCTATCAACAGTAATACGACTGGAATTCAACACTGAATATTCTCCAAAGGGAAGTGCACAGCTTTAGGCCATATACACCTGCAGGTTTATGAAGCTCCAAACACCTAGTGAATATGATTTTCAGTACCTTATTATTTTCATGGAGAATAAGAATCTTGACTTCAAAAGCTATATGCTGAAACACGAGAGGCCCCTAAAGCTTCTTGCCAATATTGGCATCAAATTAATTGCAAAAAAGCTGACCAATGTGGGCTTACAAGTGCAGAAGTCTATGTCTCTCCAAGTTCAAGACGAAAAGACCTATACCATTATAGATAAAACAAATTCAAATGAGTAGGCAATCTACAGAGTTACTGAACAGCGTGGAACACAGGTATCTGTAGAAGCATACAGGGGTCGAACCGCTCCAAGTCAGTGGTGGAACTGCCAGGAATTGATCCATTCCTCAAAGGTCTGCAGACTTTTGAAAAAGTGTGTCAGATGTGCTGGGGCTCACAACTCAAAAGACTGTGATCACCCCATGGAAAAGCCTTCCACTTCTGTAAACTGTGGAGGCGACCATGCGGCCAACTGGAAAGGCTGCCCTAGAATTGCCGGATCAGAAAAGAATCAAACCTCTGCACCTAAAAAGAATCAAGCCAACGCTCAAGAAGCTCTCAAATCACGACCTTTAGGGGCCTCTCTTGTTTCAGCACATAGTTTTGAAGTCGACATCTTATCCTCCATGAAAAGAGAAAGGTGCCGAAGATCATATTCACTAGGTGCCTGGAGTCACATAAACCTGATGGTGTATATGACCTGAAGCTGTGAACTTCAAAGGGCTCAAGGTTACCCAGACGATAAGTCACAAATGAGTTACTTTTACAGAAGTGATCTCCAGTGCTACTCAGCAACATCAGACACCAACAAAAAACTTCAACTGGATAGTGGAAATACAACCCCCTCCAGTAGAAGTGATAAAATCGTTGCCCCTCCACCTCCACCTCCATGTTGTTTTCAACTTACTTATAAAGGTGCCACACACTCAGATGCCTGTTGACTCTGACTTCCACAGCATGGACTGCACCGACATCATCGGACAACTTCTAAAATTCATCAATTAAGGAATGACTGCCATCGCCCTCGTCAACGCATTTAAAGACTTTGTGAAGGAAACAACGCGCATTCATTACCGTGCTTATCTAGTATTTGAGGCCTATGTGCGGATTTCAAACTCATCAATTTAATTTATATTCAGTCAAAACTTTCAGCTATTAAAGTTTGGATCCTGGAATGTAAATGCACTCCATTCCAAAATACACGAGATAAGAGAATTTTTTATTCAACAGTATTTTGACACATTTTTAGCCCAGGAGACGAAATGATGCCTTGGTGGGATTCCATTGAATGCTAATTATCGATTCAATTCTTTCAATAGAATCCTTCAAAATTCTAACCGAGCAAATGAAGGTACTTGTGTTTGTTTACTTTTAAAATTATCTCGATCATCACAAAGGTCAGTCGCCTGTTCTTAATTTAATTGAAATTGCTATTATACAAATCAATTACAGAAATTTTCCGCCTATTTTAATATCTTGAACTTATGTTGCTCCTAATAGTCCAGATGGTTTCTAGATGGAGGATAATGTGAAAATTTATTCGCAAACAGCAAAGAATGAAAATCTAAATGCCTTGGACATGATGATTTTTAAATTCATTATTCTATTGAGGTGTAAACTGATCTTGACTCAGACCACCTCCCTGTTATTATCTCTCTTGATACCAGAACTGAATCTCTGAAAAGTCTTGATACGCTAGTGGCTAGTTGAGAAGGTTTTTAGTATGTGTTAAATAACAAGTCTCTATAAGCTTTTTTACCTCAATTTATCCAAATACTACACCACACCGCCTAGAGTTGAGTTGCTCCTTTAGAGTTTGGGAATGATGTGCGTGAGAAGTTTGATTTTGCTCTGTAATGCTCTACGGTCATATGAGACCGAGATCTACAGTTTAAAGTGGATTCCGAACCATTACAATCATCCATGGCACCTCCGGGATTCGAACCCGAAATCTGTGGTACCGAGAGCCAGAGCGTTAGCCACTCGACCAACAGGCACCCAAATTATCCAAATAAAAAAATTTAAAATGCTGGTTATCTTTTATTAATTTATCAATAGCTTTAACTAAATACTCATTTGCAGCCATCCAGCGCCCTGATGGCCAATTGACTAGCGCTCTAGCTATTGGTACCACTGTCTTTAGGTTCGAATGCTGGCGGTGACATGGATATTTGTTGGTAGTTCAGAATCCATATTTCTGTATATCCCTGTCTAATTAATCTAAAGTGTGCACAAAATAATCGTCGAGCGACAACCAACCAAGTCATTGTATATAATTTTCAAAGTAAACAGTGACGCCATCTAGTGGTAATGTTGACTAATAAAAATACAAACCAAAGAATTTCGAAGAGACTAATGCCAGGTCATAATTTTCAATTTAGAAATAATGAAACGGACTCCTAATTGCACCAGCTATAAAATACATGGGTATTGGGTTGTATTTTTCGTGTCCTTGGCAACTTTCAATTTTGGAAATTTTCACAGAAATCAATAATTTTTAAAAAATTTCTTTCGAATGATTTTTTATAAAATCGTTTATAATTCTATACTTTATATTTTTTAAAATTGCTGTTATGCGTTTTGTTCTTACATTAAATTCTAAATTTAGTATCGTAAACTAAATATCTTCATTCAAAATTTGTTGATTTTAAGTCGATTTACAGATTTCTTTAAGGAGATTTACAGATTTTTTATAATTTACTTTTTACAAAATTTTTTACCACAATTTTATAGATAAGCTGTACATAGGCTCGATAGATTTTTTCTATGTAATCCACTATCAAGTTCAATACAGTTTTACAAAAAACATTCAGTAATAAGAATTTTCGAATACGTTTTGTTTTATGTTTTTGTCTAATTTTCATTTAGACAAATGACGATTTCTTTTTAATATTTTTGTTGTAAAATGAATTTCAGCATAAGCCATTTTCTGTTCATTGATGGTTACTTTATATGGAAGAAAAAAACATCAGAATTTGTTAATTTTTTCAAACTATTTTCAATATTTTCGGTAAAAAAAAATTTTTTTTTCACTTTATCGTTTTATAATTTTCGTGATTTTTATTTAATTTTATAAATTTCTTTCACAAAATTAAATATTTTGTAAAAGATATATTTTTATATCTTATTTATTTATTTTATTTTTTAAGATATATTTTTTTAAAGATAAAATATATATTTTTAAATATTTTATACACTTTTACAAAATTGCTACTAATCCCCTTGATGCAAAAAAGCCTACACTGGCCTACTAAAGTCACAAAAAAATTGGGCCTGAATGGCCGAGCGTCTAGTGCTCTAGCGCTATGTGCCACAGGCTTCGGGTTCGAGTCCGGGCGGTGTCATGGATGTTTGTAGTGGTTCCGAATCCATTTAAACCGTAGGTTCCGATCTAATAGGACCGTAGAGCGTTGTCTTGAGGTTTAGTCAGTCTTCAGCCCTCGTGGTTCCTCGCTAAAAGTGAAGCTGCATATTATCCTTAGCCATGGACGTCGCCTGCGACGCGGTCCTTTGGTGTAGGCTTTCCTGCACTAGGGGGAATTAGTGACAACAACTTTCACAAAATTAAATATTTTTCCTATGGAGCCCTGATGGATGAGTAGCTAGCGCTCTGGCGATCGATACCACAGGTTTCGGGTTCGAGTCCCGGCGGTGCCATGGATGTTTGTAGGGGTTTGGAATCCACTTTAAAACCGTAGCTCCCGGTCTAACGTGATCGTAGAGCGTTGCGGGGGGTACTGTTACTCCGCGTCTGTAGCTTATCTGCAAGCCACACACACCTTCTGGTTAGTGCTAAGTGAGTAACGTCGGTGCAGCGCTTGCCTTAAGGAATCAAAGGCAACTATTTAAGTGTTTGCCAGCTACATTAAAAATAAATTTTTTTTTTCTTATTCTAATTGATGCAACTACATTTTGATCATTTTAATTCAGTATTGCCGATGTGGAGGTTTTCGTGGTTAATTTTTACCCCACGAGAAAATACGTATCTGTCACACCCATTTCCGTAACCAGATTGTAGAACGAGTAGCATAGCAATGCCCTTAAGTCTGATGTTCTAGTAGGAAGAGGATTGTACGAAAGTCAAAAGCGGCCGTCAATATGCCATAGAGAATAGTGAAGAATACTAACATTTAAAGAAAGTTTTAATTTTAGGGGAGGCATAGATGTTCGCATTATTAATTGTCTTTTTAAATTTTTTTTATTTCAATTTATTACCTATAACGTTTATATAGCTTGTTCACCCTTTAATGACAATGATTCAAAATAATTGAAAATTAATACGATGGTGCCAAGAAGAAAAAAATATGCAAATTAGATTGGAAACACTTTACTCGTCTAATTTAAATAACAGCATTTTGGGTGGAATCCTTCCTCCTTTTAACTGTCTGCGACAGCTCCTTCTTTCCTTTTCTGTTTTGACTTTGGTTTAGCGTCGTGAGAAAAAGTAGTTCAAAATGAAGTTTCTTTACAAGAGCAATGCGAAGCCTAATCGTTTGTCAAGAACGGGAGTCAAGAACAAAGCATCGCATACTTATAATCAACACATCACGTTGAAACGCTGTTCTTCAAATATGGAGAATTATTATTCTGGTACGCAGTTACAAGATGCTACTAATTGGCAGTAAGTATATTTTACTTTTAAATACTTCTTAAAAAATATAGTAGTATATTTAATTTAATGAATACTAAAAAAAGTTTTGTAGTGTGTAGTTCTGTCAGTAACGTGCATTAGATGTAGAAATAGAGTATAAAACTTTTGCAATCTACTGAGCTATCGGTTTTATTAATGCATTCTTGTTGAAAGTATATTATTTATCTTTAAAAATGCAAGTGCATCTTGCTGTAAATGTACCTATTCTGTATTTACTCGTGCTAACCAGTATGAGCTTTCTTGCTTGGAAGACTGCATTTTTCCAATGCATTCACTACTAGTGTGACCATTTCTACATATTGCCCAATGTGAGATAATCGTAATTGGGAAGCGACACTCGGATTTAAAGGCTTCATTCGACCTCGGTTTTTCTTCGCTGTACGAAGTTTTTTATACATTATAAATGCTGTAATCGGGCTTTATCCAAATTATTTCCAACCCATTACTTTGGATTAAAACTAAACAGGATCGTTGTTTCAACAATATAAATTGGAATACTTCAGGCGTAATGTTTTATACAACAGATCATACATATTGCGATCGGCTCTCTTCAATCAATCCCGATTTGAAGATTCGCCGAAGTTTCAGATGTTTTACTCTTCATTTGTGTGAAAACTGACTGATTTTAAACCATTTAAAAATCTCTCTAGCAAGTTTGACATTGGAGGCTTTTGTGAAGTAAACTCGAAAGTGAAACTGTTCTTCTGTAATTATAACCAGAATTTTTTATGCATAGCGTGTAATCTTAAATTCGCCTTATGGTGGACTCCCGAGTCGTATATGGAGGGTGACTCGTTTTATGAATAGCACTCGAGTACTAGCACAAGCTTTTAACACTTTCCCATATTCAGTTCGAGTCATTGAATCCTACAAGACGATTCTGTCTAAAGTTCAAAAAAATGGATGAAGTTATGATGCAAGTTGCAAATTAAGCTTGCACATGCGAGTTGTTTACTAGTGGTTCAGGGCTTACGCGTGTTTGAATATCGTGTTTGAATCGTAATTAAATGGGTATTAAAGCTGAATAAAGTTAACTTTGCCTCAAAGATTCAGTCTTCTATATGGATGCACCCAAAATGCTACGTAATCTATGACCCTCGGTGGCTTTACTACTCTGATCATTGTAATTCCAGATTTCCTCAAGTTAAGCTTTCGTTTTGTTCAGCGACAAGTCGGTTTTACTTGTAACAAAGCGTCATCGAATCTGAATTTATATACTTGGTTAGGGGTCCAGCATATTTACACCTAAATTAACATATCGCTATCTCGTAAAACATCTCATCCAGTTAAATTTAAGGCAAATCGAATTTTATTCGCACCAACTAATTTTTAATAAAACTCCTGTCTTGCAATTCTTAAGCTCTTGCTTTCTCGCATGCATTACTTATTAAATTGACTTTATTTTAACTCTTAACTTTGACTATTTATATGTGTAGTCCATGGATTTCATATTAGTTCTTGTGGCTTTCGCCTTATTGGCGAAAAAGTTGCCAGAACTGAAAGTTAAGATACTAGTAGAATAGATAAATTTAAATTGAATCTTATGTAGGATATATAATCCTTTATTATCTCCTTACTCTACCATGCTAATCTATATAACGGATTAAGAAGCTCATTCAGCTTTTTAATGAATACACCGAGCATGATGCATTAAAATTTACGATTATCGCCACAAAACGGGTATGCAGGTATCGTCGCAACCATCTGGAGTCTGATATTGTAACTAAATTTGGACGCATAGTGGCGACATCTAGTGTTATTTGATGGACCTATTTGTTACATTAAATTTTCTAAAGAAAGTTTAACTTTATTTCTACATATCTAGTAAAATTTAATTCGGCTATTAAACATGGATTTTAAATTAAAATTTAAACTTGTGAATAATTTCGATGAAAGTTGAATTGAGAGTCGTAGGAACGCGTACGGATATGTTTCATCATAATTTGAATTTAAAACGTTGACTTATCACCTCGTTATTTAAGATTTTATATAAAATCTAAAATTCATGCGTTTTAAACATTTTTTGAATTCTTCATTACATGAAACACGGAAAAATTACTTTAATATATTTCCAGCATTGACTTCAAGCTACTACAGGATGCATGTTGTCTTCCAATGACATTTCACCTCAAGGTTCTGTAACTTAATCTTGAAATAAATTTCCCGTAACAGAATTAGTTGTACAATGCGGGATGAATTTATAGGTTTTCTGCCTTTAAATCTTAAGGGAAAATAAGTTATGATATCCACAAATGCCGTATCTGTCTTTTATACCCTCGGTTCTGCTGGCTGTTAATTAGATTAGTTTTGCTTGCAAAACTAGTGAAATCTGAATTTTTAAAACGAGTCTTTCTGACAATTATTCGATGGTAGTTTCGAGGGGTGATTTATAATCTTTCTGATCATTTTTAACGTGGATTTGGGTGCAAGTGTACAATAAACTTTACTTGTATTGGCAGTTAGACTTTAAAATCTATCTTGCGAGAATTTTCGGAAAGACTGGTCTACAAATGACTCCACGTTAGCCAGACGAAATTACATAAATATTTTACCCTCGTCCATTAAACGCTAAGCTCTTGCTTTCAATCTAATTTTATCCACAATGATTGCCGAAGTAGTTAACTTATTAAACGAATTTAAATTTAAACTAAAGAAGCTTCAGTTTTATAACAGATGGCAGCAACTTCAAATTGTCAAGTATTGGAATGCAGTTGAATTTTTGTTAAAATTGGAGTATGAAAACCAAAGTAATCTAACTATACGCTCAAGCGTTTTCATGAATACTCCATTCAAAAGACTGTATGGAAGTTGAATTTTTAATTGCTTGAAAGATTAAGTACAAGCACAAATTGGCTGTAATAAAGTTTGAATACTTCGTAAAATGTCTTGGAAATGATTGCAAATTACGAGAATTCGCCTATGCAAAACTATTTTTATAGGTATGCAAGTTGTTGAATTTCCTTAGTTTTCAATCCATCTGTAAAGTTCATAAATTTACGAGGAGTGGAGTCTGCATGTAAAGTCCTATATTTTTGGGCGATTCTTCAACTCTGCTACTTAATGATAATAGCTATAATTATTTCTGGTGGGTAATTTAGAGATCGCGTTACCATAATATATCGCTGCTGATGCTTCTTTTTCAGTAGTAAAATCTTAAAAGCATGAACACTGCTCCGTAGCCTTTCATTAAATTTTTGAAACAAAAAGGAAATGTCCTTTAAGAGACAATATCCTCTGCATTCCTTATCAATACAATGCAAATTAATATCCACCTGAAGTTCTTCCTAATAGCATCTTTGAGCTCCTTCAGTCACATTCCCATTGATTTCGGTTCTTGCTGATCAGTCTCGACCTCATCTTTCTTGAAACCGAGTTTAACGTCCTTTCTCTTTGCCCACGCGCATGAATTGCATCAAACTTCAGGTTTCATGGAGGAAATGAAGGTGCGTTCGGAAGTAAGTCAAGGTCTTGGAATCGACTAATAAACGTGTTTATATACCTTGCTGCGTAGATATAGGTGTTTCTTTAACAAATCAAAGAAAGCTGAAATTCACTCTAGTTTATTTACATCTTGCTTCGAGCTTGGTAAATAAACCCATGACGTGTTCATCGATATTTGCTTTATTGAATTTTAAGGTTTCCAATTTAGTTATGAATTAATGGATTCAGCTTCTGCCTGGTAAGACATTTTACTCTATTAAAGTGCTTAATATTTCCTTTCATTTAAATGTTTAGAAATTTACTGCTATATCAGAATCTCGGGGATGCTAAATTAAAATTTAGTTCAATGGAAGTTCTATTAAATGAATTGATAATCTCGGTGACATCTTAAAAGTAGAAATTATTTTGATATCTTAATGATTTTTGCAAGTTTAAATGCCTCGCTCTGTGCATGTAGCTGATAGTTGTCTTATGTTTAAAATGTTTCAGATTTCTAAAGTATATAGTAAGAAATTAGTATAGGTTCCTAGTCTTCGTCATTGCTAGTCTTTTTATATCTTACGCAATTGCAGTTAAAACCTTATAACTAGCATCTGAATTGTTGCGAGAGAAACTTCGGTTAGCATCCCACTAAACTTTAATATCAAATATCGGCTCATCTGATATATGAATATTAAACGTATAACTTATGGATTTGGTAGTTTTCGGTGCAATTTCGCAGATATTCTAGATAAGAGAATTTAAATTGCAAGGCAAACGCTATTAATTCACTTGATATTCTGCACGTAACTGACTCGAAATGACTTCTTACCATTTACTTTGGACCTTACATTACCTTCTTACTTTGGAATTTAGAGTAGCCATTCTTATACTTGATATAAAGCATCAGGCGAATCTTGATGTACAATCTAGATTAATATCTACCAGAATATTTGCTTATCAATGAAGGATTCATTTATGATTGAATTTGTTTTATTACTAGATCTATCGTAACTAATGATAATAGAACCGTCTATTGTATTTCCTTGGATAAATTTCTCGTAACTTTAGTTAAAAGATCGAAATGCCTTTCATAATTTTAACAGCCTCCCGAATTGCTTCGTAGTAGTCTCGTAGTTAAGTTTATATTAAAATTGGTGAGTAAGAGTGCGATTTAACTGATAATCGCAACGCCTTTACTTTTTATTGGAGGAATTAATGAAGATTAGAACTATATTTGAATACTAGTCATTTTTCGCATGCAGTCGTAAATTGTAAATCGTAAGAATTTATGCATTCCGACTCAAAGCTTCACTCCCAAACGTTCATTTCTAAAATTATATCCTCTTAAGGCAACTTATTAAACCAAAATTTAACTGTTTAGATAAATTGGCATTTTCATAACACTAAAGTCATGTAGATCTTAATTTCAATTGATAAAAGTGTAGAATTTTGTGAAACTAAAACTAGACTTTAAAGTAACTTTAAATTTCTAAGAAATATTACTATCCTTTCGAAATGCAACCTCTGAGGAAAACCACGAGACAACACTTAAGTCTTTTTTCGTCATTAGAATATAGTTAGCTTTAGAATATTATATTAGTTACTTAAGCACGATTTGAGAAGTATAAATTTATCTCGCTCTTGAAGGTCTCGTATTATTCTCTGTAGACACAAGAGCGATGTGAAAATTAAAGTGGTTCTGTAACCATTGATTTTGCAGTAAATTTCGGAAAGAATCGGTCACACAACTTGGGGTACCCAACAATTTGCAAAATCTCCAACTGCCTTTAAAATTATCTTGATTCGTTAATCAAGCCATAGAGTAATGATTAATTTATTCACAATCAACTTCATTTGCGAAGTTATGCAGTAAAATAGCGCATATGTTTAGCATAGTTCTGTAGAAGGTGCAAAAATGTTAATTTCGATTTCTTGCGTTCAGAATCGAAATCTTATTGCTGCTGGAAAACAACAGTTTTTCACAAGAGCGATCATTCAACCTTCTATAAATCTTGGCATGAAACTTGAACAACACTATCTGATAGCCGTTTCCTCGAATTGTCCCAACAGTCCGACAACCTACGTGCCAATAATATTTAGAACAACCTTGAAAGAATCCTTCGAAGGACGTTTCTCTCCGGCAAATGACTCTCGTATCTCGCGACTTCATCCTTTTTGTCGTCCTTGTCTTTTTTTCATAACGCGGCTCAATGCTACTAGTCTCTGGATTTAAGTCTTCGATTGTTCTTGCAGTGAGAGTTGATGTTTTATTCATGTTGCTCTTCAACAATGCTGGATTTCAAGTCTTCATCCGGACTGTTACATAGTGTGAAGATAAAACTTTACAACTACCTATAAATTGCGACTGTTTGGTAGAATACAAGACTCTAAAACAATATTTGTCCAATTATTGCATAAATGCAGATAAGCCAGGATATTACGATGCCTACACGGAATGTAAATATTTAAGATTCCTTTCAGAGTGAAAGCCGTTTGTCTTTTAAACCGATACCGGAATTTATAACCGTATAAAATGTGCATTAAGAATTCTTTATTCGTAACAATAGTTTCAAACTTATTAAATGTGAATATAAAGTCCACCTTCAGTACTACGAAGTGGGATAACTTTATAAAACAACTATATTTACTTTATAAAAGCGAAAAGTTTTTAGCATTAAAATTTCTAGAACTGTTAATTTAATGCACCTCTTCATATTTAGTATGGTTAGTTGATGTTTCAGAATATTGACACGAATGTCCCAAAAAATTTATTGCATGAAAAAATAGTGTTACAAAAAATTTTAAACTCGGAGCTTTATTTACCAAGCTTTTCAATTCTACAAATGGATAATCACTGGGCATTTTAATCCATTGCAATCGCGATGTTTTCGAAAAATACATCCTTGAATATCTTATAGTATTTGATGGTTACAGCCAATGTTTACTCCTACTGGACTTCTATAATTGAGATATTTCGGACGTGGATATAGCCGATTATTCCGAATTTTCCACTCCACTAAATCTCCATGAAAAGTTATTAGCGAGAGTTTAAATAAGAAATTAACACATTTGAAATTCAATTTGAATACTGAACTGGAACAACGCAGCCTGTCATGCTCATTTTTCCTTCTACATCTATGGATGAGGTCAAGCTCTACTTATAAAAGTGGTATTTACTTAGAATTTTAATTTCCTTCATATTCTAGTTCCATAACTATAGAGAATTTGTTTTTGCAAGTTTACAAACCAACCATAGAAATATCTTAATCGAAAAAAGGGGGTTGAACTCGTCAACTGTATTGCAACGCATCAAATGCAGTTTATTGCATAATTTACTCTTCTGAAAACTTGGGTGCTCTGTAAACAAAGGTCGCTCCCACAGATGAGAACCACTAGGGATATGCTAAATGTAGGCGCGACTGTAAAAACTTGCCTTAATTATATTTAACCTCCAGGTTCTCCGTAATTTAATGTTTATTCTCGGAGAACAAAATTATTAACCGAAATTTCAGACTTAAAATATAAAACTGCAGGATCTCGCCTACTCCATATTTTAAGATTTAAATAAAATTTAATATCTTCATCAACCAAGAATTGGTGAGAAATGTTCTTTTATAACCTAAATAACTTTAATCTTGTGTATAATCAGCTGCCCATTTAACATGAAAACGTTTATTTTTGCAATGGAGGAATTGTATATTGGTAACTTACTGCATTTTAATTTTTAAATAACTTGAATTTTTTATATTCAAAATTATTTCGGTTACAACTCAAAATCTCATCTACGACAATGAACTCGAGAAACGTGAGGCTAGAAACAGAGTACCGCTGCCTCCCACTTAAAGCGGGGGAGCTGCAGTGTTTTAGAACGGAATCCTAAAACCCCGAGACAAACGTAATTATACAGCATATTAAATTTTGAGTACAACTTCTAGTTATCTCGCAATTGGTTAAAGTAGCATCTCAATGTTACGATAGGAAGATAAAATCTAACTTTCTCTGTCACAATTTCCGTTTGTATAGATACGGTTTTGTTAGTCTTTGAACTTGTTAACGTTTAAGTTTTGCTGCTTTAAACGTGGGAAAATTGGACATTGGTTATTACGCTATATTCTGACTAGCTGGTTAAAGTTTTCCTTGGTTTCCTTTCATATGTATACTAGTTAAACTGAAAGTTTGGGTTGGCGATGGTTTTGGGAGCTTCCTTTAACTAAATGACATTACTTGGAGATCGGAACACTTCGCAAACCTGTTAAGCATCCAGTTATGCTAAAGTGAATTGATGTGTTCATGGGTTTCAACCATTATCGACATATTTTTGGCAATTTCAATCCAAATTGCTGTACACGAAATCTACATCTGTCGCAGCTAATCTTGGTAACGGTTGAACGCGCATAACTCTCGTATTTATGAAAGATATCAAGGCTGCACTTTGTTTCATGGTTCTGGATAAGTTGAAATCTTGAAACTAACGCGATACTATCGTAGCTGCGAAGTAACGGATTAAGTGACTAAATATTTCCGGAAACTTGGTTTTCCTGATTTGTTATGCAGAAATAGTGGCGACGGGAATTGGAGAAATGTCATTGGGGAAATGTTTAGCCGTTGGCATAAAAAACGTAACATTCAAATCGTAAATGTTTTTAATGTTGTGCTTGACTTATAAAGTTGACAGTTTACCGCAAGATAAAATTCATATTATAGACATTCGAGGGAAAGTTGGCTGAATAATTTAAGCCCTCCTGGTGTTCCAATACAACTAGTCTAATGTTAATTTTGTTTACCTACGGATGAAATCATGGGTATGCCTAATTAGAAGCATGTGAATAAAACTCAAATTGTTAAAATAAGCCAAACGAACATTTTAAACTTGTAAATTTTATACTCGTTATTTGAAAATATTTTATGTGCAAGGAAAATCGAATCCACTATCGTCCTGCATTGTAGTCGCTGAGAGGGAAAATGTGTTAACGTATCGCATTGATCGATGCCTAGTGGAGTTTTCTAGTTTCTCTCGTGCTACACGTAAATGAGGGTAGTTGCCTCTGTTAAAATCTTCAGATTTGCTTCTCTGTTGGAACCTCGTGTTTCTTAAACTTCTCCCAATGTTGATTGCATAGAATAGTTTTAACTTCAAAATGTGGATCCTAAATGTCGACTCAAAGAATTTTACGTCACCCAGTATCGCCTAGGACTCGAACAAGCCGTAAAACACTTCAACTAGTCTGATGAAAACGGCAGATTTTAAATGAGTTTCGTAATCCATTGCTTCAGTTGTTAAATATCGGAAAAATCAACTAAACTTCAATTAACGTTAATTACCGATTATGTAGGCTGGAAAGTTTGGTTTTTATACATAATTTAAACTTTCGTGAATAATTTAATTGCCAACATTTTGGTATCGGCTTTTAATTAACTGGTAGAGATAAATATTGATTGGTAACTATTTTTAGTGGAGTACTTTATGGACTTTTGAATTAAGGTAAGCCAATTCAATAAGTAGAAAAGAATTTCTCATCAGTTATGCTAAATGATTAACACGAGACTTGAGGGTCCTTTTTGAATCAATAACAATAGATTAAATACTTTATTTTTTAGAAAGAAATAGTTTGTCTTGTTTTGATTATTCCCAAGGTCCCTTTTCCGGTGTACTTATTAACTACTCGCTAACATTCTTGGCGTGTTTTGTGGCATCATAATTGCGTAATATGGGTGACGTTTTCAATCTTCCGTCATTCTTGCAAAACCGGGAATTCTGAAGAATTTTATAGAAGCATTCTTTTGGTTTTAGTTTCTGCGGTTGAAATGACTATTCAGAAATCAAAATCGCTGCTAAAAACACTTTATTGAAACCGGTTCCTTTTTATTTTAAAAGTAGGTTAAATGTTGAGGTGTAGCAGGTGTTAGCGCTGCTGGTGCCTAAAGGCATTCACATACCAACTAGAAAGCGAAGCGGTTTTGCATTGCTTTCCTCGCTTTTGCAATTTCGTAGTTCGCGCTTTTAATAAATCTTAATCTTAATCTGATACTTTGGTTTACCAATATTTTTCTGTTCACAGATCAGTGGTGAACTAATTGAAACATTCTCCTCGGATTATGAACTTGTGTCGCAAGCGCAGTTTAATGCTAATGTTTTGACTTCAATCGAACAAAATTAAAACTACATTTATTTGGTTAATGCATTGTTACAAGTGTAATAATTTCTCGCTTTTATCGAGATTGGAAGTAATTGATGGCTCTTGGTTTTATAGACTAGGATGTCTTTTTAATTTTACTTCAGTGAAGTTACTGACAAATTCTGCAGAGTCGATTTTCTATACCTTCTCATCCGTTTTTAGAATTGCGACCTGTTATTGGAATCAGTAAAATTGAGTTTTAATAGTCCAGTAAGTTGAGCATCTTGCAATACTCGACTCAATAGATTGCGAGGAATTTTAATTTTTCTATATATGCTTGTGAATAAGGCTTTCAAAAAGACGTCGGCAACTTTAGTTTAAAAGTCTACTTGGATTAATAATACAAAGACTCGAACACTGTAGCTGTATTTCAAGATTTGTATTCCAGAAACTACGCTTAAATATACCGAATATCTAAAATATAGGTTGGGTAGCAACTTGCACGTATTAAAAGTTAATTCATTCAGATCGCTTGAAGGTCAATGTATAGCAATCAATTAGCTTTATATTTTTATTGCTGACGAGTCTTGGCTTGGATATTAAACATCAACACTCGATTATGGTTTGAATTTGTTGAGAAATTGAACCCAACTCGTGTTATTGTAATAGGATTAATTCATGACGAAAAGTCTGCAATTGCTGAAAATTTGGGTCGTATTTTTGAATAACTGGAGTTATCTTGGACGGATCTATCCGACATTTCATTCTGTAGAACTCCCTGTTGGAGGATTAAATCAATTTTTATTAAGGTGTGAATACTTGACTTTGAAGCTGCTAAATATTAATGACTATTTCGACATCTAATGGAATGAAGTGCAGTTCAAAAATTGAAATTCTCGTTTCTTTTAAAATGCTTATTTTCCGTAATGGAACACTAGTAGGTTACTTCCTGTTTTTTAAAATTCATGAGTACAATTAATAAGTTGCATAAATATAAACTGAAATGTAACGGGT
Organism: Caerostris darwini; assembly: GCA_021605075.1. Lineage (NCBI taxonomy): Eukaryota > Metazoa > Arthropoda > Arachnida > Araneae > Araneidae > Caerostris > Caerostris darwini. The sequence continues at coordinate 298,692 of BPLQ01006841.1, read as the reverse complement.
TAGTTTTAACCCTTTCTTTCTAGAAGCTTCTTCGAATTACAGAAAAGCGTCTAGAAATTTAGACGAATGTATACAAGTTTCCTTGTACTATAGTTCACTTGAACAAAATTTAAATACTTGCGAGTTTTGCAAATTCCAGGTTTCTCTTAATGAAATACCTGGGTGAATGATTCCAATGTTAATTTCGTTGCATAATGGAGAAGGGTCGATCTTGATAATTGGATTGCATGCATACTTAATATCTGACTATTTTAACTCAAACTGATAATATACTGGTTTAGACCAATATTGGTGAAAACTATCAAAGTGAGGAAGTCTATGAAAATAGAATATCTGTTAAGCGTTGTAGATTTCGTTTTTCTAAAAGAACCTAAATACATCTTGATCGTAACGAAAATTCTGTTAATAGATTAATAAGTGATGGCACGTTACCATATCGAACAATTGAAAATGCCAAATGAGTCTCAAAGATTTTCGTGTTCAAGTCTCGTGTAGCTAAAAGATTAAAAGTCTGTTACTTTATAGGGCTATCGAGAGAGAAATTCAAAGATCTTACCTTAACGTCAAGATTTTGTGTAACGAAACTTCAGAGGATAAATTAGTGTTTTCTTGTTAACTACTTAGTCAAAATTTCAGTTGACACTTAATTTGAGCTTATCGATGAAGTTTCGATCTTATAAACTTTAGTTTTAAAAAGTTGACACGTGCATTACTTTAGGCGGAATATACAAATCTAACGCCAATAGCTTAAGCTAAAGCTGATTATCCTGCGAATTTAAATACGTACACTCGAATAAAGTTTTGAGCTCGAAGAAATTCCTAGCTTTTAACTACATGTTTGTATATTCAAATTCGTAGTACAATTTTTCTCAATTGACTGAATATAGAAGTACCTGGCGTCGAAACGGTGAACGAATTCTATGATCCACCAATTCATGCCATCGAAAGTGGAAAATTTTTAACTCTCAGACTTGTAAAGAATTCTGAAGGAAAATGGTCCGTACTTGCGTTACAAGTGAGAACAAGGAGATGCGTGAGTTTTTTAAAGTTCCGGGAAAACGAACTTGAATCTGAAAGTTTTACTCGTGTTTAGTTTGCTTGTTTGAGATTAGACGAAAACAACGTTTCCTAGCTTTATTTTAATTGAACGTCATTTGCCTGGAAGTAAACTGTATTAATAAACTAGGCCAATATTAAGAAATCAAAGCCCACCTATGAAATTTAACTTTATGTACTAAAAAATATTGAAGTCTAAAGCAAGTTTGTCTTGGAAATTCACCTTCAAAGGACGCTAAAAATTAAATTGGATGGGAGCAATAAAGTTCCAAAGCCTAGATGCTTATTGTATTAAAATTAGAAATCGGAATTTTAAAATTAGATTTTGCTTCCTACAATACTGGTATTTAAAAACGAATATACTGTATATAAGGAATCGAATGTATAAACCTTATTCTTAAAATTAGTCCAACTGTTCAGTAAAGAAGCTCCTAAAAATCGAAAAGCAAAGCAACTTTATTTACTAGGGTGAAATTAATGGATTTGTCTTGGTACTATAGTATCGGAATCCTTAGGCGAGTTAATTAACTTTTAATGTGGTGAAAAGGAATGTCCTTCAGACCAATTTGGAGCAAGTTTAAAACTGTGGATCGTTAACTGTTGCAAGATAATCGAACTATTTCTTCTTGCAGCGCATTTAAAACTAAAGTAAATCTGGTAATATTGCCAAGAATAACAATCGAATAGACCAGAAATTCCTTCGATTCGAACATGGGATGAAAATTGGGTCCAAGACGGCGAAACTGCCAGCACGTGACCAGTTTCGTGACGTCAAACGGGTAGCACCCACTTGCTGCAATGGTCGCAGCTTTTTCACCGCAATTCGAGTTCTACCACCTGTGAGGAAAGCGGCCGATCAACTGTTTCACCGTTATACGAGAGAAAGTTTCTCTTGCTTCAAATGTGACAACTCTTGGATTATTGCTGTTTACTGAATCAATTTTTTTACGATTTGGGAGCCTGAATCGTGCTCGGATATCTTCTGCTTGTGGTCTTTCACGGTAAGAATCAAATCTATTAATTGAAAGTGAACTCATCGGACGTGTTACGTGCGACCTACTTTCACTTGACGCGAAGAAAAGTGGTCAATGTTTACTGCTGGTGTTAACTGTAGTGTCGATTCATTGCTTAAGGTTTGTTATCTACTACATAACTTTAAATTTAAGGCTTTTATAGAGATTAGAGGTAAATATTAATGCAATTTAGTATTTTGAAATTGTAAGTCTTCTAATCTTTAATGTCTTGCAACTCGTTTTTAAGTGATTAATGTTTCCGTTTTACTTAAATTAAGTTTTGTAAAGCAAGATATTAAATCTGTTATCAACCAAATTCCATTTGGAAGCAATTCTAACGAAGGTTTGAAACTAAATCAAACTATTTTGATGTGAAATTATTCAAAAAAGTTACTTGCTTTTAATCCCATATAACAGGGCGAAGATGACAACTTTGCAACAGTTGTTTTTATTAGTTATTGTATGCAAATGTATAAAGCTCGTGTTGATCTAAAATCTAACCTGGGAAACTCAAACTATAAAAGCAAATGTAATTTCCTCTGCATGCGGAAATGTTCATGTTTCAAAAGGCTGTGAATAGTCTGCATAGTTTTATGAGAGGCAAAAAAATTGCAACATAATAGACTGCAGATTTTAAATAGTTTTAATACCGAATTTTTAATCTTGGTGTTCAAATGGAGTTTCTTATGAGATTATGCTTCGAAGTAACGATTTAAAAGAATCTTTAAAGTTTTATCCAAATATGAACTTGAAACCTACCAAATATTAAATTTCTAGATGAAATATTTAATGTATGAAGTAGAGTATAACAAATCAATTGGCTATTTTCTATAGTTTTTTTTCCTAAGTAACAGACGAAAATTGAATCTAATTTCTAAAGTATTTATACTTCTGGTGCAAGAATTAACAAGATCTATCGCGAACTATAAGCATCTCTAGTAAATTAACATTAATCGGCTACAAATCTTGACTAGAAGAATAATTATTTCGCCCAAGTAACTTCACTTTTTCTGTCACTGAAAATGCGGAACGATTTCATTTCGCTTTTCAAAAGCGACTTCCGTTGATTAAAAATTTTACTGTACACGCTCTTACTACAATATAATCTTTTTGAATGTTTAAACCGTCTTGAATCACTTAATTATAGATCTGGGTAGAGTGTAAATTTTAAGAGTGGGTAAGCAAGGTTACAGTAGAATTTAATACAAACATTGCCTTTCCCTGCTGACAAACATTCAAAATATAAAACGGAAACTTATTTCGATCACTTGTATCTGTAAAATGATGCATCATCTAATCAATCTCAAAGTAAGCAATTAGCTCCTTGTTAATTACTATAACTGGAATTCAATAGTTTTTAAATCGGAAATTCAATACTAAATGTCTCCATCTATGAAATGAAAACGCCATTTTTAGTTTCATAATTTCATCGATTTGTAGTTCCAAGATGCGTTGTGTGGGGAAGAATTAAAAATCGAATCCTTGCTTCTCAACGCTATAATGGAAAACTAAGATGGGTACGAGATAAAAGCTCATTCTTGCTATTTAAATGTCATAAACGTTACGACTGTAACGACTCGTTTTGCGGATGAATCTGTTAATATCCGAGTCCTAGAATTTAATCAATCTTTAATCAGAAAATAAACCTTTGAAATCGATTATGGCAAATTTGTGAATCTAATTTGACTGCTAGAGTAGCATTCTTGAGAACTACGCTCATTTTAATAATGGTCTGCAGACAAATCCCTAAATGGAGTATTTTGGTATTAAAGTTAAAAGTATCAGCTAATGAATCTCGAGAATTAGCTAATAAGAATCCAGGAGGAAAATGCACCCAGCTAAATCGAATTTAAATTATTTAAATCTCTTCTTGAAATTGAAAGAGTGGACAAAATGTTCTACGAGACTTGAATATGTATTGCTCCAAATTAGTTGCAATCTTGAATGTCCAAGGACGGCAGCTTCACTAGTATCCATGAGACCGCACCCTTCTGTCGAATATCTAAACTTCTTTCTCTAACAACTTTAATAAATTCGAAATTTTAATCATTTTTCCTCTTGGAAACATTTAAATACTTGTTTATTAAAATATTTACAAAAGTATACCACCTTGCTTTGTGATTCTGAGACTTTAATTTCTTCATTTTTTTCACTCGGATAGACTTCGCAATATCGATGAACAGAATATTTCTCGGAACAGCCGCGTGCAATTCTCAAGTTCTTTCGAGGCTCTTAATCTGAGCTATAAAATCTTCATTTTTAAGTTTTTGTAGCAAAGACTATCGAAATTTTGCTTTTCGAAATGTGAAACCGGTTACTTTCGCAAGTTGCTCGCCTATCGGAGTGTTTATCCTGCGGCGAATATGTATAACAGCATCCTCATTTGTATTGAAGACCATGAACCAGACTTTCTGTTCGTGATTTTCAACTAAAGTTTAATCAAGCATCAATTGGACTGAAGATTGAATAAACCAATCATTAATCTGAGACGGGACACTTAAAATTCTGAAGTTTTCGCAAGTGTTTTCTTTACTGCTCTACAACGTAGTTCTAAAGTTGGTTTTTACTCCTAAAATCCAAACTGAGAGACTTGATTATAATTTATCTGACAACTAATTACGGACTTTTTAATCATAATTATAATGTATTTCATTTGTAAGAAAATGCAATAGTTTCTAACAATTTTACAAGACTTCAGTTCAAAGTTGATAAACTTGACAAACTCGACATTTCTGTTTCATATTAGTCAACTTGTTGCCGTTTGAAGTACTCGATTATAATTTCATTGGTTACATTCAGTAATGCTTCCTTTCTAACTTTACGAGCTTCACGATTCTTTATGCTCACTCACTTAAATTAAACGTGTAGCTTTAAACTTTAAGGCTCGAATGAATTTATAGGAACTTGTGTACATAACTCCCGCAAGAATATTGGGTTTAAAGTACTTTATTGTCAACGTCACTGCTTATCACTATTCTGTTCGCTGTATAAACTCTCTACACATCACTCCCGTATGCAGTGCTCCCGGTCTAATTAGCCTAAATTATGCACAAAATGACGGCGACAAACCAAACCCGTATCCAGGGCAATTTATTCTTGCCTTCTGCCATAGTCTTAAATGTATAAAGTTAAACACTTTAAAATATTTCAACTTTATTTGATCAATTGAACTAAAAATGACTGAAATCGGATTTTCCAAACAGTCCCCTCTTACTTTAATCCAATTGAAGTTTTTCAAACCATAGCTAGTTATTTAAATCGGATAAATTTGGTCGAATAATAAATTTGTCATAATACTATGATCTATAAAAAAAAATGCCTCTTAGTTTATGCATAATGAAATTGTCCCGTTTTAATATTTCATCCTACTCTCGGATGATAATTCGATGGCTTGTAAATACCTTAGCATCAAATAGCAACTTTTGGTTTAGTGCATTAATGAAAATGCAGGAAGTTTAAAAATATTGATCTGATTTTGGATTGGGAATATAAAATGGCTCAAATGTATATTAGGAAATTTGTCTTTTCGCAAGACAACGATGTCTGGTAAACTAGAGGTGTCATTATATAACCAGAAACTGATGTTTAAAATTAACGTAATTAAATGTTCATCTCGTTGCTGCTTTCTACGTGGGGCGTACACAATACTAAAATTCTACAAATACCCTTCAATCATTAATCTAGTCTTCACGACTTATTACGATATATTTAGAATAAACTCTGAAGATGCTCATTGTTCTAAACTCCGATTAACTCGTACCGTTCTTGGTTATGCTTTGTAGTCTCGGAAGAACTTGATTTCACCTTGATAGTGAAGACTTAACATCAGTCAAGAATCCTTCCGAGTATCACGTTCGTATTATAAACGCGAGCCAACAGTTAACCTCCTCCGTCGCCTCATTCGTATGTCAGGAATGACTATTGTCAATGTGTGTAGACGCCCGTTAATCTCCATTGTTAAAAAGTGAACAGCTTAAAAGAACAAAGGAATTAAAGTGAATTGACTTTACCCCGAGTGATCTTCACAAAACAAACGAGATTTACAAGCTAATTTCGGACAGAAAATGACATTTCAATTTGCCAAGACAAAGCTTGTGTATTAATAAACGTGCTTAATAGGAAAGTCTTCAAATCAAATGAAATCTTAAGTATTCTGCCAAGTGACTGGAGAATTGAGTGCTTTAATTTTGATATAAACTATTTTGGTTATTTCTTGAATACCTAATATCTTCATAACTATTAAAGCCCTCTTAAGGTTTTACGGAAACTTATTTTCATTATTTAGCTCGATTGTTCCTTGATTAGTTTCTGTAACATAAATTTGGGGTTCTATCTTTGCATCTCAAGTTGATTAAATATAACAGAATTGGAATGTATCTATTGGATTCGGTTTAAGGTCTTTCTGAAAGCAGTTTATGTAAAGCTTTTCTAGGTATTTATACTGAAGCTCCATTTATCTTTAAGTTAATTTTATAAACCTAGTTTACATTTTCGAATTAACATGGTCACGAGACAACGAACTTTTCAAATCATTGGCTTGTGTAGCTGCTTGATCTTTAACTTGAATAGTAGAGGTAGTCTCAAAAAAATTTAGTTTTTAAACGTATTGAATTGTTAATAAAATGTATATAATCTTGTAATAACCGTTATTTTGCAGGACTGGGCTGAAGAAAGAGATGGTCAGCAGACGAAAGATCTTGTCTCGATCTCGAGATGGTCTGAATACCGACTTTCAAGAAGAGGAAGACGACGTTTGGTTTCAAAAGGATAGGCTATTTAAGGTAACTTTCTACTAGTACAGTCATCTCGGCTATTTTGAAAACAAATTAAAAGCTATTCCCCATGTAAGCGTGTAGTAAAAACTGAACTTTAATCGCTATACACTTAAATTAAATTTGTATTTTTTAATTGTAATATGAGAAATGAGATTGCATTTGTTTAGTAACATTCGAAAATCTGGTTCTGTTACTGCAAATTTGAAGATCTAGTTTAACTATAAGTGAGTCTATGTTTGTAAACCAAAGTATTGCTCTCTGTATTACACATGCCATACTTTGGCGACAACTGTATAGTACATTAGTTTAAAACTGTTTAACTACTAATGCAACTATTTACTTCACCCAATAGAAATTAATTTCTCATTTTAGTCCATCTCGGTGATAAAATGCAGAACGGTGACTTCTATACAGAACGAGTTCGAAACTTGCCATTCGGAAGCTCTGAAAATACTAAAGCCAAATTATTTTGCAAGAATTTATGCAGAATTGGACAAAACTACTATAAAGTGATTAAAAAAAAACTAAGTTTAGATCAACTACTTTAACATCTTGGTTATGTATAATTGTGAAAACTAAGTTGAAAGAATATTCCTTTCAAATTTTATCTATTACGTGTGTAAAAAAACTAAATTAAATTATAGCTGTTAGAATTCTGAGTTTGACATCAAAGTATTTAAAAAACGATATGTTACAGTACATTTTAACTTTCCCATTTCGAATTCTATATCAAATTTTGGCTTACGGCCTTCCTGAATGATCTTATTTCCTTATTGTATTTGTCTCAAAGAGATTTAGTTAATAAGAGCAAGATTAAATTTTCCTCTGGTCTCTTTCTAAGAGTCTTGTTCAAATCTAGTTTTTCCGCCTGTGTGGGTTAGTCATTTTCCAGAATAAATTGGAGTTTCCAAGTCTCTTGATCCTTTTCAAAGCTACTTGTTTCCATTGTCAAGTTTTAATGGCGATTTGTTAGTCTTGATTCTTTCACCGTCTTGTAACAAATGAACAAAAGTGGATTTTGAAATTACTTTTCTAAGCATTTTCCTATTGCATTTCATGCTTTTATTTCATTGAAACAATAGCAATGTATCAAAATGAGAAATGTTATCATTTAAAAACGGTTAAATCTTTTACTAAGCTTGACTTTACAAGTCATAACTAGCTAAAACTACGCCTGCTACCATTTGATGTAACTTAAATGTTGCATAAATGTCCATTTTCCAGTCTATATTCTATATTAAAACTAAAGGATAAGTATTAAAAATTCCATAGGAAGAATAGTCCATCAAATTGGTTTAGTAAACAAAATTAATCAAATTAGAGTAGGTGAAATTAAAACAGACTAATATAGCAAATTTATTTAAGCGTCGAGTTTTACAGCTCTCTAATATTAAAATCTTAATAAATGGTAAACAAAATTAAGATAGCATAAAAATTTAGAATTGGCTTCACGCGTCACGAAAATAATGTTGCATGGGAAAAATTCATAAACCAAGACAGTTTAAGCTTCAGTCTTAAATATTTATAGTACTTAATGGAAAGTTATTTATATTTCAAACAGTTTTTAAAAGTACTCTGTATTTTGCACAATTCTCTATGGAATTTCCTAGAGGTCTTCACGAATGTAGTATATTAAATTCATAGTTCCTTGTACTTCGTATTAATTGTATTACTATAGAGTACCCAGACTATATAGACAAAGTCCAATCTTTTATATAGAAGTCATTGTTCTGATAACCTAGCAATATCTAGACCCAAAGTGGTGAATTTTAAGCCTATCGATGTAATTTAGATTTCCATCTGATCTTCTGATTTCCAAATTTATCGTACTGCTCACTACTCCCTATATTAGTGAAGTATGGGTTTCTTTGATCCAGCTATTTGTTCGCTGCCTTCATATCTTGATTCCGCGAGTTTAATTTGACTTGTTCAAGTAGCAATTATCGGTGCAATAAAGAAATAAGAAACGGCGATGTTCAAAACTTGTATTGCAATGTAGATGCGGTGCAAAATAAACAATCTCAACCCCTGTCTCGACTTGAATGATGCCGAATATGTATAATAACTACTGTCCTAGTGGCGAATGATTAAATCGAAATGTGCCATTCGAAACCTTAGTATAATTCAACTCTCATTTAAATTACTATTAATCCTTGTGTTGGTCATTCGGATAATTTGTAGTTCAAAAGCTTTGTAGTTTCTACTGAAATATTCCTATAATCCTAAAGAGAATAGATGTTATTACCCGTGTGAATCGAGTAAAACTTCAGTTTTATATGGAAAAGCCTTTCCTTATTGGGAAATGTTTTTGTTGTACATCGTATTGGAACCAAAATTTCTTTGAGTTTACAATAACTGAAATAAGGAGTCTAACTCAAGACTAGGATGTGTGGAAGCGCGACATTTAAATGTTTAAAATTGGCGTGTAAATTATGCTGAAATCTAATCTTATCGTGCGCTTTATGTATAATTCCTTGAATAAAAAACAGAGTAATATTTTTGTTTAGGAAACTGGTTTGCGTAGTCGTAGCTACTTGAATAGTCGCGTTTTGCCGTTGGCAATGACTGACATACTTATCGGTTGACAAAGCTTTTCCTCTTTTAAAAACTAGCTTTTTACATTTGTTTTCATGCTTGGCTTTTAGTCCAACTAAACTCGCTTTCAGGAAGCACTTTCACTCGGATACGTTTGAATGAGTTTTTGAACTTCCGATACACTATTTTAGTTAGTAAAGTTTAAGTTTATTTCAAACTTCCGACAACCGATGGCTTAAATTTTGTTAATTTTATTTAGCCTTTTTTAATTAAAATTAGAATTATTCAAATTGTAGACTAATAAAAATGCAGTTAAATTTTGTCAAATAAGGTGTCGACTAATTGTGAAATTTCTTTAGTTGGAATATTCTGTATAGATCTCGGGCCAAGATTGTCTTGAATTTGACCCTACTGAACTTTAAGATCATTTGCATCTATTTTCCAAGACTTGTCATAGAATCTAGGGTAACTTGAAATGCATTATCAAGTGTCATCAAAGTAGACGTAGTCTTCTAACTATGTATAGACGAGTCATGAATATGTATACATCTGTTCATTGACTTTAAAATTGCAGCAACTTCAGTTTAAGTAAATTTTCTACTGAAATTAATCTCGTGAACTCTCTAGTCTTTGTGGGTAGAATTAATGTGAATTTCGTAAATGTATCCAAGCAATGAAGACTGTTATTAAATGAAAAGGTGAAAGTGATAACCTCCTTTAATCCAGGCTAGGTCAACAGACCACCTGCGGGTGAGCAACCCATTTTGTTATCTTTCTGTAAACAAGAGTTTTAAAGAATTCCAGTGTTTTTAATCTTTCTCGGTGTTTTTAAACTTGGTTATGTGGTAGCCTTTAAATGTCATTCAAGTATTCGCCAGAAATTAACGCATCATTAAATTAACGAATTTATGCTATTTTTCGGTAATTTAATGCTTCGACCTTTCAGTTTTGAAATTTTTATCTTGCACTTTGCATACAGTTCTGACGAAATGAACTTGAATCGAATTCATAATTGGCAAGATGTACCCCTGCCTTAAGGACTATCTTAACCTAGTTTCTCGAACTCTGTTCTTTGAGATAATCTACAATCTCATTGTGGACTATCGTCACTGGTTTGTACTTGTGAAGCAAATCCAATCTTCAGTCCATGAGTTGTAATATTTACATTATGTATTCCTTGTCGCTTTGACTCTCAATGATAACATTGAGATAGCAATTCAGACTTCAACATCTCAAACTAATAATTGTACATTAGTTTTAATACTAAAGGACTAGAAAATTTACTCTTGCTGTTCTCGCGACTCAAACTAGTTTAGAGATCTATTCGTAGAGAAGGAAATACTCCTATCTGCCATAAGAGATAAAACACCAGAGTAGTCATTTCGATTTGTTGATCAGTTCCCATTATGCTATTGATAGTCTTGACACTTAAACAGTCTAGAGCCTCCAACGATGCGTTCCGTGTCAAAACAAGAATTCCGTAACGTAAAATCTTAGTCAAAGTTTGGCTGTTTAGTTACGAATTAATAATACAGATTTTGATTTACTCGGAATTAAATTTGGTGCATCGTTGATTCAACTTGCATTCTACAGCTAATCATTTAGTTTGTCTATAATTTATAGACTATTCAAGAACACGCTTATTAAATATTGGCCGTTTCCGTAGTCTGTAAATATTTTGAACAAGTTTTACGATTTAAAGCTTTCACAAAAGAAATAAATCAATAACCCAATTTAAATCAACTAATGTACTTGGCTCGGTATAATTTTGCGAGCTTTTCTCTTGACGTTGAGTCAGACTATTCCACCCATAAACCATCGCCTATAACAGCTTTGAACGTAGCATGGTCAGCGGATTAGTTTTAAATCTCGCTTTTTTGAAAAGTAGGTCAGACGGCGTTCAACTCCGGTTTACACGCAATAGTTCGCGACCTTGTCTGCGTAAGACTGCTCATCCATTATTGCTTTTTAATTCTTTCGCCTCTACAGATTCCATTCTAGTCGTCTTTTCCTGCTGGGATAAGAATAATCCTGCTTTCGTGAAATGATGTTAGTGAATAGAATTCTTCCATTCACGCTTTTAAAACTCGTCTGGACAGCTTAACGGCTGTCAAGTTAAATAATCAAATTCCATAATATGTGTATAGAGAATCGCGTGTTCACTTTACACTTCAGTTCTCGCTGTTGTGAATCTTGTTAAGTTAGTCCCATCCGCTCGAGTTTCTATTCGCATATTTTAGAGTATTGAATAATCTTTATTATATAATTGTCTTTAAAGAAAATTCTTGTAGTTATTTTGATAATTAGTTAAGAAAAGCGGTAGATTGTTATGCGAAGCTTAAAATGAAAGTTTCTTATAGAAAAATTCCTATTTTCTAAATTTGTTTTATTTTGCATAAGTTTAGTGGGAAGAGTTCGAAGGATTATCTCAAGTATTTGACAACCCAAGTTCTATTTTAGCATCTTGATTTGTATACGCTCCTTTTCCCCGTGATTTTATGAAAATGAGGCAGTTTAGCATCAATTGCTCACTTAAAAGAATAACTGTCGGAATTTTGAGAATATTACAGTGTAAGCAAGATTTGCATGTATTTGGGTTGGTGGCTCAAGATAACCGATTTCCATAGTTTAAGTTTTCCAGTCTCCATCTGTCGGATTTTCATCACTAGCAAGTCTTTGATACCAACAGAAGACTAGTCGAGTTTTGATGAATTAAGTTTTTATTTTCAAGTTCAACTTGTTTAAGGATTTACAAGTGCTAATATTTCTAGCAACAAAGTTTCCTGAGATTACAAGGATAGAAGATTAAATTCTTTCATATCCTTTAACTTCAAATGTGGAGATTACCGTTTCCTTGTGGTTTAGCAACGTGTTCATTGATCGTTTGACTGTGATTGACGTTTCCCCTATTATGAGGCATTAAATTAAAATATCCAGAGAAACTGAATGATCGTAAAACTTGAGTTGAATACAAGTACAGTCTTAACGAAGTAAGGAATCGTGACAATTTTTAAACTTTTCTCAAAGACTAATACAGCAAGAAAAGTAGGAAAGTTCAACTTCCCCGTTTCTTAAATCAAATGCTTCTTAAAGGACGCGATACTTAAAGATTTTATTGCATCTGGCATTTCTTCGATGATTTAGTGTGCACTATATAGGACTTCGGTAGTGAAAATTGTAAAGAGAATCTAGTTCATAATTAAAACGGCAAAGTTACCAAAATGAATTGGAAAATTTCGAGTTGTGCTACATTCGAGTATAAATCCTAATGGCGCAGTTAATTTCCTTTTAGAATCTACTAAAATTCATTCGGTTTCGGTTATAGCAACTGCGAATTGTTACTGTAATGATTTGATACACATATATTGGAAATATTGTGTATTAATACTCCGTGAAATGACTAGATTTCGTAATTGTTCCCACTTCAGAGTTTAAAAATAACATTGCACAATCGGAAATAAAATGTAGAATTGGTGTTTTTTAATAGATGCGGCACTCGATGACTTGCCAGATTGGTGTATCAACCAAGTCATATGGATAATAAAATGAGTTGTGCAAATGGAACAATAACAAGTAAATCTCTATCGATCCAGTATATCTTGTCGTATGACATCTGGAATACTTCCTTGTCGAGTGGTTTTTACGCCTAAAGAATACCTCAAACATGCATTTTGTACACCTAATGCATTCAATTAATCCAAAACTGGCTGCATATTTTATACGACCTGCTATAACCTGGGAGGAAGGTTTGTCGAAACGAGATTATAAATTGCCTTACAACTCAAGGTTGAAGAATTAGTTTAATTAATCTTAAAACGCCTCGGAATGTTCGACTATAGAAATAACCGGATCGTGTCCGAGGTCACAAAGTTGTAGTCACTTATTAGGCAGCTAGAATAGATAATGAAAACTGACTAAATTACTTATGTTAATACCAGAGCTTCGGTAAACATTCATCATTGCGGTGAGTTTGTCGAGATAAGTACAAAATCCAATTACAATAATTGTTTCAACTTCAGACAATCTTCATGACCATGTATAATTTCCTCCAAAAATTTAAAGATTAAGCAAACCAATGGGAAATGTCTCCAAATAAAATACTTTATAGCTTTGTCCAAAATTTTTTTCAACAAAGAACTCCCATTATCGAGGAAGGATTTAATCTCATGCACTGGCTTTTAATGGTGTGTAAACTTTCATTATCGCTCCTGGAAACACGACTTTTACCGCCATCCTAATGCTTGCGATTGTTTGGCAGCTGACCTATTTTCAATTCCGTCTAACAATTTTACTTGAATTTTTCTTTGTACTTTACTTTTCTATCCATGTTTGAAAAACTACTTTCTTCGTTGAGAACTTATTAAATCGTGACTAATAGAGCAAATCTCACAAACATTTGTTTCGCATCATTTGAGGGTGGAGCAATACAAAGTTAACACTGTTATGGCTGACTGGGCAGACTCGAAAATTCCAGTTCTTGAATTTGGTGAATTGGATTTTGTTTCTTTACATTTACCTTTTGCAAAAAGTTGACTTTATTACGTGAAATATGTTGCGAATGTCTTCTTGATCAAAGCAATAATTTAACCATGGTTTATAACTTAATCGATGCCAGTTTAAGCTGTCGATAAGTTTTAAAAAATTGCAATGAACTTCAATTTCAGACTAAAAGATGCCAGATTTGTCAACATTAGTGGCCAATTTTTGAATCTGAAATTCGTTTAAATTAGCCCAATTTCTTTCGTTGATACAACTTAACTTGAAAGAGAATTATCATTAGTCGGTTTATTTTAGAGGCATGATTTCGTTTGCAAGCTTCCTGTCGATACAGGAAGTTCATGGAAATTGCCTGGCATAATGTTCAATATTCATACGAATTAAATATATCGCTGTATTTACATTTTAGAAACTCTAATACAAATGTGTCATTTAATAGCTAAGATTTGGAAGCAAAATTGAACTTCATATCCCATCTAAGCGAAACTAGTGTAAATCCGTATTTCATTAATATTTTGAAGTCTTTGTTAACAAAATTTTTGGCGTTTAGTATTTTCTCGCAACTATCAGACTCCAAATTTGACTACATCCTTGTACTCGCAGTTCACTTTAACTTGCAATGCATTTTAACGCTATATCGGTTTTAAGACTTGAATTATGTAATCTACTTGGTTATGCTAATTCGGTCAATATTTTTGGATGCACCCTATTCGTAGCATCTGAATCTTTTGAGTCTTCTAAACAAACATTGAGTTCTTTATTTTGTAGGCTTAAGCTCGCATAGAAAATCTACTTCCAAAGAAATAGATTGCGTTTTATTGGCATTTCTACTAATACAATCATAATAATTGTAAACGATATCCAATCTTGAATTAGTATTCTAAAATAATCCGAAATCTGTCGTTGAATCTTTCATCGACCATCCAATCAAGCGGCAGAGAATCTTAATTTAATATGTAGTATTTGGTAGGATGGTAAATAAATTAAAATCCTTATTTTCATATTAAATTTTTTAATCGTAAGATTGAGTTAAAAATGCAGTGATGAAAATTAATCTTATTTTAGCGGAAATGGCTTGAAAAAGATGTCTATTTGAAGCTTATCAATACTGTTCAGGATTAGCACGACTATTCAGGATGGGCCTTTGAAGAGATTTCCATTCATTCCTCTGGGTGACAATGGTCCTCCAATTTTTAACCTTTAGTACAGCAAAATCTTCCAACTGCGTCTATCCATCGCAACTTCGGTCGTCCCCCATTTTCCCTGTGGCTTTGATTTTAAACCCTGTAAATACTAGTTTTGGCATTCTAAATACATGAGCAGCCTTGTTTAGTTATTGATCTTAATTTTAAAAATTGAAGTTTGTGTTCATATAAATATTGAACTGCTAATCACAAACTAACGTCATGGCAAAGGTCTTGATTATTCCTTAATTTAAATGCTCTTAAGATTGTATTTGTGGGGAGGAATTTTAATTTATTACTAGTTTAAGATGTATTCTATGTCAAGTTTCCGATAAGCCCTAAACTTAGAATCATTGTAATTTACCGAAACTTTAGTTGCTAGATTTCATGCAGACTTCATAATCATTGACTCCTGAAATTGAGTACACCATACTTTTATTAGTAATGTGCTCTGAAAGTTATAATTAAAGTGATCTCGCTTCATTCTTGCACCCAACTTAACTAGTGATATTCCGGAAATTGATAAATGCTTGGAAATTAACATGCATGCAGTATTTCAACTAAACACTTACAGATTTTTGCTTCAGAAAAGAAAAAATGCACAAAATTTACTTATCCATGTAAAATATCGAATTTCTGTAGATTCTCTGGCTCGTATAACCACCATCGTGGCGCATATTGGAGCTTCGTGTTAGTTTGAATTTGCCACTTACATTCATAATACAATCCTTTTTGTCTTTATAGTGTTATTTTCTTGGCATTAAGATAAACTTGATGTTATCTTTTCGTATTTTAAAGTTTATCGAAATAAACCATGCGAAATATAGAAAACGCGCTTTCAGACTCCACAGGCATGATGCATCAAACCATGAATGAACCAATGCTTTACAGTTGTGAGTTGTTTGAAGACCATTTAACTTTCTCAAAACAATGAGACGACCATCGGCACCACAAATTAGATTATCGTCGTTAAAGACAACTTCTGGACGAAGCTTTAACTGAATTACAAAATCAAAGGGGCTAAGATTTTATTTCTTTAAACATATGAAGTAAAACGACTCATTCTGAACTTCATGTAGCATTTAAGTTTCTGTATGTCAAACTGCACTTAATATATAGACTTGTGATTTTATTCGGTTTCTAACATTACCGATATTAAATGCATTTTGAAATATTCGTGTAACTCGCAAGTATTGTGAAAATGGCTTATATTAATTTCTCTTTCAGGATCATATTCAAGAGGTTTTAAATAAGTGGAAACAAATCGATGACGAAATTTGGGCTAAAATAATAGTCCTAGAGAGAAATCGTAGAGTTGCGAAAGCTTATGCCCGTGCACCTGTATTAACCATAAATGGCTCGGACGACGGATTCGATGGATATCGGTATGAGCATTGTATAAACTAATTTCATTTAAGACCAAACCTGCCAACTTTTATCTTGTTACTTACGTATACTTCTCTCTTGATAGGATCGGTCTCTGTGGCTTCGATAATCCAATGCGAGATGCAAAAACTGAAGAAATCAAGAAACACATTGGTCACGTAAGTAAATTTCTTGGCAATAAAAATTTCGGATGAAATCGAATTTAAATTTATTTGAATAATTTGCTCTCCAGGGTGTGAAGATCAAGATGGACGATTCTGGTAATATAATGGTAAAAAGAATAAGCAAGTCAAACGTCTACGTCAAAGAAGTGAAAACTGAAGAAAACAGTATAGCAAACGACATCGTTATTGCTGGAGGTTTGCTAGAACTAGAAAAACCTGTCAAGGTAATATTCGAATCTGTAATGCATTGCAGCTTAGTTTTACTTCTTTACTTACGCCATTCAGAAAATTTTAAATTTTTTATAACTTGCTTTTAGAATTGCAAAGTTTAAAATTTTCACAATCTTGGAATCAAGCATTTGAGATGGGAAAAAAACTAATGAACCTCGAAACAAGAATTTTAATCTGATTTGTTGTACTCGAATCTTCATTCCGAATGTCGAACTTTTATGGCCCAGTTGCCCTTTGCATCGAATTATTCTCGCCTTAATCTTCAGATTTTCATGTTATGTGAAAGCTATTTTTAAAATTCTATGCTTAAAAAGTCGTTTTTTTTTTTTTTAATTCTTGAAATCGTAAAATGATTTGGCTGTAATTTACCACTTAAATCGAGGAATCTAATTTTATAATTGGAATGGGCAATTTGAAAACCGCTAATTTGGTTAATCTTGCAGAAGTTGCCAATTTTAAATTAGTACCTTGTATTTTCTCCTGGCCAATCTAAACTGCCTTTAATTTATATTGAATTACGCATTTCCAGATGTTTGACATGAAAAAATTTACTGCCAATGTGAATAGAGAACTTAAAAGAGCTTATCCAGATAGAAGGAAACTAGAAAGTCAATGTATATCTGCCATTTCCTTTGTTAAAGACTGTCCTGAGCTCTTGGATTGTTCCTGTTGGGTTATGATCATCAATGTAGTTGCGTTGGACATGTTAAGATCAAAACTACCTCCTGGTGAGTTAAGATATTTTTAAATTTTGTTACGGATGCCATAAGACATTAGAATTTTTAAAGGCGAACAAAATCCCAATAACCAGTTAATAGTAAAGTAAGATTGAGTAAAAATCTAATCTTCATTTAACGCAATAAAGAACTTTAAATTTCAATGTTATCCAGATAAAGAAAGCTTGGAATTTATCTTAAATCATCGATGAAAAACTTTAAGCAATTTTGCAAGATTGGATATTATCTAAAATTCTTGCATTTAACTGGTCTCTTGCAGTATCCAAGCGGGCTAGCATTGACAAGATTAATGATCGTCGTCAAATGCCACTTCCTACTGAAGAAGATCCCTATAGCGTATTAAATTCCTGTGATGGTGTTTCACAAAAGATGTCTGATACTTTACGAGAATCTAAACCTCCAAAACTTCCTCCTAGGGATCTGAATAGAGTGCCAGTTCCTGTGGTAAGTCCAATATTAAACTTCAGTATTAATTCGATTGGATGAAAACTTAGTTCTAGAAATCAGAACTCTTTTCAATGGGGCTTTTAAAATTGTCTTGCATTAATAGACCACTTTTAATTCGTCCTTTTACTTAATTTGAATGACAAATATATTTCACCTGCTAACCATTAAGAATCCACGTATACTATGCTCTCAAAACTTATGGCTGAACGTCTCGTTTTGTAATTGACGAAAGTTTAATCTAATAAAATCGGGTTGTCTTGCCGAAGGACCTGCAAAACGCTCTACAAATACAAGGTTTAATAAGATTCCAGCTGTTTGTAACGCAATGTTATTGCTTGAAAACTTAAGTCACTTTGAAGAATTTATTTTATTCGGCCAGTACCTTGGTCTTGCTGTGTTAACTTAATGTTGAAACTAAGAATAAGTTTCGTAAAAATATCTGAACTAATGGAGAAGGTTTTAATTTAATTCTCTAAATCTGGGATGGCTTCAACTGAAATTTAAAAGATTTATCCTTAATTGTGTTGCAGTCTCGGTTTCAGAAATAGGCTATAAATGTTCATTGCACTATTAGGAACACTGCAAATTAACTGAACCAGCAAGTTATTTGAAATTTAATTTCGTTTGATTCTTGAAGTAACTTTTAATCTTTAAAAATCTCGTATCAAAATTTGTTAAAACAGTTAAAGATGAAATTTTCTTTTAGCCCGACTATGATGACTGGAAACGAGAGAAACCCATGCATAGAGTGCATCAGCAGACTGTGGTCAAAGGTAACTCAAGTGCACTTGGCCTTATCTTATTTTACGAAATTCATTAGATAACTAAAGATTAACTCTGGCTAACGAATATTGGGACTTCATGCATCTAAACTTTCATATTTAAATTTAAACTTTAAAAGTTTGGTGTTTATTGAAGCTTTCTTGTACAAGTTCTAGTATTGAGCGGTTTTTAGTACTACAAAAAGAAAATTAGTGTAGTTATAATTCAGTTTTTATTATTTTTAGATGGCTTCTGATCTATAGTACTTAAGAATTGCAATTCTTTCGACTCGTAAAATTTTATGCTAAGTTTTATCTTATCTGGATAATGAACATGCTTAACAATTGACTAATGGCACTATGGAAATGTAGTCTTTCTCAAAGATAAACTAATTTTTATTTAACAATACAACTTTTAAATGTCTAAAGATACGATACAAAATACATTTCTAAAACGTAAGCATAAATGTTATCAATTCAAAAGAAATTGACGATTTAAGTGGTTATAATTTAATATTGAACAAAAAGCGTGAGGAATTTAATCTGGAGGCGTCTAAACTGCATTATAAAAAGTCTCGAATGAAATTAGATTCTTGATGTTTTATTGCGCTGAAGTATCTAATTGAAAATTAGTATGGGAAGTCTAAAGCTCTAGAAGTGTTCGAGTAATTTCTTAATGTTTCAACTAATTACTCGAATCTTGTTTTAATAATTTTCCTCTTTTAGATGACCCTTACTACTGCGGCATGAAAGCTAGGGTTCCTAACTTTGGCAAAAAAACTACTACTCAAACTGCTCAACATCCAATGAATCAAGGACCTGTACGGAAAAGTCACAGCTCTGGATATTTAAGTCTTCTTAGACAAAGCGACAGATCTTCGTTTGACTCTGGAAGAGGTAATCCTTAGTTTTATAGTTGAGCAATTTTGAAGCGTTACTACACTAATAATTCGAATATTAATTTACGTGCGTTGCCATTTCCAGGAAACTTATCCTACGCCTTAGTTTAAAGCTTTCTATTTATTCCGATAAAAGGCATGTAGACTAAAAATGACAACATTGCGTGTTTTTAAATGATTTAATTAAATTATGTGTATTAGAGTGCAGTTTTATTTTCAAGAAGCTACTTGAATAACTTAGTTCTACTATTCTATGGATAGGGGGACTCGTTCTCTACGAACTTTATAACAATTTTTTATGCTAAATTGATCTTCCGAAGGTAGCTTATAGTTTTCTCCAATGCACTTTCATCCAATACTGAAACTTGTACCACAAGTAAATGGTAAAGAAATTGTCGTTTCTTTGCTTACTTTGAGTAAAATTATACCTTTTTAAATTGGGTTTATTTGACAAACCTATTTTAGTCAACATTAATATCGAAAGAATTAGTTCTCGTATAAAACGCTTGGTGCAGGAAGATTCACACACCTCAATTAAACAAAATTCAACTAGGCAGATTTGAATTTCAGGCTTTTACTTCTCGGTTTAAGTTCACTGAACTATGCTACAGGTCTGTAAAAATATTAGATGAATTCTTGATTCTTTATAATCTATTCTACAAATTCCTTGGACGTGTTTATTTTGCCACTCGTAGCTGTACTAACTGCATAATCTTTACTGCGAGGCTTAAGTTGAGTATTGCTATCGTAGTAAGTTATCCGAAACAACTTGAAGCGACATTAAAGGTAAGTGTTGACATCGGTAATATCTGCGTTGAATAATCTTGTTATCTAGTAGCAATAGCCTTTGGCTGACGATAATGTAGCTAACTTTCCAAATTTATAGATTCGAGATTGTTAACTTTAGGCAAAGTACTTGCATAAATTTGTATACAAAATGGTGTGAATCGAAATGGTTCTTGTATCATTGAAATTGCTTTTCTAGTATTTCTAGGGTAGTCCATAACTCAATCTTGAACTTAATCTTTAAAAACCTCTCGTAATTGAAATAGTTTGTTACAATAGGTATTAAGTATTTGAACAATCTGAAAATTCTCAATCTTGATGTACTCCAATAACACCAACTATATTTCAGAATCTGAACCGTTCAATGATGAGGAATATGCAAAGTTGTATGGCAGAATGAGAACATTAACTAGTCCTGCATCTCCAGGAGTCTTGTACGTCGGTGAATGGGAATGAAGTACTCTGCTTGTAACGTCGAAACTTTAGACTGAGTAAAAAACTATTTTCAAGAGTTTTATTTTTACTCTCATAGGAATGGACAACTTCCCATCTTGCAAATATGGGAATGAACTTCTGATTAACTATATCGGTATTCAATACCGTAATCATCTCTATGTGAACAAGCTTAATAGAACTGTTTAGAACAATTTTTAAGTGTTTAAACTGTGATGGATCAGGCCAATTGTCTAGAGAACATTGACTCGAGACTTCTAAGCACGCTTGCCCAATTGTGCCATCCGCAAGAATTTCCTGACGTGAAATGTAAATAAAACTCTTCAATACTACGCAAAATCGGGTTTTACAATAGTTTTTATGTGCTTAATTTGATATCCATGAATTTTAAATAAAGCTTAACGTCTTGGATTTTGACTTTGTGTTATTTATCAATACTGAGACTCTACACAACAAAGAGTTTGCAAATAGTGATCATTAAAAGGTAAATACACTAATCTCTAAAGAGCACAAATATATTGGGCATGGGTTCTTATAGAATATTCTCGTATTGGAATAATTATCTTGGCTGACTAGCTTCCAATCTGAGACACAAATCCACTTCGACGCGAGGAAAGTTTCGACTATTCTAATTACGAAGAAACATCGCCAGCTTGCCGAATAGGCTTCTGGCTTTAATCTAACTCTGTAGCCGGCTTAATTTCCATATGGAGTCTAAGATTAAGTTAAGACATCGGGAATGAACCACAAATGTAATATGCGATAAAATGCAGACAGCTTAACGTTTCATTTGTATTTAAAATTAACTTGCTAAATTCGCCCATTTTATCAATATTCTTAGCGCATTTGCATTATTCGGAAAGTGGAAAAAACTGTCGTATCCCAATTTTTAAAGATTGTTTTAATTTACATGTATTACAAGAAATATTTCAATCCAAAATGGCGTACAAAGAATTTATATTTTAATTTAGTTCAATAAAGTTTCAAAATTACTAAGAGTTTTATACCGTATGAAATTGAAATGCTCGCATATCCACAAGGAAATTATCACACCACATCACTGTGCCTAGAGCAGAGTTGCACTTTTGCAGTTTGGGAGTGATGTAGGCGAGAAGTCTGATTGGGCTCTATGACTCTCTAAAGTCATGAGATCGGAACCTAAGGCTTGGAATGGATTCCGAACCACTACAAACATTCATGGCACAGCCAACACTAGAATCAGAAATCCGCGGCACCGAGCGCCAGAGCGCTAGACATTTTGCCATTCGGACCCCCAGTTACCACACTAATAAAATATTTTCTGTGAGCAACTACACAACGCTTAAAAGTTCTTCGTAATGAAATTGTCCGAATGTGTAATATAAAATGTTGTTCAATATTACCATCAAATTAGCATCGCGTTATTTCTCGTGTTGCCGATACTTTAATTATTGGTTTATTTTGTTCAATTTCTTCTGCTAGTGTATGCTTGAAAACGTGAAATGCCCTAGTTATTTTCGAAACTGTTCAGAAAAATCGTGTTGGTTCTATTATTGATTTAGTAAGTTTGTAGGTCTATTTACTTTACTATTACAATCAAAACCTTTCATTTTTATCAGCTTTCTTAGAGTTGCTTTTGCCAGGAAAAAATGCCTTAATACGCTTGCAATAGTCACTTTGCATTAACGTGCATGTATGGTCTTCGGTGATAATAGCCGGTAAATTTCCGAGCATATATGCTCTTATGATGCAAATGGGTTTAAAGTGTATTGCATCCTACTACACTAGCTTAATCTTCTGGAGATGCTAGAGTTAAAACTTTATGTTATATGTACTATTTCAATGCATGATATCTGTATCTGTTTTCTTCGAAACGAAATTTTCAATTTTGCAGAAGTGGCAGTACTGATGACACTTTAATTCTAATGCCTAAAGTCAATAACCTCTCGACAAACGCGAAATATATTTTTCGCAGATTAAAAATCCGTAAAATCGGCTTTGTCATTGAATTGGAAGCTGAACTTCAGTCTTTTAATAAAAGTTGAAATGGAACAGCCATCAGAGTTCTTGATCTTCATACTCTATGAAGATTTGAAGTTTGTATCGCTTTCATGTTGGTTTTTATCGACATTGCTCATAAGCATATTGTTAAAAGTGCTTTATTCTAGTTTTTTTTTTTTAAATTTAATTGTTGGAATTAAGTGCCTATTTTAACTCATTACTCCTTTAAGCGAATATTTTAATGCAACACAGCATAATGACATTGTGCAACAAATTTATCAAGATCTAGGGGAAAATTGAAAGCATTAATTTAAAAAATGGAACGATGCTTTCCTTTTTAAGGTGACTTTTTCCATGGTAATATTCAAACGTAGGACTTAACTTACACATACGCTTTCAAACTTTAATTCTTTAGCTTGTGCGTGGCTTAATTGATTTCTTGTTAACAATCTAACTAGCCTGACCACACCAACTCCTCACGGTTGTATATTAAACATGGAAAGAATTCATCTCAATATTTAGAAGGAAACTTACAAATTTAATTTTTCTATATAAAATATGTGACAAAAAGCTATACAAATAATTTAATGAATCGTAATTTCCTCTATTACTTAGCTGCCTGATAGTCAATTGGCTGGCGCACAGGCTTCAGATTAGAGTTCTGGCGGTAGCATGGAGGCTTGTGAGTAGTTCGGAATCCACGTTAAACTGTATGTCCCGGTCTATTTAGCCTAAAGTGTGCAAAAAATTACCAAAGAGCGACAAACCAAAACCTCATTTAATATGGTTATACAGCTCTTGAGTTATTTTAATTAGTAGGAAGAGATGAATGTTTTTTTGAGTATTCTTAAATATCTTCAGGAATTGAAATGATTCTGTAAAATAAATCTCCATAAAATATGCGATTATGCTCAAAGCAGATTGTTTACTCTGAGACAGGATTAAATCAATTTTAAACTAGTTTATGAAAGGGGATTCTGATAAGTACCTTCTAAAACTCCAAACAGATTAACTTTTTATATTGACATTTCAGAATTAAATATATTACTAAACTTGAAGATTTTAACTCGGAATAATTATTAAACCAGCAATATTAATTTATCCAATTTATATTCTATTAAAAGTTTGTATCCTGGAAATTTTTTAAACTAAATTATCAACATCAAGACCTATTCTGATTAAACTATGTCAAGCTAATATAGCACTCCCTTGAGTGTGATAAAAAAAAATGAAGACCATTCAGCACAGTAGAGCTAGAAATGTGTAGGGAAACATAGATCATCCCTGCGTTATCTTCACAATTATAATAGTGTAGTATTTACAAGCACATAAACACAACAATTAACTACAAACGATATTTAACACTAAACATTTAAAGACGTACAATTAAAGATTTGTGAACGGATTCCATTTCTAGCGCTCGGGAGGAGTGTAACTAACGGCAGCGTCGGTTTCGCCGTACTCCCTCTCGGGCGAGTCTCTATGCCAAATGATTTCTTCTGAACGTCACAAGGGGCGCTCTTGAAGTGCGTAGGAGGGAGCATGGTTACAGTAGGAAGTAACATATAGTTATATTGAGCGTTCGGACATTTAGCACTTTTTAAGAAAAGTAAAAACATTGTTCCTTGTTTAATGTTAGTTATAAATACATATGCGATAATTCCAGTCGATATTTTACATTTCTCCTTCTGAGAATCGTATCTTTATTTTTCATTGCCAAATTGCATAAATTTTCTTCTATTAATTTATTAGAAAAGAAAGGAAACTTAAGAGATTGGAATGGCCTTTTATTTCCATAGGTCATTCCATGTCAAATCCCTTTAATCTCGTCAACTCTAGTTTTGATAATGTTTTGCACACAGTCGACATAAAATTTTACAAAATTTAACTGGAATATATACTACCACACCACATCACTGTGCCTAGAGCTGAGTTGCCCCTTTTCAGTTTGGGAATGATGTATGTGAGAAGAAGTCTGATTGGGCTCTGTGAAGCTGTATGGTCATATGAGACCGGGACCTACGGCTTAAAGTGGATTCCGAATCCCTACAAACATCCATGGCACCGTCGGGATTTGAACCCGCAGCCTGTGGTACCGAGCGCCGGCCATCAGACCCCACTGGACAATATAACATTTTTGAAAAAACCACAGTGCAAAGTTCAACTAATCCGTTCTTATACTAGTTCGATGGTGAGGAAAATTGGCAAGCGGCCAAGTCGAATGGATTCAAACAGAAAGGTGAAATTGGGGGAGAGGAGGTATAGAGAGGATTTTAATAACGGTAAAAATCATTTTAATTTTTTAATAATTGAAATTTTAAATTACATAATTTCAAAAGAAAAAATTTCACACTAACTATTCAATTTTTTTCCTTCAAAATTGCTTTGCACCTGTGCACTTGTTACTGTCATCCCTAACAAATAAATCAATTCGTCCTTTTCCGTCTTTAGACCGGATGTTTACCTTTCCACACAACAGGTGGTCGGACTATATCATAGAGTAATAATATGATAGAAAAAGGCATTGGGGTTGCTAGTTTGAGAAAACATAACCTTCAAGTGATCATACACCTCACGTGGTTTTTACTTTGTAGTATAACACATACCATGATAGCTTGGCGATTTTTGCCGACGATCTTTACTATAGGCGAGAAGAGAGAAAAAGGTATATCATACAATGATTTTTAAAAGAAATGGTTCATTTATTTAGCTGCAAATAAATGCCTTTTTCTAATTTTTCTAAATATTTGGCATTTATATTCTATAAATAAATTTTCTTGTGTAATATTTTCCCTCAAAATAATTACAAAAAGTTCATATAAATGAATATTTTGTTTTTTAATGTTTTGTTATATTTCATATAAAATTATCAGAGTTATAAGCAAAATAACATTTCTTGTATCTATTTATCTTTAATAAGCCGGTATTTAAATAAATGTATAACCTCAGAAGAATTTCAGGCATCTCTGAATTTTAAGAATCACTTCGTTACATGTTTGCATTTTCCAAATAAATGTGTGAATGGAAAAGAAACCAAGGGCGATACAGCGCCAATTCTAGTATGAAAAGGACGGGAGATGTTTGCCCAACTTTCTGTTCCTCTAGATAGGGGGACGCGCACTATTTAATTACTGCCTAATGGACAATACTTATCCGCGAAGTGTTTTTCGCAGTGACTACTTTTCACAAAAAAATTTACCTCATCGCATCAAAGTTTAATGAAATTTGACACAGTAGTAATCTACATATAGAATAATAAAAATACAAAATTCTATTGATAAGCACCAGTTTTTAAAATATTGCCTCGTAAAAATACCTTAAATGACACGGCTGTAAATCAAATCTCCCAATTAAGAAAAACAAATGAAAGTAATTTTACGGCTTAACATTGTATATGGCCTATGGATATGTAACATAATAGGATTTTTATGAAATTTTGAATTTATTTTTATAGAAATTTAAATTTTAATATACTAACATCACTAAAAAAGAATTCTAAAGACTACTTAACATTAATATTAAACGATTCAGAAAGTTTCAAGTTACAATAGTAATCAGTTCCTAATTCAAAATTTAAAAATAAATTTACAAAATTTTCTGAGGACTTCTGCAACCATTACCTTATAACGTTCGATCCATCATTCTAATATATTACTAATTATATCACTCTATTGCAAATATTTGCATTCGAAAAAGACTGCTATGCTGCTAAAGTAATGCAATGTTAGAGGTGAGTTAATGCCTTTTTAAGCTTCTACAAGCTTACGCGAACGTACAGATTGATTAGAATAATTTTAACAATAAAATATTTCCCTATTTAATTGCTATTAAAATTGAGTTATTCTTACAATTTCAATTGCACTACAGTGATACAATATATCGTTTCATAATATAATATCCACATTAGTTTTATAATATAATATCCCCGTTCACTATATAATATCCACATTAAATAGAATATAATTTTTTTTTATTTATTATTTTTTTTTTTTGATAATGTTTTCAAATATTTTACCTATCAATCCATTACCAAACTCACGAAGCTTTTTGGATCATTTATACTAAAGTGAAAATGATTTTTAGATTTAGAAACAAAGTCATAAAGACTATTTTTGTCGAAATTTCATATTAAAATTGTCATTATTATTATTTTTTAATTGCCTCTTTTGTTTATTTTTTAACTATGAATCCATTGCCACGCCTCTCTGAAATTTTTTGAATAACTTAATATCCTCACACTTCATTTAATATTGCATAATTTAGTTGTAAACTATTTTTTAGATTTTTTTAATGATAGTTAAATATTACAAAAATTTAAATTTCCAATAAATTCAAATTTTATTTCCATAAAATCCTGTTGTGTTGTTTGTCACAAGAAAGGCGATATAAAATTTTAAACGATGACTCATTTTCCATCGCTTTATCTTAATAAAAAGAGTAGCTATGGCGATTTGAGTTTGAGGTATTTTTACGAAGTTTGTAACACTTTGGCTTACGTAGCATTTAAAAAATGCGTTGTGCCAGTGAAATTTTTTTTACTATACGTAGACTACTTCTGTGCCATATTTCATCAAAATCTGAAGTGTTAAGATAAATTTTTTCTGAAAGGCACGTTGATTTGACGTTGAATGACCTAAATAGGAAAGAAGCTAAAAAAAGTAAACAAACCATTTTATTTTAAAAACATTAGATGCTACTCGGAAAATACTTCTCTAGTAACTAAAAACGAAGTGACAGATACACAGAATAATGTAGCAAATTATATAAAGAACTGAAACAATATACATTAGCTTCTATTTACCATCTTTTTGTTATTTGTTGAATCGAGTTGTAATAAATCTTATTTTCCTTCTAAATAATTTATAAACATAATGAATGAACAGCAATAAAATAAAATAGCAAGTGTTATAGGTTAGTAATGGCGTGAAATACGTACTCATCAACATTTCCTAAAAGCTCAAAAATATATCTAAATTACACAAATGTAGCTTATAGTTAGTAATCGGGCATTATGAACTAAGTCATTAGCCTATAGAAAGATAGAGATTTAACAAATACAGCGTTACAAATAATGCACTACTTAGTACCTGCTACACTACGCTACACTCGTGTTGAGTCCCTGCATATTTGAAAGGATGCACCCCAAGATGGCATCTGAGGGCTTCAAACCGTTCTGGAGACCAATGGAAGGACATTTCGGTTTACACCTTTATCGTACCCACATCGGCATCAACATAGAAGCTTTCTATTTGACATCATTTGCAGAATTTCTAACCAAGCACCTGCAGTTCGTAAACCAACGTGATATCTACACTACTGGCCATTAAAATTGCTACACCAAGAAGGCGACATGCTACAGACGTGAAATTTAAACGACGGGGAGAAGGTGATGTGATATGCAAATGATTAGCTTTTCAGCGCATGCAGACCAAGCAAGCACCGGTAGCGACACCTACAATGTGTTTAAATGAGGAAATTGTTCAGTCGGTTTCTCATACACAAATTGCATTTGAACGTTGTTGTCTGATGAAAAGTTGTTGTTATGCCTCGTGTAAGAAGCAGAAATGTGTAACAGCAAGTTTCTGACTTTGATAAAAGTCGAATTGTTGCGTACCGGGATTGCGGTTTATCATATCATTGCTGCTCGCGTCGGTCGAGATCCAATGACTGTTAGCAGAATATGGAATCGATGGGTTCAGGACGGTAATACGGAACGCCGTACTGGATCTCAACGGTCCCCTATCACTAGCAGCTGAGAAGACAGGCATGTTACCCGCATTGCCTTAATGAATCGTGCAGCCACGTCACGAGCCCAAAGTCAAGAATTGGGGTCGTTTGTAAGATAACAAGTGTGTACACGAACAGTTCGACGACGTTTGCAGAAACAGGGACTCTCAGCTCGGAGACCATGGCTGCGACTACCCTTCACACTACATCACAGACAGGAGCGTCTTCAATGGTGTGATCAACGCCGAACCTGGGAGCACGAATGCCGAGACGTCATTTTTTCAGATGAATCCAGGTTCCGTTTACAGCATCAAGATGGTCGCATCCGTGTTTGGCGGCATCGTGGGGAACGCAAATTGGCAGCGTGAATTCGTCATCGTCATATTGGCCCATCACCTGGCGTGATGGTATGGGGTGCTATTGGATACACTTCTCTGTCACCTCTTGTTCGCATTGACGGCACTTTGAACAGTACACGGTACATTTCTGGTGTGTTACGTGTCGTTTTAATATGTGCATTATCTTTTAGTAAATTTTTTTATGGTAAAATTCTATATAATTATTGCATATGTTTGACTATATTCTGTGTGCGTCCCCCCTTGGAAGGGGATGTTTGTTGATCTTTGCACCTGACCGGATGGGTATTCGATTTGTGCAACGGAATGCCCCGTTTCCGGTGAGTGCAGGTCATTTATCACAGCTGGGGGAGAAGGGGATATCTCTGGAAAATATTTTAATTGGCAGGTGTCTTATGAAACTTCGTGCCAGATGGCCAAGAGCAATAATTTACTAAGACTTTTAAGACTCTTGTTGTCTACTAGTATGCTGGGATTTTTATGGACGGGGGTGAGTCTGCCGAACGGATATAGACTTTGGCATGGTGTCGGCAATCATCATCCCCCCCTCCCTGGAAATCAGCTATAAAAGGGAGGTGATGGACATCGCAAGGGGGAGAGAGAAGGAGAAACCCAGAGGGGAGAGCAAGATGTAGAAGGACTGAAGACAGGAGATGACGAAGGGAGGGAGCTGCCCCATCCCCCGTAATGACGTGCTGAAGGGCCCAGGAGAGAAAAGATGACCCAAGTGGTCTCCGAATGAAAAGATCAAGTCTAGAAACCTCATGGCCGACGCAAGGGCCCAATTAATCGGTTGGCCCCTGCTGTCACGGACTTTGAACAGTGATGCTAGACTTCTTTCGTCATGATGCATTTGAGCCTGACTCTCGGTTTGAACGAGTTAGCTGAAGATCCTCTGGCTACGGCGTCTTTAGAAAAAGGAAAATGCTCTTCCCATACTACATGATATGGGCAAGTTTCCCCAGGTCTCCTGCCCGACACAATAGCCCCATGAGCGGTTGGCCCCCTGCTGCCAAGACTTTGAACAATGGTGCGAATAGAACATTATTAACACTGAATGAAATAAAAAAAAGTTAGCCCCTCTTCCCCAGCTGTTGTGGCAAGTTATGAACTGTAAGGTCTATCACCATATTATTTTATAAATAAATATTAATTTAGAATTGCGGCAACTGGTATAAGTCATATTTATATTAATGCAATATCCGAATTTCACTGTTACTTAGATAAGGTTAATTGAAAGACTTATTACAAACTTAAATTTGTAAATAATAATAAATTTCACTTTTGTTTATATTTAAAATTATGAATTTGTTTGTGAATTATTTCATGTGAGTGTGTTTCCTTTTCCAATTATATAAGTCACTGAAGGCATGCGAACTTGTTGGTTTAAAATGTGGTATGGGTTATTGCGGAATTTTATAATGATTATCGTGTGTGTTAAGTAAACGGTTTAGCAAGTGTTTCTAGGATCGGTATTGTTTAATTAAGGATGTAAAGAATAAGCAACACAACATACGACCCGGTGCTCCACCCTTTATTCGAGCCCTGTTAAACCCTGCGTTTCAGCAAGACTATGCACGACCCCATGTTGCCGGTATTGTACGGACCTTCCTTAATACGGAAAATGTTCGGCTGTTGCCCTGGCCTACACATTCACCAGATCTCTCGCCAATAGAAAACGTCTAGTCCATGGTTGTCCATGGAGCGCTGGCTCGTCACCATACTCCAGTCACTACGGTTGATGAGCTGCAGCTGTTGTATTAAAGCTGCATGGGCATCTGTACCTCATGCATCATATGTACATCATGCCATCCAATCTGTGTTTGACACAATGCCCAGGCGTATAAGTGCTGTTATTACTGCCGGAGGTGGTTGTTCTGAGTACTGATTTCTCAGGATCTATGCACCCAAATTTCTTGAGAATTTAATCACTTGTTATTTCTAGTATAATATATTTGTGCAATAAATATCATTTTGTTATCTGCATTTCTTCCTGGTGTAGCAATTTTAATGGCCAGTAGTGTAACAAGCCGTTCCGGCATCGTGATTACGCCTATATGTTTTCCAAAAATTCATCTTTCATCCATTTTATCAATAGATAAAAATAATGAACTATGTCTTTAACAGAATGTAATCAATTTTGGATACTTCATGATAATTTCTTCCCCGAGTTGCAATTAATTTACGACAATTTCTTAGCTATAAATAGAATTACACTATGTGGAAGAAAGTGACGGGACACAACACTATAACGACATAAACCCATATTTATTAAAATTAATAGGAGGTAGGGCCTTCTTTGGCTGCGATCACTGCTGCAACCCTTCTGGGTATGCTTTCCACTAAATTAGCCATAGTGGCAAGGGGAATTTCCTTCCAAATGTTTAACAGGAAGTTCCATAGTTCATTCTTGCTTTGGGGAGTGGGGTGCAGGCCCTCAACCGACGGTCCAATTCGTCCCAGAGATGTTCAATTGGGTTAAGATCAGGGCTCTGCTCCGGCCACTCCATGCGTTTGACGTTGTTGTTCACGTACCAATCAAGAGTCCTCCTTGCAACATGGCATGTTGCATTGTCGTCTTGATACCAGAAATCATCCATACCGTACATTGCCCAAAAGGTAGAAAGGACATGATTGTAGAGAATATCACAGTATCTATCGGCATTCATCGCACCATCAACCTTCACCAGTGGGCCAACCCCATACCAGGAGAAACAGGTCCATACCATCAATTGTCCTCCACCAAACTTTACAGTTGGGGCGACACACTCGGGCAAAAGACGTTCTCCTGGTAAACGCCATACCCAAACACGTCCATCGCAACAGAAAAATGTAAATCGTGACTCGCCACTGCAAAAGACGCGTTTCCAGTCATCCAGAGTCCAAGCACGGTGGTCTTTGGCCCCTCGAAGGCGCTCTTTCTTGTACTTTTTTCGTAATAGAAGGCTTATGGGCCGCCGAACGTCTAGTGTAACTAACTTATGGGCCTCGATACGAAGAGTCTTGGTCGAAACGGCCACACCTGCGGCTTGTCTAAGCTCATTCGCGATGCTATACATGGATGTTTGACGGTTACATCGAATCTCCCTGCCGAGCACCCGCCGGTCCCTGCTGGTGAGAACTGTAGGTCGTCCACTTCGGGGTTTGTTCTGACAGTGTCCCTCAGTCTTGTAGCGACACACAACAAGTGCTACAGTTGATTTTTAGCAGTTACGGCGACGGGATAAACAAAAAAAAAAAAAAAAAAAAAAAAAAAAAAAAAAAAAAAAAAGTTTTTTTTTTTTTGTTTAAAGTTTTTTTGTGCTTTTGTTATTCATCTTCCTCTTCAAAATTTCTATAGCTGCTTAATAATATAACAAAAATTGTTTTCTGTTTGGTAGAATTATTCGTTTCCAGTGATTTCAGAGAACTGTGAAGAAAGTTTTTATAAACAGAACAGATGCAAGTCATGACATATCTTTTCTATCTCGTTTAGGTTTTATATTTTCAAATTTACATAGGCTATCCCTCTTGTAGGTAATTGTGCAAATCTGAAGTATATTCATTTAATTATTCAAACCAACTTAATAAACATTTCTCACACTTACTGATATTTTCTAGCATCTGAAATTTTATCCATTCTTCAAACAAAAACAAACATTTAGTGAAATAAATCAATTACTTAAGTAATGAACCGGATTTTTCACTGGGTAGTTAAACTTTGTTTTGTAATAATACACGAACGAGAAAGTAGGTAATGTGGTAAGTTGTACAATTTGGATAGAAGGCGAAATGTATTTATTTAGTTTTTCATTTTGTTGCTTAGAGAATAAACGCACCGTAGTAGAAATGCTGTTCTATAGTATAGAACAGGGGTCTCCAAACTACGGCCCGCGGGCCAAATTCGGCCCGCCAGTGTCGTCAATCCGGCCCGCGACAACGAATTATTGTTGCTGTAATAATTTGGATAAAAAAACACGTTAAAACACTAGAAATTATAGATAATGGCAGAAAATTAAAAAGATTTTGGCCCTTGGAACTTACTGGAGTAAACAATATGGCCCTAAGGCTGGAAAGTTTGGAGACCCCTGGTATAGAACAATGGTTCTCAAAGGGTGCGCCAGGGAAAAATGGTGCACCTTAGATGATTTCCATGTGCTCCTGTAGTATTCCAGAGAAATATGCGTTCAGATATAAAAATAAATATAGTTACACTTTTTTCTTCTCAGTTTTTCCGTTCAAAGACATCTTTCCTTATAAAAAATAACCTTTCTGATTGCATTTTTTTCTTCTTTTGTTCACTAAAAAAGTGCCAAACAGCGATAAAGCGCCAAAGAATATTTCCGAGAAACTAGGAGCAGTAACTTCCATGGTTGGCTACGTCCGCGTGTATGTGATTTTCAATGTTAAAAAAAATTTCTATTGCAGCCTATGAGACTCCGCCGACTATAAGTACTAGTACTCTGTGGAGGTAATCATCTAACATTAACTGTAAAAGAACTAGTAGTTATATCCATTGATCGTCTATTGAAGATTAAACATAAGGAATTGTCTCTTGAAACCTTTTGGATTCCTATAAAATAAGAATGCGTGCCAATATTTAAAAAATCTGAACTTTTACTTTAATTTTCAAAATATTTATGGGAATTAGGATTTTCTACCCTTACCGCAATTAAGTGTTAAAAAAAAGGGAATCTTCAATGTAATGATGAGAAAATGAAAGTTTACCTTTCAAATATATATCCAAACATTGAAGTAATCACTAGGACACTTCATAAACACTATAGTAAATAAACTTAACGTGCATTTCATTTGTGTTGTTGTATTCATGTTGTTGCCTTCTTCTTTTGTAACTACCTAGGGAAACACCTGGTATTAACCCAATTATATTTTTAGGTTTTATTATTATATTTTTCGATGTAATCAGTTTTTTAATTTTCATTAATTTCTCAAATGGAAATGCAAGATATTGTAAATGTCTTGGGTTAATTCTGTAAGAAATAATTATTATACGCCTCAAAATTTAAAATTTACAAACATAAGTGAAGAACTTGTCAGCTTAAATGGACTTTCACATTCTGTATGTCTATCCTCCGTCTTAAAGCCTAATTAGATGACAACTTTCATGGGTTTTTTTTCCCTTCTACTACTACTAAGTTGAATAAAGAGGTCGAGTGCCTGAACGCGAAGCGTTCATCTACTCAATGGTATGTGGTGGAAGAAGAAAAAAAAGTCATGATGAAAAAATAATAGCAATCGTATGAATTAAGAAAATAAAAGAAATAAAGAAAAATATAAAACATTGGGGATGAAAATGTAGCATGAAATTTATGATCTGTAAAGAGCGCAGAACGATGGAGTAAAAAGCAGAAAAATCGGGAAATTCAAACAACAAGAAAATTGAGGAGGATAAAGCCAGGTAAGAATTCGATCTTCCGATCCGAGTTTCGGCGTTCAATGCTCTAACCGTTCGCCTAGCAGATCGCTCTTTCTCGTTCTTACGAACGTTCGAAGAAGTGCTTAAAATGTTGCAACTTTCAAATCCGAGAGGTGAGTTGCGACGTCGTCAGGAGGGTCGCGAGGGAAACGATTTTCCCCTTCAACAGACAAGAAGAACAAAGTAATTTTAATGTTGCTTCCTGAACTCGTATTTCGTTGGTTCCTGTGTAAGCTTTAAATTGAGTTTCAAGCTCATATGAGTAATAGAAGATAAAAATCACATATGTTTAACAATATAAAAGATTTTTTTTTTCAAACATCTCTCATTTTCTCATCTTTTTTCGACGAGAAAATCAATCAGCTGGATAAAGCCTTTACAGATTGACTTTTGAGTATTGATCTCCTCTGTGAACGAACTTCATTTTCAGATAAATTCAATTAATAGGTCATTATATTTTTTTCTAGAACAGTTTTGATAGAGTTTTGAAATAGTAAGTAAAATGTTGCATGTAGCCTAAAATTTAGAATGCTTAGCCCTAGTGCGACAATAATCAAAACAAAACAAAAAAAGTTTACTTCACTCCACCTATGATATTCAAAACATCTCAATTGTCAATGGTAGGTGACGCTTTAAGCGTGCCAAATGACGTCACCCTGCTGAAAATTTCCTTTTTTTTTTTTAAACAAATGAGTGATTTACAGTCGCTCCTCTAAAAAAATTTGTACAGTGTATTTACGCATTTATATGTTTCAACTTAGCAAATAGCTTTATAGTTTTACAATTGAAAGTTATGTTTGAATATGCTACTAGAGCAGAGAAAACAAAGAGTTCCTACTGACATTTCGAAACTATGCAACAATGTGTGTTGAGTAAGTGCCAAAGATAAGTTAACAATGCGTGGTTTTTCAGAATGAAAATGAAAGGTTTGTCTTAGAAGAAATTTTATCTCATTTTTATTGGCATATTGTTTAACTATTGATTGTGTTCATCATTTTAATTGAAGCTTACGAACACTGATTATTTGTAACCCCGTTTCAATTCCCACAATACATTCGTAGATATATATTTATTAGGGTGCAATTTGTAAAAGCTTTATCGTTATATAGTAATTACCATGTGGTGTTCTGCTAGTGATATGGCTGTTTCTTTTTCCGAAACTCGAAAAAGTAATCAGATTTGTCCTCGATGTAGTGAACATGCTGTTGACTCGAGCTTGTTGCCTTGCCTTCATGCTTTCTGCAAGTTTTGTATTGGTCAACTTTCTAACAGTCGCTTGTGGAATTTTGCAGAATTTATTGTTTGTCCCAGTTGTCATAAAAATGCATCCTTGCCTAAAGATTCCAGTCTTGAAGCTGTGTCACAGGGTGTGCTTCTTAATACAATACTAAATCTAGTTGATGATTTTAGTGCCTATTCACCACCAATCAGTGACTCTAATGCTCTATGCACATCTTGCGATGAAGGCAATAAAACAATTGCAAGGTGTAAAGATTGCAATGAAGTATTATGCGAGAATTGTGTCAGAGCACATCAACGTGTTCGTTTAACTAAAGATCATGTTATTGATACATTTCCAGAGGAAAATTTAGATTATCAAACACCAACTAATTCTTTGCAATCCCCAAATAAGTCGTCTAGTTTTTGTGATCTACACCCTTTAAAAGTTCTTAGATTATACTGCGAGTTGTGTAGAGAGCCCTTGTGTAATGATTGCATAATGGATGTAACTCATTCTGGTCATTCTATGAGTTATTTACAAGATGCTGTTGGGGAAAGTAGGCAGGCTACAATGACTCTTCTAGAAGAAGCAAAGAATAATAAACGTAGTCTTGAAGAAACTATTCAATTGAGTCAAGGAATATCGGATGATGTTGAGCTTAAAGTACAAAATGTAGCTACTGAAATAAGAACCACCATAAGAAGACATATGTCAGTTTTAGAAGAAAGGGAAAGGGAACTTCTGCGTCAATTAGAAAAAATCCGCCAAGTTAAAGGTCGATCTCTTCTCTTGCAAATAAAAGATCTGAAAGATTTACTGAAAGATGTATCTCAAATAATTGAATTTATACAACGAGTTCTAGATTCTGGTAGCGATATTGATATCTTGAAAGCTAAAGAAAAATGTTTGCGTGAAATGAATGAACTTAGACAGCGCCGTAGTAATATGCAGCCACATGAAGATGACAATATAATATTTACTCAACCTGACAATGCTCTTTTAAGTGCCATTAGCACTCTTGGGTTTATTAGTACTTCAGGCTTTGGTCCCAATTCTGTTGCTGCTGGTGAGGGCCTCCAACAAGCTCTTTGTGGCCATCAGTCTACATTTTTAGTTCAAGTGAAAGATTATTTAGGAGAACTTCAAGTAGTTGGTGGAGATGGTTTATATACTGGCGTTCAAGCTCCTGATGGTAGTAATTGCAAAGCTCATGTCATTGATCGACAAAATGGTACATATGCCATTTGTTATGTACCTGAAGTTGTAGGACAACACACAATATCTGTTCTTTTACGTGGGATGCATATTCAACAAAGTCCTTTTCATGTTAATGTGAGAATGGGGCGAAATTATAATCAAGTTGGTAAAATGCTGTTGTCTTTTGGTGGAGAGGGAGATGGAGATGGGCAATTATGTCGACCCTGGGGTGTCTGTACTGATAAAAGTGGCAGCATAATTGTAGCTGATCGCAGTAATAATAGAATTCAAATTTTTAATCCAGATGGTACATTTAAACTCAAATTTGGTGCACCTGGTTCCAGACCAGGTCAGTTTGATAGACCAGCAGGAGTTACTACTGATCATTTAAGCAGAATAATTGTTGCAGATAAAGATAATCATCGTATTCAAATATTTGATTCTGAAGGAAACTTTATTTTAAAATTTGGCGAGAGAGGCAGTAAAAATGGACAGTTTAACTACCCATGGGATGTTGCTGTTAATGCTGAAGGTCACATTTTAGTTTCTGATACAAGAAATCATAGATTACAGTTATTTTCTTCTGATGGAACATTTATTAATAAATATGGATTTGATGGAGGGCTTTGGAAACAGTTTGATTCACCACGTGGAGTGGCTTTTACAGCTGATGGCCATATGGTGGTTACTGATTTTAATAATCATCGTATCCTTGTTGTGCATCCTAATTTCCAATCTGCAAGATTTTTAGGTCAAGAAGGGTCCAATAATGGGCATTTCTTGAGACCTCAAGGGGTTGCTGTTGATCCTGAAGGGCATATTATTGTAGCAGACTCAAGAAATCATCGTGTTCAGATTTTCCATCCTAATGGTCATTTTCTATGTAAATTTGGAACTCCTGGTACTGGCCCAGGGCAAATGGATCGACCCTCTGGCGTCTGTATTTCACCTGAAGGATATATCATTATTGTGGATTTTGGTAACAATAGAGTTCAAGTATTCTAAATTTTTTTTATTATTGAACTGCCTTAATTGAAATCTTTTGTCATTCTGACCTCTGTAGCATTAATTAAGCTCAGGGAAATCTCAAGTCTTCAAGGCATAAAAAATTTTAGGTGCTTATTTGCATCAGTTCTTTTTTAATTTGTTTGATATCATGTGATAAAGTTTTATACCTCGCTGTCATTTTATGACAATTTTCTTCTACCTCAGAATATAGAATTATTATTTTTTTTTTGTTTTAATTATCCCATACAATGCTGCTAAGCAGTTGCAGTTTGTTTAATTTGAGTATATATTTCCCATTTATTATTTTCTGAAAACTGGCATTTAACATTTATCATGCATTTATGTCGACGTATTTTCATTAAAATGAATAGGATTTCTGAAGTTGAAGACCTGTCATAATTTTGTGACAAAAATATCTGCAAATGGTACATGTTCCTAACTATATAGCACTTAAAAGTGCGAAGAGCAAAATGTTTTAACATGTCTTGTGATCAGATGTAGGATACATATTTTTATTTACTTTAATAGAGTATTGTAGCCTATATCTGCTTATTGTAAAAGTGGATGAAAAGTTAGTTTCTGATTAAATATAACTGTCCAGCTTTATATAACAGAATTGTGAAGTTCATCTTTAGAATATATGCCATTTGTAAGTGTTACTTAGAATGTCGTCATTAAGATTTTGGTGGCGTGATGTGATGTGTTGTATTGTATGTGTTTTAAGTAAAAAAAAAACAACTTTGTTATAATTTAATTATTTGTAGAATTGCAAAGTTTGTTTTTGAATGAAGAAATGATTTATCAAATTTGAGTGCTTTTTGAATTATTCTAACAGATGTATTTATTTTTAATTATATTAGTTTTGTTACAGAGCTGATAAATCAAAACTTTAAAGATTTATGCATATTATTATGGTAAGCTTTTATATATATATATATATGTATATGAGAATTTAAATGGCCATCTTATTCCTGTTCCTAGTGCCCGGTGGGAATATTTTTTCTCTTCTGTTTTTAATTTATAGACATATTTTGTTATATTGTTTTGCTGAATTATGGGAAAAAGTAACCTGAATTTTATGTTTAAAGGTGATATTTCTTGTTCTTTTATGGGTTGTGAAAAACTGAGTTTTTCACTTCTAGATTTATATGTGTGTGTGTTTAAAAATTAAAAATTTTATACCTTTTTTTTTCATTTTTCTCAAATTTAGCTGTTTTGACTTAAATTTAAAGAAAGAATTAATATAAGGGCTAACTAATATTTAAAATAAGGTTTATTGGGATTAATACTTATTCCTATAATAGTAAGATTTAATTGTTCTTAATCTCTTGTAAATGTTTTTAAAACTTTCTGTAAATTATACATATAACGGAGCTTTGTTATGTGTGTAATTTTATTGAGAAAATTAGTCGTAACTTACTGTTATAAATATTAATTTGTACAGTGTGGAGTTTTTATGTATTCGGTGTTTTATGAATTTCTTCGATATTGAATACTTTCAGTTTAATTAAAACTTGTATTTATTATTAAACCTAGTCTTGTAATTACAACTATTTATTCAGTATTAAAAAAAAATTTATGTATTAAAACTCCACTGTTTAGATTTATGAATTTATTTTAGTTTGAATTTTAAATCAAAAATGTGTTACAGAGCTTCATAAACTTTTAAAAATTTATAATTGATTAAACTTTAATATAGAATAGCTGAATTGCATTTTATCAAGCTGTATTTTATTAGTCTTATGTTCCTATATTGAAATACATAAAATCTTGCTTGATGTAAATCATTGATTCAGTTAAGTGCCTTTTTAACATTACTTAAAGCATTACATTTTCCAAAATATTTGATTCATATCATTAAATGTCATTCTATTTTAATAGTATTACAAAATATTAATTACTAATGGTATCTTCATACTATTTCAAAGTTTTTGAGAAGCTTGTAAAAGCTGAAACATTCTTATTAAAATATATAACTAGTTTAAATTTTATTTAATAAGCTTTCAACTGTATAATAGAAATAAGTTTGTCTCCCTTTTAAAATTCTCAGTTTATAAATATTTAATGTCTTTTGTTAATATATTTTCATCTTATTTTTCTCATTAAATATTAAAATAAGATTGTTTAAATGTTATGTTTTTGTTTTGTACTTATTTTGTTTATGAAAATTTAATTGAGATATTAATTCATTACTTGGATTTATCTAGAATTAATTTGTTCTATATTAAATCAAATGTTTGATCAAAACATGAATTCTTTATATTGTAGAATTTTTAATTGTTTTACAAAAATTATTTTTAAGTGTGTAAAGAATAAGTTTTTTCCTACATGATTTTTTTATTTTTTAGATTTCAAAGTATGTAAAATAAGGGAATCTTTAATGGAGGCAGAGGATATTTTTCTAGCTTTTTTCAATATTATAATAACTGTTTTAGAACAAACACATTGTTAATTTTCTGCCTCAATCTAAGAATTAGTTTGATAATAGTTGAAATAATGGTATATTAATCATTTGAATTATTTTTATGAATATTATCAAGTTCAGTTTTTAAATTGATACATAAAATAAGATTTTCTTATTTGCTCATTCCTTTAAATTTCTTGGAAAAATTAGTTGACCCTCTAATATTAGTACCAGCTTTGCCTGCTTAAATGCATTACGTTAAAATTATAACTTAAAAGTTGGTCATTCAAGCTTCTCTGTAAATGTAATAATTATTTTCGAAGATTTTTTTTTTTAAGGAAGTAATATCTTAATTATATAATGTTTAACCGCTGACCCACTTAAAATATAATAAAATATGCTGAAGTAAATTTTTATTGATATATTTATTAAACTTATTTCTTTCCATATTAACCAATTTTCAACACTATTTTCTTAAATTCTTTGTTTATCAATCTGATAAAATATTGGTTTATAAACATTTGCTAACAAAATCAAACAATATATTCAGCAGCTTTATCAGCAAATATATCAACTTGGTTATATCTTAACTGTATCAAATAGAGGAATTTGAACTTGCACTTGAATGTTTACATTATTTAATAAAAACATCTAGATTTACCATTCAGAATTTATTTGTTAGAGTTTGGAATGTTTAATTTTTAAGCTCTTGTAAAGGATAAATAATATCTAACTTTTTAAAACTTGTTTTATTAAGTTTATCTATGATGTATGCTGAAACTTGTTTTTATAATCCTGAAGCATGGTATATTTTCCTATATACAGTGGTGGTTTAAAGTTTTGAATTGCATCATTTGAATTCCATGCAATGTTTTCAGTGTCAGAATTGTTATAGTATACTTATATAATATTGTTTGAAATATTTTGAAGATTTTTCCAGTATTGTATTAATTACTGTTTAAGTTTGTTGTCTATTACTTTATAATGTAATAACCATCTTGAATAGCTTCATTATAAGAATGCAAAAATAATAGAATAGTGGAAAAATCTTTCTACTGAATTTACCAATATTGTATCCATCCCATTAGTCAAAGAGAATGTGATTTGGTTAATTCTAATTAATATAAAAAATTTGAAGTTTAGCACTTTCTGATATATAGCTTTAGAGCTGTAATTTTTAAATCGCAGATGACATTTTACTATAATTTAACAAATATGAATGGCTAAGAAAAAAAAAATGACAAAGTATTATGTACCTAAAAGGAAAAATAACAACTATCAAAATATTGTTGCATATTGTAAAAAATTTTAAGTGATGAGAAACATGACCACCTCTGTATTTTTAATTTGTAGTTCAGATATTTTTTAATTTATAAAACACCTGAATTGAATGTTTTTATAAGACTGATCAAATTGATTTTATTTCAGTGATGTTTAAATCTAATGCTCAAAATATAATCTATGAGATCATCTCTAGAAATAGTTTAACAATTAGGAGTTTTTGCCTCAACAGGTTAGTTATTTTTTTTCCCTGTAACTTTTCATTTTTAAGATTGTGTTTAGCTTTGATTGTTATATTTTAACAAAGTTAAAGGGGTACAAAATGATTTTTCATCTGTTTGAAAATGTATTTAAATTCATTTTTGAGATAAACATTTCTTTTGATGCCATTGTCTTAATAGCAATCATTTGACTTTTCTTCCAAGTAGCAGTTATTGCTCTTTTTGCCTTCCAAATTATTTGTTACTATTATGGGGAAACATATATTTTCATACATAATGCACAAGCTATCTATTTTGATTTCACCATGGAAATATTCTGAATTTGGAATTCATACTTGTAATATTTATCAATGAAAATACTAACCCTTTGCTTGTTAACAATTTTATAAACATATTGGAGAAAATTTGTAAATTCAAAAGAGAAAATTGTTATGTAAATTGAGTATAATCCCCTGGGCCACTCCCTTCCCCTTTTTCATCTGGTTGGATATTTGAAATAGATAAAATACATATTTTAAATAGTTTATTTTTAAAATGTCTTAAATTATAATGAAAATATTGAAATCAAAAAATAACTTTAAAATACTATATAATATATACACTAAATTATATTAGTAAATGTATTATATATTTTTTGATTTATCATTATAAAAATAAGTCATTTTATTGAATTTTATTTCGCATTGTGATTCATTTTTTCTATTATATATTTGTACATAGGTTATATTAATACTGTATGGTAATATATAAATTTTATTTTAATGAATTAATTTAAGGATTGTGAAAAAACTATTCACTTTACTTTTAAAACTACTCCTTTATCAAAAACTACTCACTTTACAGATAAGTCTACAGCCAAATATAAATTACTTCATATATAAAAGAAATGAAGTAGTTTAGGGATTATGTCAATGAATTAAATTTAAAAAAAATTATTTATCTTTCGAAAGCTCTTTTGCTCTATTCCGCTAATAGGATAGATTCGGGCACCTTGCAAGTAAGAAAGAAAATTTGATGTAATAATTTAATCTATTAAGATAAATAAAATTTTATCTTATAAAAATTTGTATTTTGAGGTAGGAAATATTAACAAATTGGTAAATAAATT
Source organism: Caerostris darwini (assembly GCA_021605075.1). Classification (NCBI taxonomy): domain Eukaryota; kingdom Metazoa; phylum Arthropoda; class Arachnida; order Araneae; family Araneidae; genus Caerostris; species Caerostris darwini. The sequence goes on along the minus strand of BPLQ01006841.1, from coordinate 255,848 downwards.
AACTGATATTGTTCAAAAGCTAATGAGTTTTTGATACGGTGGTAAAATATTGATAAATTTCATTATGATAATTTCTGCCTATAATTTGGAGATGACTTGTATCTGTTCACTTTACTTTAACATGTCGCGTATGGATAAAATTCTTTCGAGTACCTTTCTGATACCCTAATAGGATAAAAAACTTATTGTACATTGAAGAGGATGAAAACTAAAAAATAGGCCTTTAAAAACTTAGGATTGCACTAAAAGTATTTATTGGTCATATTCTATGGAAATAAAACAAGCAATGTTAGGGTAAGAATCATTTTAATGATGTAAAAATAAAAAAAAGCATTGGAGAAAATCTAATGAATTTTAAACTAACCAATTCAGAATTGAAGGAAGTTTTAAAAAAAAATCTTTGCCACACTTTGTTTGCCATAAATAGAAAATATGTAGAATAGTTTGTCAGTTGTTAATTCAACTTCTCAGGGGGAAAAAAAAGTTTATCTATTACTTCATTTTGAGCATTTTCATCTGCTTGCATATACTGGCGCATGATGCCCTTTGCTCCTTCTTGAGAATACTTTGTCATCAGTAGCATCTATAAGTTTCTCATTTTATTTTTGAGGAAAACTATTTCTCTGGCTGTTCCTTATTTTCAGTAGTGGAGAGCTTTTGAATCATTAAATTTTTACTAAAATTTCCAAGAAAAAAGTTGACCTAATAAAAAGCAGTCTCCTATAATATATGCAATTTTCTCACTTAAAGTTGTTAGTTACATAAATATATAGAAAGAAAAAAAAAATAAAACATGCTTGACCTCCCCTTCTTCCTTGATATTACCTTTTTCTAAATTGGCATTATTCCAGAGTTTAAAGTTTTTTTTAAAACTATTCTGTGTATGAATGCATGTATTTTAACTGATTAACTTTTTATTTAATTTGCATTATAAATTTATTGCAAAAATTTAAAATATTTTTGACTATGAAAAATTGTCCAATATAGTAGCAAAAAAATTTTCAATGAGTTTATAAATATTTATTTCAAACCTACATTCTTCAAAAGCTTACTGTTTGTGCTGTTAAATGATTAAATAATTAATCAAATCTGTTGGTATGCAGCCCGAATGTTGATTTAAAAGACATAATCCTTTGACATTGGTTCTTCTTTTTCCCTACCCAAAGAGAATTTTCAGCTTTCAAATTTAGTTGGTAATTTTTTTTAACATTTTAATGTTTTGAAATCTGTGAAGTGGTGGGAACTTATAAATGTGATCGTTTATCCTTGCACCATTATGGGTTTCTTGGTATACTCTCGTCTTGTTATGGTTTCGGAAGAGTTGCACATGCATACAAATGTTTTTAAATTTTAGTAGTATATATACTAATATACTGTATCAAAGAGTAAACGTAAAGCAATGTAACTTTTAATTTTATATGCTCAAATTGTTTCCAATGTTTTTTGCTTCACTTGTATAATGTGTGTGAACTTTTGTGTTTCCTGATACTCAATTTTGGTTCTACAGCTAATTTGAACTTTGGATCCAGAACCATTTTTTTAAATTTTGTTATTTAGCAGTTGTACTTGATTCTAGATAGCATTTGGGATATCATTCATTTTAGAGATGATTGAATTCAATTTTTCAGAAAGGAAGTGATTGATTTTAATACATGTTAAATTTAATGCTTTAAAGAAGAAAATGTTGGTATTAATATACAGCCAAGAGATCCTTGTAATTTAATTCTAGTTAAATTCAACTCTCTCACTCATGGCTGCTTTATTTTTAACTCCATATAAACTTGTGTATCATATTACAGATAGTTTGAAAATGATCTAATTTTATCAAGATTATGTCCATTATATAATATAATAATCTATCATAAGAATTGTTAGATTTCCATGCTTCTAATTCATCAATATTACTTTTTTTAATATGTAATAGGGGAAAATGTATTAAAAAAAAACATTTTAATCTTCAATAGATTTGTTTTATTTATATATATATCAAACGCTCAATCATGATTTTTCTTATTGGTTAAAGGCCTGAATGTATTCCATGTTCTTTCCGTTCGGTGAAACCTGAAAGTTTTATTTGCAATTTCTCTTTAGAATTTGTGGTATTCTGATAATGAATTTCCTTATTTTTCTCTCCATTTGTTGGGGTTTTAAGAAATGAATGCATAATATGATGGAAAATTTGACCTTTTTTTTTTCTTTGCAGAAGTAGAAAGCATTGTGGTAAAATCGCAGGTATGAGACCAACTCATTGGGGAATTCGTAGGGTCGCAAATAAATTAAACCGAAAAAGGAATTATAAAAGTAATTTAATGCAAATTTCAAAAGTTGTTCAAATAAAATAATTTGATGCAATAAATTTTCAGTTTTTGTAACTGAAATTATTTAAGTGGGATTGTTTTCTTTAGTTTAAAAAAAAAAAATCTTTTTGTAATGCTGTTTTATTGAATTAAAGTACTGTACTTTGATTATATTGATCATAATTTTCAAATGCCCTAGTGATTTCCAGTCAAATTTTTGATTACAAAGAAATAAATTTATATTACTATCTTTTGTAAATTGGAAGCTGTGACCAAGATTACACTTTCTGTTCTACAGCAGAATTTTATTCCTTTGTGTTAAAAATTACTAAAGAATTAATTTTTGAGGTGTAAGGATTTAAAAATCTTTTTTGGGTTGTATCAAAATTTAAATCATATATTGGATTGCATATTAGTATTCTGATTGAAAATTGGTTCATGTTATAAAGTAAATTAACTAATTTTTTTGTCTAATTTTTGAGGAATGTGAATGCTCGAATTCTAATAACTATAGGGTCAAGTAAATTAATTGCATGAATTTGAATCAAATCATGTAAATTGGAATTTTTTTTTTTTTTTTTTTTTTTTTTTTGTTGACAAAATTGTCAATTTTAGTATTCTACTGCACTTTGGTGATTTTCAGAGTTGATTTTTGTGTCATGAAAAAATTTTGTTCCTTTTGATTGAGGCAAGAGCTAAAAATAAATTTTAGATGACTTTTTTTTCCACAGAATGTTGGTAGGCCTTGTACTCCACTGTTGTATTCCAAGTATTAATTATTTTTAAGCATGCCTACTGAACTAAATTTTATTTTCTGCACATAAAAAAAAAATTATATACAATGGCTGTATTAAAAATATAACTAAAAAATGTAACCAATTTATCCTGGTAGGACTTCCAATAAACATATTTTGTGTCCCAAATTTAAATTATGGGGAGCTGAATAATATTCTTGTATATAACTTAATTTATGTATAACAAAATTACAGGGGCATTAATTTATACTAGATTTAATGTTTAACACAGTTAACCAAAATTGAATCTGCCATCTCTGGTGGAAACAAAAAAGATTTGCTAGAGCAATGGTTCTCAAAGGGTGCACTGGTATGTCGTACAATATTTTCAGATGTGTTCTGTGGAATTCCAGAGAAATGTCATATATAAAATTTAGTTGTATATCTTTTGCTTGCCAATTTTCCTATTCATTACTTTCATTACAAACAATTAACCTTTCTCATTGTTTTTTTTTTTTTTATACTTTACATTAAAAGCAGCGATAATGCGTCAAAGAATGTTTCTGGCAAACTAGGAAGCAAAGTCTTCAATGGTTAGCTACTAAAAGTGTAGCATCAATGTTATAAAAATTTGTATTGCATCCTATGACACTTTGCCTTCTGTAGTTTGTGGAGTTGACTATTTGAATTTAGAGGTGTGTATGATAGATGTGGTATCCTTGTTATGCATATTAGAAATTTTGAAAGTGTTGGAAATGGATTTCTGTGCATATTGTTTATTCACAGAAAAATACACCTAAATTAAATGGATAGATTTCTCAAAAAGGACATGATATTGAAGAATCATTTCTGGAAGTGAACAAAAGTTAGCAAAAAGGGCAGCTTATTTGCAATTGTAATGAAAGTTATTTAAGTGTTAATTTCACTTGGACTGGAAGTGGAAATTATCCTTTGTTGCAATTAGTTTGTGGATGTAAAATTTTTACATTTTTTCAAGAGGTTGTCTGAACAGCAAATAAAAGCTGCAAATTCTTTTAGAAGTTAATAACTTCAGTCGCTTCTTATCAAATCTTAGAGCGGATAGCACAAACTATGAAAGCTCATACTTTAGGCAAGTCACTTATTTTGCTTTCATGCACAACAAATGGTCATGACAATGCTAGGGAATGAATGAAAAAGGCAAGTTTCATCTGCACAATGATACAGTTAACAATGTCTTCTAATGCAATAATAAAAATGTATACAGCAGTAAACTTAAGTATTCAAATTTTGCATCGCAAATTGATGAGTCAACAGACATTACTAACAAGGTGCTTATTGAAGAGATGAAACAATCGCATTTTTGCAACTTCTATTGGTGTGAATTTTGTATTGCTAGCTTACAGTATTTGGTTAATATATTTTAGCAGCTCAATATTTTGAACAATAATATGCAAGGGAAAGAACGTATTCTCATACTCATTGACAAAATGAAAGTGTTTCAGAGAAAAATTAATTTGGAAAAGAAAAGCTTTTGAGGGTAATTTGAAAATATTTCCATTGATAAGTAGCATTTGCATAAGTAAAACACTTCTAATAATAGTTGTACATTTAAAAACTTTACAAGGGAAAATTGAGGTCGTATTTGCCATCATTTAACATTGAACATTACGATTGGATTGGAAATCTATTTATGAAACTTCAAGTGAATTTGGTAATTTCTAATTGTAGATTGAAAATTGTAACCGAAACTTTTAGATTTCTATAAAAGAATGAGTCACTATCTAAAAAGGCTTTGATTATTTTATTAAAATTTTCAAAATCATATTTATGAAATTAAGATTTTCTGCCCTCACCACAATTAAATGTAAAAAGAGGAAATGAGTGTCTTAAATATATGCCCAAACATTGAAGAATTCGCTTTAACTCATCAGGCTCGTGTTTCTCTTAAATACAAAAATGAATAAACTTGCAATAAAAAAAAATGTAACATATCTTCTTATTTTTTTTGGGGTCATATTTGATTAAGTTATTTTACAATATATTTCTCAAATTCATGTGTAGGGTGCCTATAATTATTTGTAGGATTGCAGATGTGCGTCATCCCCAAAAAGTTTGAGAACCACTGCGCTACACAGATTAAAATTTTGATCTGTGTCATAGTTCATTTTCAAAAATCTGGCATAAAAAAATCTCCCTTCCAGCATCCACAACTGTTGTTTCTTTTCCTATAGAATGTTATTTTTCTTTTGCACAAAACTTTTCTTTCATGTTATGTCTTTTTTTTGACTGATTTTTTTAGGTAGCGGTTTTATGTAATTTAAAACTTCTGAAAATAAGTTGTACACGGCTGCTTATAAACCATACAACAGAACTCTAAGGTTTTTAATATATAATATGTGGCTCTAAAAACCAGAAATTATGGTATATATAATTGTAGTAACTCCAAAAGTAATAACGTGAGCTTTTTAATTAAAAAAAAATAAAATGTTAACATGAAGCAATACTGTCTGCATATGCTTTGCAACTGTTTCTGCTAAAATATGCTTGTAATGAGATTTCAAAATTGAAACCAATAACAGAAATATTTGATTTCTCATTTATTTGTTTTCATTGTCAACTCTTCTGAGTATTGCTATAGTGTTATTGCAGATTAAGGCAAAGAATTTGGTTTTGCATATAATATGTATGCACCAGAACACTAAAAGATTTACTTTGCAATTGATTTTGTAGTTTAAACTTTCAGTAGCTACTAAAGTAATTTCGGTAATTAAAACTGCCAAATTACTGAAATATTTGTTAATTGAAAGGAATGAAACCTTATGTTCTCTTAAATTTGTCTTTTAATTTATACACACGTGTATGTTTATAATATACATTACGCATGAAATGTATCAGGATATAAAAACTATATTTTACATCATTGGTATAAACAGTATTGGCAAATATGGCAAGTCCTAAATTAAAAGTTAATTTAACTTTCAGGAAATCTTGGGTGTTGTCTCTAAATTAATCCTTTTAAAATTGCTTGTTGTAGTTGTGCTCTTTTTCAGATTTCTTAAATGCAACAAATTTATATATGTACATGTTTCATAATGCATTACATAACATATTACAAAATACATTTGAAAACTTAACTCAGAGTTATGTAAAAAAATATTAAGAGAAACCTAAAGCATTTTGGTTGTTTACACTAGACCATGCAGTGTTACCTCTGCAAGTTAAATTGTAGTCACTCTTTTATGAGAATCAGATTTTTAGTTTGTTCTAAATATATATGTTTGTAATGTTTTAGTACAATTTACCCTTAGGATAATTAACAGTAATATATTTTATTTACAATAGTCCTTCATTACATAACACATTTCAGAAGACAAAGAAAATGCATGTTATAAGAGTCTACTTTATAAAGATTGATACTTCCCCCTACAAAAAACAATGTAATGTATTGGGGGCTACTGTAAGCTATACTGAACAAGTATGATAGCCAGCCTAATGAAATGTCATAATTGAGTCCCAGTTTAATATTGAGTTGTTTTATTCAATTGATTTATTTAAGTCGATTGAAATAGCAATAACAAAGCTGAATTTTACCGTCCATTATAATTTGTCTGTAATTTTTCAGATTTTCAATATATCCAATTAAAGAAAACCTGAAAAACCTTGCTTGTAGTACTACAGGCAGATTAGATACATATCTTACTTAATCTGTGTTTTTTTTATCTGGATTGTTAAGCATTATTGAAGTAAAACATTATAAAATTATGTCGACTTGTTTAATACATATCTATCATTTGTGTTTTACTTATTTTAATGTAATCTGTAAGTTTTAAAATCCAGTTTATATTGTTTATTTGCAATAGTTTTTACCTGACTGGTGTTCTCAATATGAAAATTGTCTATTGCTAGTCCCATTTTTCTTTTTAGATTATTGTTAATTGATCATCATTAAAGCTATATGGAACTGTGACACTAAATCGAGCTATTGGGAAGAGCTTGTTTTTTTTTTTATCTTGACTTCATTGTTTCCACCTTTTATCTTTATAATTTTTTTAATAAATGCATTCTGCTAGAAAAAAAATGGAGACACTTGCAGATTTTACCTTTTTTTTTTTTTTTTTTTTTTTTTTTTTTTTTCAAGCAATCAATTAACATTTTTTGATATTTTTGCTCTAATATCAAATATATTTCTACATGTTTATATTGTAGTTTATTTGTAATTAAACTTTAGATAGTTTACTCGCATATGAATCTTATGAAGATCTGAAATTGTAAATAAAGAAACGATTTAACTGAAGTCAGACTAAATAATTCATCTTAAAAAAAATGAACCCATTTGAAAATCACATTTGTTTAAATATTGTATTTTAAAAAAATTATCTGCAGACTTCCCGTTTTGTCTAATGATTAAAAAAGCATTGTGAAAAATAGTTGTATTATAGCTAATTTTGGTATAATATTTAATTATAATTCATTACTGTTGTGTAATAGAATATTAAGTATTAAACTGTTATTGATAATCTTTGTTTCTCAGAATTTTGGAATTTCAAGATCAAATTCACCAGTATGAAAACTAGGAATTAATGAATTAAAATTTTTAATGAAGTAATTATGAAAATTGAAATCGGATATATGAATGTAAAAATATAGAAGTACAAATTTGTTTTAGGTAACTCTTTGTTAGATGCAATTTTCATTTTCCCCCACTTCATTACAAATGCAAATAGACGTAAATTCCTTTTTGTAATAAATAAGGGAAAGAATCAATCACTTTTCTTTTACTGGGAAAAAAAATTAATTGCAAAATTAAATATGGAACATGGGAATAATCCATAGGAAATTTTTCTCTTAAATCTTTCTAAAATTTATAATAGATTTATAAAAGTTTTGCTTTTTTTTCCTCTTGTTAGTTTTTATTGTAATCTAGTCTTGTTTTTTTTTATTTTTTATAATCAAGCTTTTAATTTCTATTATGTCTGAAGTATTATATTCTTCTAACCTTACAGATTTTAAAATCTAATAATTTTCAGTCAACAAAGTCTTCCAAATGTATAGTTACTCAAATATTTGATATGCTTTACATTCAAGGCCTATTATTGTTTTGAAACAAACTTTGTTCTCCCCTCCTTCTTCTGGATGCTCCATATTTTTAGATATAGATAAAATTGTCTTTTAAGGGTTAGAGATCTAATTAATTTAAAGTAATTTTTGTTTTTTGGAAATTTAGAATTGACTTTATTTATATTTGAATATATGTTCAGAGGAATTCGTTTGAATATTGAATTTTTTTTAATTATTCTTTTTTTTAATAATTATCGCTTTTGATTTATTTAATTGTTAAAAATTACTTCTTGAATTTTTCTATTTTAAAAACAGTATTGATTTATAAAAAAACATTTGCATATTTTACAAATCTTTAAAAAAACACTAGGATATCTTTAAAAAAATTTTAGATTCGAGTTATTTCAGGACATTATTTAATCTTTTGATGTTAATTTATTTTAACAGTTAATATTGATTTCTATAAAACATTTGAAAATAAGTGGCTGGATAAAGGGCTGGTATTTCAAAATACATTTCATTTTGTTATGCCCAATAGGATATTCTAATTATGTATGCAATTTTATATTTTCTTTGTTATTAGAGCACCAAAATAGAAAGATCTTTGCTCTTAAAAATCTTGTATGATGCTTTTTTATAAGTAGCTAGGTTTTGGAGTTATTTAGTTTAAATTTTAGGTTATTGATCGGTTCATCACTTATGTGAAATTCATAAATAAATTTAAAACCTTTTATGCCAAAGAGACACTGTTCAAGCTCTAAAATATTCACTTGTAGATGAGTTAGTTATACTTTAAAGAATCTTTAAATTATTGCTCATGCACATACATCATTTTTTATAAAATATTAACATATTTATTCCATTTTTATTAATATTTATTCCATCCTTTGAACAGGAAATGGGTTTTAATGTATTTCTGATGTGTATTAAAAGCTGTTCAAAGGGTTTGTTCTGTTAACTGTGATAGTTCCTTAAGAGCTAGCAATTAAACATTTGTGTGAATTTCATTGTTTTTTAGTCATAAATTTGTTAGAAACACATAAGCCAAGTGAGGCTTAAAATGCACTAATCAAAATAGATTGAAATATTTTTTACTGTTCTGCCATTTATGCCACAAGTGTGATTTTCCTGCATCATCTTCCATGTTTCATGTGTCAGATATTTGAGCCAAAATCAGAATTTGGTTCTCTAATGGCCTGGAATCAAAAGAGTTAAAAACTATCAGACATACTGTGAACCTGTATACGTATTTTAATTGTATTCTTGTGTGTGCTTCACTATTGTAAAGAACCTTACTTCTAGCACATAAATATCTCAGTGTTTTTTTTTTATTGTAATATAAGAACAATATAACTACTAATTGAAGTGCTGGTTTTGAAATTTTCTGTTGAAATACTTTCTTTTTTTTATGGATGATTTTAAGGTTTAACCGAATTCAGTGAGTGTAGTTTTTGTTATATGTAATATGTAGTACTAAAAGTAATTGTCATTAGTAATAATGGGGTTTTAAACCTATTACTTGCAACTTGGCTGACAGCTACATAAATGTTCCTATGATTGTTGTGATTGTACGTTTACATGGCTTAATTTGTGACTTTGTTTTGTGTAATTTTCTCAGGGAAAATGTAATTCAGATTGCATCCTGAAATTAGTTGATACTGAATTAATGAACATTTTATTGAATGTTTTTTTAATTTAATTATTACCAAGTTTATTTTTGATTGTATGATCTTGCATGTTATACTAATTAAAATTTCATTTTACGAAAAAAACATTTTTTGATGGTTATACATTTTGTTTCTAAAATGTCTTGACATATGTATTTTTTATGTATGCTTTAATCGGCTGTTATGCCCTCATATAATGAGCTGGCAGCTTTGTTTTATAAGCCTTTCACTTTTACATAGTCATTTAATGTGTAATTGTATACCCTTTAAGGATTCATTATAAATGATGACTGTTTAATTCATATCACTGCTGTTAACTTAATCGAGTGATAGTGGGTAATAAAACTTTTAGTATTCTATTTTATGTCAATCAGCTCAAATTTGAGTTTTATATGTAATTTGCTATTTGAGCTGAAGCACCTATAAATTACTACAAATATGTAATTTGTATACTTTTTTGCATGTGTGTATGTATATTATACATATATATTATGTGAGTGTGTGTTGAAAATTTCTCCTGAGTTTTTAATTAAATGTTTTAGTAAATTGACTTTGTTTACAAATGTGTGAATATTTTTTTAGGTATTATATGTGTCAGTGTGTAACTTTGTGTGAAGAAAAAGCTACAAAATATTCACTCTTGCTTGTTAATTCTTTCAAGAATTATCACCTATATCTTAGTCATGAATTTTCGTAGTTAGTCAGTTCCTAGGATTAAAACGTCCAGCTTCCTTGCTGTATTAAAAACAGAAATGGTGACAGTTCCTATGTATTTAAGAAATGTTTGAAATTTTAGCATGTTTTTTGTCAATGAAATGACAAAAGCTTACTGCTCTTAAGTGCTCTTGCTGTTAAATTTAAAAAATAAAAACTTTATTTGGAAAGAGCGAATTTTTAATGATTTTATTTACTGGTATTACCAGAAATATTTATTTTTTTGTTAAATAGTCAATTTTAGCTAATTTCTTTAATGATTGTACAAAGTTTTCTTCTGCCAGATAATTTGCACACAATTTGTTCATGGTGTTACTTGTGATATTAACTTCGCCACAGTTTTAAGTATAGAATTTATTACATCAAGTAACATTTCTCAATATGTGCATCTATTGTCATTTTTTAAAGCTTTGCCTTAAAAGTGAATTTTAAGTAGTTTTATTGACACATAGTGAGCAAGTATAGATAATTTAATCTTTTTATGTTAAAAGATCTGGCCAGAAATTGCTACTTGTGAAATTAGATTTGTTAAGTTTTTTTCTTTTTTCAATTTTAATTGTGTTCCTAATATTATTTATTGAAATGTCTATAACCAAAGAAATTTTTTCTTTGCACAAAAGCATTTGAACTTTTTTATTTTTGAAAATGTGCTTGTTATTTTCTCATTATAAGCGAACTGTGTATCTAAAATAGAAATAAAGGGCAAAGTAAAAAAAAAAATGTGTTATTAATGAATCATTACTTACATTCCAACATGCAATTTGTTTTAGTAATTAAAGTATTAAGCACAAATATGTGAAAATTCTATAGAAATGGGAAAACTATTCTGCCTTAAATTACATTAATGCAAATTAAATTTTGCTATTGATGCAATCTATTTTTGTTAAAAAATTAGATGCTGATTAATTATTTATGAATTGTTCTATTATAAAACTTAGATAGCTTTAATGTATTTAAGCAAGTTTAATTTGTAGTGTGGAATGTTAATTTTTTTTATTCCTTTGAAAATAAACTTGAATATCACTAAGGATTTTAAACTATAAAGTAACAACTTTTTTTTCCCCTCTCATTTGAGCCTGTATGATTAACATGTCATACGGTTACGAGAAAAAATAAAATCCATGCAAGTAGTCTTGCGTGCTGGTAAATAGAGTTGTGTTCTTAAACTTGTTTCAACCCGACCATACCGAGACGCAGTTGCACAACCAAATGACGCACACTACAACTTCTTAAGTGTGATTTAGCAAGTGAAATTGAAAGATTATGAAAATAAGGAAGATATGAGAAAAACAATCCCCCTTCTCAAACAATCTCGCCCTTCAACTTGAAAAATATGATAAAGCAATAAATATACAAAGCAATAAATTTTTCAAATAAAACACAAATACCAATTCAACACTTGCAGATTCCCAATATCAATAATCCATGGAAATCACACCCGACTTCTTGGCAAAATTTTCTCTTATAACCTCACTTTCAAACAACACTCCTATACCTAAAAAGAAGTCATTAAAAAGTTAAATGCCATCAAAGCAATGGTAGCTAATTCTTGTGGTTGTCGGGCCCTGGCATCTCATTCAAATTCCCCTATACGAAACCTACTCCTATCAACTACTACCTGTTTCCTATTTTTTCTCTTCTAGCTATAGTGACCTCAAAATTCAAATACTGTGTACAATTTAGCTTTACCTTTCGCAACAGGTTTTTCAAAATGGACTTTGCTCTCTATTTTACACAAATTAACCGGTCAACTTTCATTATTTCAGAGGAAGCTTATGCTGACTGAGTTCTTTTTCTCAAATAATTTTTTTTCGATTTATCTTCTCCATTTATCATAGATCCGAAAATCAATCCCAAGGTTGAAACACCATATTTCTCTTCAAACGTTTTTTGCATATCATCTAGACAACTTAAACATCCGACCTTCTAATTTAATTTCGAATTTTCCATCAGTTAATCAGAACTCGAAAATCACCTTTCGCCTTTATGATTTGTCTTTTCAAAACAGTTACTCCATCATGTCATAAAACAACTCTTTGAAAAATATAAAGATGAACACTAGACAGATGCATCTGAGGCTAAAATAACATCGAGACATACCTTAAAAGATCAATAGCTGACGTCAATATTACAAGAGTCTTCTTCAGGTCATATTTCCAACTACAACATCATTTTCACAAACGAAGCCCCTGTAGTATTTTTAATCATCTCGTCATATATACCCTCAGCTCACAATTATATCATCCTTACAGACAGTCTTTCTGTTCTTCAAGCTTTACAAAATTGTAACTTTAAATCCAATCTCGTCATCAAACCATCTTAAACAACATTCTAACAATCGAGTTCATCAAAAATCCAGGGCATGTTGGCATCGGAGAGAATGAACTAGCTGACTCTCCAGCAAAATCAGCAGCATACACCATCATTTTTCATTGGATGTCTCCGGAGGATCTTGTATTTCAATAAAAAAACAACATATTAATGGGTAAACGGAAAATTCGCTTAGGAATTTATTCATTTAAATAGCCTTAAACTTTGTCATAGACTTCTTTCAACAAATCGAAAGGAAGACGTCTTGCTTTCTAGATTTCAAACAAAAAACATAAGTCTCAAATGCCAAACTTCATAATTTTGGTCTAACCCCATCTCCTTTCGTCTATTCTTCAATAGAGTAGAAATCTTGGAACATATTTTGTTCTAATGTATGAAATAAGAAGACCCAAGAAACAAGCTATACAGCGCTTTCGATTTCAAAGCTCTATCTTTTTCTTAGATATTCGATCTGACTGAGACTGAGTATTTCAAAACTGTAACAATGCTTCATTTTTTCCAAAAACTCTCATAAAGAAAAAGAGAATTTCACCTTTCTTTTATGTTCTTTCTCATTTGTAATAAATATTGTATAAAGTTTTACTTGACTTGATTAGGTGCTTTGACATTTATGCTCTCGTAAGCCATTTTATCTCAATTTATCCAATTCATCTTAAGAAGAAATAAAAAAATTAAATAAGAATAATAAAGATCTTGAGATAATCAGTAAATAGCAAAGTTTGACTGTGTCCAAAGGCAGAAAAGGAAAAGAAGCAGCCAAAAATGTGGTGTTGCTCAGAACCTTTGTCACGGAAAAAGTAAACACAAGAACACCAAGTAATTTTCCGTAAGAAATTAATTATTGATGTAGTTTTGGAGTAACCATCGTCGATCATATCATAAGAATAAAGGGAAGAAGTAAAAAAAAACAACCCCACTTAGCCATGCTTTACAAACAGATTGCTATTTAATTTTCATATTCGGCAGAAGCATTCAATGGTGTTTTATGGGTTTAGGTATATTTTCTTTGCTTTTTGTCCTAATTAAATAGGCTTGTAAAGTTTAAAAAGATACTTACAACTGAAACAGCAGTGCATTGACTTTAATTTTTCATTTATTTATTTTTTTGTAAATATTTATTTTTTTTCTGTTTGTATTACCTCACCATAAAGCATGAAAAGTAGAAAAGTGAAAATTTATATAAAATTCATAAGAAAATCTATTGCATTGCAGGAATAAAATGGTTATGATAAGCTATAGATAATGATAATAGACATGTAAAAATTAAGAAATAAAACCTACAATTATGGATTATGATTAAGAAATAAAATGTACAGTTATGATTGAGATACATGTATAATAGCTATTAAATGTAACATGTTTTTTTTTTTATTCTCCCCCCTACCCCTACGAAATATCAGTTATATATTCTAAAATAGCACTGACTAAGAAGTACTCTGCTGACTGAAAATTTACTTGTATATTTTTTTAATGTGGAAAAAATATTTGATTCATTTTTAGTTACTGTGGTAGTTTACAATAGAGACCAAAACTATAACAGAAGGGTAAGTAGAATAAAATAATCACAATCTTTGTAAAAATGTTTAAAAATCTTATAATCCAATCAATGTTATTTGGTAGAAATTCAAGAAGCAATTCAACGAACTTAAAAAAAAATAATAATACCCAATATAAATAATATGAAAGTTAAGGCAATATTTTGCATAATTGCATTTTTTTATATCTGTAATCATTGAAAGAAAAAAAAATGATAACTGTTTAAAAAAAAATTAAAATTAAAATCTGTTGATGCTTGAAATTTGAACATCAAAGTTTAAATTATGCATTAAAATCATTCTAATATAAAATTCCCAAAATTAAAATGCTTCAATGAAGGTTCCATGTAAGTTCCAGTTTTTTTTATTTTTTTTATTTGAAATATGTAGTTAATAATGCCTAAATTTAGCAGCAAACTATAAGCAATCAAATAATTTCTATGAAAAATATTTTCTTAAGTGTTTTTATGAGTAAATAGGCCTTTTTTTAATATTAAAATAAGAAATATCAATCTTATTCTTTTAATATAATTTTAAAATAATGGCATTAAAGTGATTCTATGAAAATGTTTTATTGATTTGTATTTCAGTTTTTCAAAATAATGAATGATTCATGAAATGTTGTAGTTTTGAGATTTTTTTTTGTACTTAATTTATTTAAATGCTCCATTTATTTATTTATTGCTACTGTACTTTAGCTGTATATTGAGATTTTTTTTTTTATACATTGATATTTTGCATTCGTATAGTTTTCGTTTTTTATTTTAGTAATAAAGTACTTTCTGAAACTTAACTGAAAAAAAAAAATATTATTGATATTAATCTAGTAAATAGATCTTATAATGTTTTATTTTGCAGTAGAGAAATGTATCCTAGGTACAAGGTGGTAAAACTACTTCCCTTCTTCAGGTTAAGTAAACTGAAATTGTATAAAGTTATTTTTATTATTAATAAAGCCCATACATAATATTAATTTTTTAAGTTCAGGCAATTTCAGTTTTGTAATATTTTTTTACTGCGATATCTCAAATATCTCTTTTTTTCATTGTAATTTTTTCTGGTACTAGATTTTAACTTACCTTAAATTGAGGGAAAAAAAAGAGGGCAATAATTTGTTATGGTTTTTATATGACTGAAATTGCAATTGATATTGTTGAGCTAGAATACATGAAATGTTATTAAATAAGAAAATTACATATAGATTTTAAAAATTAATAGGCACAACATATTACAACATTGATCAATCTAAAATATTGTATAGTAAGAACATAAATATATATGTCTGCTTTCATTAAATTAATAATTGATAAATTAATTCAAAGCAGTTACTGTGCTTTATTAATTTTAGATCTTTTTTAATATTATTGCACAATATTTTGAACTTTTTTGTAATTTTTTTAAGTAGACATGTTTGTGATTTTTTTTCTATAAGGCTCAGTTTTATAAAAGGAAAGGTTTTTTTATTATTATTATTTAGAAAGAAGTTGGAAGTAAAATTTTATCTTTGCCAATCTTTCTTTGAATCAAAACTCTTCTGTAGTATTGTTTGCAGAAGCTGTATTGCACTTTCTGAAGAAAAAGGTATTGTTAAAAATAATATTTTTAATGATACCTTTTTCTTCAGCATGCCTTTTAAATCTTATTTATTTATTTTTTCAGCATAATTTAATTTTTTTTTAAATATTTATCTTCAACTAATGCTCTGGAAGGTGCCAAATAAGTTATTTTGTTACATCTGAGCAATTGCTTTTAATTTTTTTACCATTTATTTAATCATCATTTGAATAGCAGATTTTTGATTTAATAGAATTAGTTAAAAGAAGAAAAAGTTATTACCTTAAAAAAAAAAAAAAAATTAAATGCATCATATTTATTTTTATTACTATTACTTTTATTTTTCTTTTGGTATTCTTGTTTTTAGGAAAATTTGTGTCTTTAATATTAACATCTGTTTTATTTTTGACAAAATGTTACATTATGAAAATACTTATAAATAGGCAATAAACCTTTCTTTAAAATCAATCTTTCTGGCTTGTAAGAAAAAGTTGCCAGCTGAAAAGCCTGTGTTTCAATGTATTGGCATCAAAAGTGAATATAATTTTCTTATATTGTATTGCTTGACCAAGAAAAAACTAATTAATTTGTGATGTTTTTTTCATATAAATTGAATTTTTTTATCTGAAATTAGTGGCCTATCAAGTAATATATATTTTTCAGTTTGCTGAATCTTGCATTTAAAGAGTATTTTTTCTCTTCACATTTTTTTTTCTTTACCCTTATTACAGAAAATTAAAGTTTGAAAATTGATTTTACTACTTTAAATATTTTTAAAAAATTTTAACATTTTAAATTTAACATGTTTACGATTCACGTTAAGAAAATTGTTCATGTGAAAAAAATTTTTTTTTCTTTTCGTATATTATAATATAAATAATGTCTGAAAAATAGAATTTTATCAATATATGATATTATTATTATTACTATTTTGGCTTGGTCATAAATTAAATTTATTATTTTGTTCTTTGTAGGAAAATGCATGTGATGGTGTTGATGGTAGTTGGTGTTTCAATTTAATATGATTAATCTCTATATGAAACCACTTTTTCTAAGTTGGCCATAACAGTCAAAACTCAATTTAATATTTTAATAGTGAAATTATTCTTGTCTTAAATTTCATTTGCACAGTAAATACTAAGAAATATTTCTGTAAATAAATATTGAACATCTTAATAATAAATATTTTTTTTCCGTTTCTCTTGAACCATTCAAATTTTACACAGCAGTTTGACTATTTTACACATAATTTTATTGTGTGTAATTTTAAAATGTTTTAATACATGCCCATCAGGGATATTTGACTTCAAAGATGGCAATTTTTTTAATATTTAAGTTTTCACAGCCTTATAGAAAAAAAAATGCATGCAACAGTCAAATTTCAAATAACATTTATCTGAAAATATTATAGACTACCAACAAAATATTGAAACTTTTCAAGAAATACTTTCCTTTCTATAAAAAGCTCACTCAAGTTGTGTTTTTTTTAAATTTATAATGAAATATTTTTGGGAAAGCAATATGAATTGAAAGTTTGTAGCTTATTATAATTTTAATATTAAAATATTTATCCTAGGACTTATCCGAGCTGAGATAATGAAGTTGCTGTTAACACCTAAAAATGCAGAAATTAGTTTGTGGAGTGAAACAGAAATGGTCATCACCACAAAACTTGTGTAAGTACAGTTTAAATAATATATATACATTTTGAACTATCAACACATAGCAGCATGCAAAAAGAAAAAATTTTAAAAATGGTTGAATAATAAAAATAATATTTATGTGGATTGGAAGAAACATATAATTTAAGTTAACATGATACAATAAATAAATTTTATTAAATATAAAATTTCTTATATTTTGCATTGTCTAAAAATTATTTATTAAAATTTTAATTTTGAAAGTTATTTAGTGTTATTATTTAAAAATTAAATTAGATATTTTTCTAAATTTTAGTAAATATTTCTACATTTTGAGTAGTAGAAAATCCATCAGCTCAAAAAGAATGGTGAACATTGATTTAGATCTGTAGTTGGTTTTATATCTTTGCTAGAATAAGTTATTTTTTCTTTATAATTATTATTTTAATTGACTTTCTTTTATTTAAACAAACATAAGCAAAAGTTTAATTTAATGTTGTGTTTGCTATTTCTTTTTCTTAAAGCATAGTATATTTTCCTAAGTAACCTGGAAACAAAGGAAAAATTAGAAAAAATGAACTAACTTTTTTCATATATCCTGGATTAAAAAAAAAAAAAAAAATGAAAGATTCCCTATTTTAAAAGATATGGAGTAAAAATGCATGCTTTCTATTTGTTTTACAGTTTACATATTTAAAAAAAAATTTTGTTCAAGATAGGAAAGTAAAATGCTTGAGTTATTTCATGAATGAAAGCATGCATGGGTATGAAAATGCTTGAAAAATTGAGATTATGAGTATTTAACTTGCATTCCATTTGCTTGATATTTTTATTTGCAAGGAAGTAATTGTTCAGATATTGAAAATAAGTAATGTATCATCCAAGAATTACAATTTGAATCTTGCTGTTTCTTAAAACAGTTGAACAAATGGTCCAACGAATCTTCTTTGTACTGCTACTTGAATCAAAAATATGAAAGTCTGTGAAACTATCTTCCACATTAAGATTAAAATTTCTCTACGAAAAAACATTTTTTATAAATCAGTAGAGTGGCAAATAGATTCAGGGTTCTCTATATCGTTATGAGATGAAAATCACTTTTTACAGAGTGCCCTTATCATAACGATATAGAAACAATGTCGTAACTCTCATGTCATAACATTCATTCAAGTCCAGGTTGTCCAGCACTCTGTAAAGAGTGATGGCCAACCTAGACTCATCATTAAATATTATTTTTCAATTCCTTCTATTAGCTGACACTCTCCCTATATATATCTTGTTCAAAATTTTCAATCGTTAATAAAATAGTTTTTATTCATCCACTCAAGTTCAAATACATTTTTTTTGTACTTGTAGTGAATGACACTTGATGTTAATACAGTTTTTTCAAATATCAATTCAGTAATTAAATTTAATGAATTAATTTTAGTTTTTTTTAGATTTAAGTTGCATATATCTACCAATAGATGGCGCCAGATAAACTTTAAAAAATTAATGAAATTTATTTATAAAGACTTTCTGCAATATAGTGAAAAAAAAGTAGGAATTGACTTAAATTTTTTTTTATATTACTTGTTTTCACTAATTGGTTGCCCAGTTTTTAAGTGCTTGTCTCTGCTGTAATCATGCATGCCCATGTACACATGTGAAGAAGAAGCAAATTCTGGAGAATACAAACCAGTTTCCAGAACATAGTTTGATTTAAAACATTTATCTTTGTAGTTCTACAAGTGCGAAGATACAGACAACCTTATGATGTTTTGCAGTCAATGTTAGATATTGGTGCTGACATCAGAAATGACTCTTGGATAACATACCATAAGTTTTTAGTTTATATCTCCAATTCTTTTGAAACTTTTGTTAGAGCTGAGAGATCATACATTGTGACACATTCATAATTTTTTACACTTCCGTTTGTTTCTTTCAGGATTCTATTATTTCTGTACTACTTCTTTTCAAAAACTTCCCAAGTTTGTGCCCTTCTATCAATTAGCCCTTTACTAAATGTAAAGATAGCCTATGTCACTAAAATTATCTGTGAACAAATCCTTACAATCAGGGCATTCATACTACAATTTTATTCTTTTTGCTAGGGGAGTCCATTAGTTTATATATGATATCATGATAAAAATGTTCACTTTCAGAACTGAAACAAATTTCCCATTTTATTATATTTTAGCAGTTGTATTGTTATATAACTTTCTGTTTTACTTTTTTTTAAATTATATTTAACCTTTTGGCATAAATTTAATGTAAAAAAAAAAAAATTCTTTTGGAAAGATCCTGTTTTAATTTACTCATACATCTAATTAATTATAACATAATAACGTGAGAAGGTGAAGAATAATTTAGATACTTGTGAGGATTTTTGAATAGAGATATTTTGCAAAAGTAAAAATTATTTTTCTTGTGCACATTCAAACATACTCACACAACAAACAAAAAATTTCATTACTGTATATTTCCGAATATAAGCCAAGAGTGTGGTTTTCTTTCAAACCATTTATGAAAATTTAAACCTAGTATAAAAGCTTAAAGAAACATTTTGGTAATACTCATTATTTATAATATTGCATTATTATGTCTGGTGTATGTTTTGGTACTTTTCTGTTAGTTGGGCAGAAATTTCACCATCATCAGATTTTTCGTTTTTGAAACGACACAACAAAACTGTAATATAAACAATTTCGAAAGCAAAGCAACTTATTTTAATAAAACAAGTCACTAATTTACGAGTACTTAATTAGTATTATTATCTTCATAAACTTAAAAAAATAAAAGCTTACTTCATTTGCCGATTTATCACTTGTGCTCGTGTAATGGAAAAGTACCTACTTTTTTAATGGGATTAGCAATTCCTCATATAAGCCGACTACCGTATGTAAGACCTTAAAACTTTTAAATTTTATCGGTTTATACACGGAAATATACTATAATTTATTTTTTAATTTCTTTTGAAGACTCTTGAATGAAGTCAACAATGAAGGTACACAATAAATTTATGCAATCTGAATTCAGTGGCTGTTGTTTCTTTACTGCTCCTTATATTTAAATGAGCATTATTTGTCCACAAAATATATCAAGTTGTTTGAACTACAGCCTTTCTTATTAAAAATTGATTTTTAAAAATTTGCTTGTTCAATTTGTATACACCTTGTAATTTTCTGGATTGAAATATACCTCATCTGCCCTAAAAATATTTAAAATCTGCATTTTAACAACAATTGTCTTTGCTAAAAAGTCATAAAAAAGATCTACGAATATCTTATAAGAATATTGATGTGTATTTGGATAAATTATTAGTATAAAATAGATCTAAATACTTTCAAGTAGTGGATCTAGGAATGGATAATTCACGAACCACATCATAAGTATTTTTAGAAGATAGAGAACTTACAGTATGATCAGCCATTTTGTGTGCTCTACTATGGCTATACCTGCTTCCATAGTGTTTTAACAATTTTTTATAATTTTGAATCCATTATTTGTGGAATCTTTACAATATCTTTTCAAATGGTGATATTCTCTTACTGCTGCAGAGATACTGCCACCATTTTCATAAAAATAAATTTTTTAAGGAGCAAAGCACATCTTTTCTGTTTTAACCACAGAATGATTAGAAAACTTTTTATCTGATTCTTTGTCTTTTATTACCAAAAAAGTTGTTTTCTAGCATGTATGAAATTTCTACTACGTATAAGACATTAATTTTGTTTTCTTTTTAATTTGAGATATAAAAATTTTAATATTTTTTTTAATTTAATTTTTTGTTGTCTTATATGTATATGAAAACGTGATACAAAAGTCATGTTTCATGTTGGAGAAAATGACTTTCACAAATTTTTTAGTATTCTCACTTTAATTATTAATGTATTCAATTTATTATTTCTTCTCATTTTAGTGCATTTTATCACTCTAAATTCATAATAATTAAAAATAAAGAGTATTTTGTCTCAGAAATATATACGTATAAATGGGTTATTTCTAGTTCATGTAAGAAGTAATCATATTAATTCTTTTAATATGTTTAGAACTACAATCTTAAAATTTACATAGAAAAATTCTACATTCCTTTTCCTAATTCCTTGCTAATACCGTGATACAAAAGTCATTACAACTGGTAATCAATTATTAATTTAGTAAATATTATTGTACTTCTTCCCTTTACTGTATACTAATAAAGATAAGGAGACAATCCTGTGGATCAAGAAGGAATTTTTAAAATATCTAATGATTACATTTGTATTGAAAAGATTAACTTAACTTTCATCTGTTTTAGGGATTCTTGAAAAAAGGACTATTATTAATGGTTAAAAATGTCTTATGTCTATAATAAATAGAATTAATGTTATGATCTGTATAAAAAAAATTAATATTCTTGTTCCATAAAAAAAAAAAAAAATGCCATTCAGTTTAAAAATAAAATTTGATTTGAAATAATGTTTAAAATATGATTTGTTGGACATGCAAAAGCAAACTGTTGGATATGTTTATCATTAAATATGTGGAGTATTTTGGGAATATTAAATATTCAACAATTTTTTTTTATGATATATAATTACTCAAATATTATTATTATTATTAATATTATTTTTTGTGAAAATATACTAAATTCTATGTTAATGGAAAAAAAAATCCCTCCAAGCTATATTGTATGTTATCATTTGTTGTTTATATTTATAAATATTGGATAATTTTTTTATAGGTAGCTTTTTCAAGAATGATATACGTTGAAGATTTTTGTTGTAAACATTCCTTCCTTTTTGAGAAAAAGGATATTCAAATTAAATGCTTGCTGTATAAATTTTTATTGAAATTATTTTGATTTAAATTTTTTTAAATATAACTTTATTAAAAAAAATCTGAGGAATTAATATTAAAAATTTTTCAACTAATGCATATTTTTTTCTTCTAAAACTCCTTAATAAACAAGTAAAGATGAAAGAAAAATTACAAATCTATAAGAAATTTGTATAAATTTCATATATTTTTATAAAGGTTTTTTAAAATATGCATTAAATTTTAGTTAATTAATATGTAAGTATTCAAATTTATAAAATTATAATACAGGGAGCAGGGAGAAGTTTCCTTTTCTTCTGCATAGTGATAATTTAATATTTTATGCTATTTATGTAATATAAATAATTATTGGCAGTTATAACATAAAAGTTTTTTTTTTTTTTGCAGTGGGAATCAACAACAATTTCTAATAAGTTGTTGTTAAAAAAAATATTTGTGTGTTTACCTAAATTAAGTGCAAGAAGTTTAAAATGATTAAATAAAATTTTAAAATGCAGTTAAATATTCATTAAACCTTTTTATTTGTAATTGTTTAAGAGTTTTATGCCATAGAAATATTTTAATTTAAGTCAATATATATGTTTTCGTTTTCGATTTTAATTTTCTTTCAATTTTGAACAGCAAGATTTTCATTTTTGAAGTTAACCATGTATTTGTAATGCCTTTTTATTATTTTTTTTTCTCTTTTTGCACAGTGACGTGATTGCTGAAATATGAAGAGTGATATTGGAGAACTATTTTTAATCAAGTCTTCCATGTAAAGTATATTTAAATCTTATTTCCTTTTTTTAAAAATAATTTTAAAATATTTTTTAAATATTTCTATTAACAATGTTATGTGTGTACCATGTTATTTATGCAAAAGAATTAATATTGTAAATCTAATAATTATCATTAACATTATTATTAAAATATGGCATTTGATTAGAAAAATTATGTATATGATGGCCAATTAAAACTACAATAGTTATGTGTTCATTAAAAATTATAGGATTGCAAAGCAATAGAACGAACTTGTGAAGTTATATATAGAGCTGTTAATAAAGATACTGATAATCATAAACTTTATCTCTAAGTAATGTTAACAATTCTGTAAATCTGTTGTTATTCTGTCTTAAAAGTAAATAATAAAATGAATATAAAAGTAAAGACAATGAAATGAAAGTAAATAAAATGAATTATAAATATATATTAGATGTCCAATTAAAAAGTAAACTCAACACTTCAACTGAAGTTTAAGCATTTATTATGCCAAAATATAGCAAATTTTTTTTACTCAGTAAAACTTCAGTTAATTTCTTTAAATGCATCACTGTTTATGTGTCGTTATGTTTTATGCGTATTTAGGTATAGCATTTTCCTAGTTGCCATAAAAGTAATGCAATTTTTAACCAATTCTATAATAAAATGCTTTGTGTATTTAATAGTTTATAAGTCTGGCATGTTTTAACAAATCAAATTGTATATGTAGTATAAAATAAAACAAATTTAACTGAGAAGTCATATTTTACAGATAAAATAATCAACATGAGAAGACCCAGAGAGTATTTCTTAAATACTGAAACTGTCCAGGAATGTATATATTAAGAATTCATGAGGTAAAATCCGAATTGCCTATGATTTTTTTAGTTTTTGTACTTACACACATACTTACTCTAATAAAATCACCATTACTAAAGCAAATTAAGAAAAGATTCATTGAAATAAGTAGAAGATATTTTTTCAGTAAATTGCTTTCAGGTGTAAATTTGTAATAAGTAATTCTTATAATGTTTTTTCTTTCTATAATTTTTACAATATTTGACAAATTTTGTATTTATGTATGTTATACTATTATGAAAGATCATTTAAACATCTATTGCAATCCTTTTTTGAGCTTTTTTAGTATTTTAAGAGTTATCTTTTATGTAAATAGTATATCTGCTTTCTATATATAAGCAGTCAGGACAAATTTTTTCTTAGTTTTTAACTGTTCTGCTATTTAAAAAGCCTATAATGAATTTTAAAAGAATATTTGCTTCATCGTGATATGCCATTAGTTGCAGTTAATTTTCTGAGGGTATATGCTCTTTTAAAAACTATCAATATGGGATTATTTTTTCATTTCGTAATCTTTTCATTTTTTCTTTAAAATTTTTTTTCTTTCTGGAACATGAAATGCATTTGTTTTGCTTCATATAATAGTTTTCTCTTTGAATCTTGTGTTATATATTTCATATATTGTATGCATATATAAATTAGGTAGCAATAACAAGTAAATTTGTAACATTTATTTTATAGAGCATTAATGCATATTTATAAATTTTATAAGAATTAATTGCATTTTGTAATGAGGCACAACTTTGTTCCGCCATATACATATAAATATTTTGAACTTGATGATTTCTTGTAATAATTTTATTTTTGCAATTTTAATAAAACATAAGTTATATTTTTATGAATTTTTTTATCCCACTATGACATTGGTGTGAAATTATAAACATCTAATATTCTACTGTTTATACGTAAATTTGTCACTACTAAAGGATTGTTGTTGTTTGAAAGGAAGTAAATGTTAAAGATATTTAATCTTTTTTTTTTTCCTTTTAAAAATTGCTTAAAAATTATGAGGGGCTCAATTTGCCTTTTATTGATAGACAGCCCCTCACTGATTCTTACATGGCTAACCAACTAAAAGTTGCTGAAATGAATCTTGAGCTCATTCTTCCATGTAATAAGAAAGTTTTTTCTGAGTCAGAGCTAAAATCTTTTGCAGTTGCCACTATTTATGAAAGATATCTGCTCCATGTATATAAACAAAAGTGATGAAACCTTTATAAAGGAAATACTCTAAAACTCACAATTCTTGATTTCTTTGTCTGTGATAAATTACAAATTCAAATTTTAAAAAAAATAAATCGTTGCACATACTTTCTGAGAACCAAAAGAAAATAAATTAGATGGGTAAATATGAAAAAAAAAAATAATAATAATGATAAATGAGTAAATAAAAGAAATAGATAAAACAGTGTTACATAAATTATAATATTTCAACAGTTGAACAATGATTAAAAAATAGGAAGTACAACTAGTATATGAAGTAAAAGTGAATAAAAAATAATAATCCCCATAAAGAAAAAGGTGGGCATAGCTTACAGGTTTGTGAGACTTTTCATAGAAATTGAAGAATCATTGCTGTCTTATAATATGTATCATCTGACGTATCAAATATCCGAGAGTAAGAAAGAACTTTATATCCAAAGGCCCTTTTTAGTTTCATCTAACTTATTATTATTTTTTTTCTATAATTTCTTAGTCAACACTTCTAACAGGAAACTGACTTTTTTTAATGATCAAATGCATCAAGTTTATTAACTTTGATGGGAATATTATAAATTAAACATAATGATGTATCCTCAAAAATTATTTTTTAAAGATACAATTTTTTTTAAATAATTTATAAAGGTTTACAGAATAATTAAAGACATATATTTTGAAAAATGTTATGTAATTGAAAAATTTTTGATACATGAAATTTTATAAAGGATTTAAACAAATGTGCAAAATTTATTCAAATGATTTATATACTTAGTTTTAATGTTATCTAATAATAAAATTCCTTTTGTTTTCACTTATTCATCACAAATTTTACCTTTACTAGTGACAATGACATTAATTTTAAACTAGATTCTTTAATTTCAACAGACCCTGTTTGCTGTTTGTTAATATTTAAAGAATCTATTTGTGTCAATGACAAGTGTTAAACATAATTTTTACACCCAGTTTAACTAGGATTCTCACTGCCAGTTTGGGTTATAAAACACTAGTCATAATACAAATTTTTTGTCTGTTGGACAAAAACAAACTGTTTTTCTGTTGGGGAGATTTTTGCTGTACTGGGTATGAAATTTAGATTGATCACTTATTACAGATTTTATCCATTTAAAATGATCACCGATGGTATTTGATGTGTAGAATTTAGTTATCAAATTGAGTATATCTTCATGAGTTGCTGGTGGCAATAAAACCTGTTATGTAAGTTTTTTGAAAAAATTAGCCTGAGATTTCAAATTAGTAAAGTACTTTATGAAATATTGTTTATATTTCTTAAGTATAGAATGAAAAATATTTGAATTTTTAAAATAATGTCTGTTAAGATTTAATAGTCATTAATGTTAATTATTATTTTAAAAGCTCATTTTATTGTTATCTGGTTACACGATATACATAATTGTTCTATGCTTTCAATTTTTAATTAAAATTTCTATTATATGCATTAAAATAAAACCTGATTTGCATGTTTGTTGATTAATATATATATATTGGAAACCTAAATTGGGGCGACTTCTTAAGATTGGTTTATTAATTTTCAAAACAGATAAAATTTAAATAAATTTTTGATTACCCTAAAGCAATTTTTTAACTGGGATTTTATCATTTTAATGAAATAAGTTTTTTCTTTTTCTCCCTGAGAATTGCTTTAGGACGGCAAATGGAAAATTATTGAAGAATAGATTATCTGTCGGGTAAATGACCACATTACTTAACAAATCTATTTTTGACTAAGATATAGCCATTAAGTACCTTCAGTGAATAATAAATAGTCTAATGATCGTATATTTTCACATCTTAAATAATCAATAAATAGATCATTGTAGAAAATGCTTAATGTACTTCATACCCATGACCCGATTTTTTTCAACTTTTTCTCTAGCTCGCCAATGTTTTTGTGGAGTGGATGAAACCTTTAGTGGCTGATTTTAAGGCCATGTTCTATTCAAGGGGATTTGTTTTGTTCTAAGAAATCTTTTCCTCGAATTGTGACTTGAAGATATATATTACGATCTTATACCTTCTCCTGACAAAAGACACTGTCAGTTTTGTAGAACAAAGGAGTGTAATTCAACTGCATGTATTTTAAATTGGTAGCCAATGACTGTCATTTTCCCATTATTAAATATTGCTGTAAATAATCCAAGAATTATTTTAAGCGAAAAAAAATCATCAATTGCTTTTCAAATATGTTTTGTACTACAATCTTTTAGAAAAATAAAAGAAACTAGCAAATGCATCAACAAAAATAAAAGAAACTTGTCTATTTATACATATAACAGTAGAGTGTAAAAATGAACCTGAACTAAGAAAAACAATTATGTTATGTACAAATTGTCCTATAGCGAAGGGATTTCTGAAAAGAGAAATGCTACAACATTTTGTGTGGAGCGTATTTGTTCAATGTAATCAGTGTTACCAGCTTAAAATTTATTACAAAAAAATTCCTTGTATTTTAGTTTTAATTGTATTGAATGTCACACTGTATATTTTATGTACAGGCAAATTATTATGTTTCATGGTTTACCTTGATTATGTAATGCATATCTCCTATTTTATACAGTCAGTGTTGTATACTAACAGTTATTTAATAGTAAAGTAATAATGATAATAGCATTTTAAATTATTTTAGAAATTCAACTTATAGTAAAGATGAAAGATAATGCAATATAGATTCATTAAAAGGTGCAATACACTCAAAAAGTTGGATTTTAGTTTAGCGGATTAAATCAAAACCATGTATTAAATCTGTGATGGATCTCTTTGAGCATTGTTTATTTTAAAAAAATTTCCATAAAACTAGTGTTTATTGTGTAAAATTTCAAAAATTAAATAAATAAAAATACTAGCATATTATTATTAATTAATAAGCAAAATTATTTTATTATTATTTGCATGTTTGTTGGAATCTTTAATTGCTTGTATTTGGGCTACTTGATAATTCAAAGCTAGCACATGAAATTTTAAATAAATATTATATTTAACAAAATAATTATTTAAATTTGAGGTTTAATTATTGATTTCATTTGTATATAAGCTATATATGTGAAATTAAATCATAATAAACTATAAAAATGTTTATTTTATCGGAATCAATTACTAATTTTTAGAATTTTCTTTTTATATGTTGTAAATTATTAAAATAATTTCATAAATTACACGTTATAAAAAAAAGGTTTTTATTGTCTAAAAATTTGTACAATGATATATAGCTATATTTCCATTATCTAGTCTATTCTAAGATGCTTAGCATTCCGTCCAGTGAATGTATTCATAGATTCAGTACCTCCTGTTGCGTCATGGAGAGCCAAAAATGCACGGGCTGGCATAAGTCTATAAAAAAGGTAAATTAATAAACTCTGTTTTATGTTGTATAAGAAATAAGAACTGTAGAATTTAAATACACAAACTCCATTACTTACACTTTCAAATAATATAAGAGATGGAAAAACCGTGGAATTAAAACCAATGATTTGTTGCACAAAACTGCAGTCAATATTTGATCAGCTGCATAATCTGGTTCTAAATTTTGAAAGACCCTGAAAAAAATTCAATTTTTAAAGCACAATAAAAAAAATTGTAATGATTACTTAATTTTACTGAATGAAACATATAAATTATTCTTATGTTTCACAATCCTTTTTTAATTTAATTAAGGTTTTATTACTTAATTTAACTTTAAGTAATAAATCTTATGTAGCATTTTATGCATTACATCTATAATGTTTGATACAATTTACAAACCAAACATAATTAACAGTTAATTGCTATCTTTTTTAATGTGTACAATATTGTTTATTCTGTTAATTATTATTATTTTTTTAGATAACAATTTTTACAGTTATGTGGAAATAAATTTTTTAAAAGGTACAGATCTCTCCATTAGGACAAAAAATAAATGCTGATTTATCTTTATATGCTAGTTGCAATGAATTTATTTGATATTTAAACTAATTATGAAAATTATTAGTTTTAGTCTGAGGTCTGTTTGCTAATTATTAATTATTACCTTTCTTAATATGAAAACAAAATTGATTATAAGAGAAAACACAGAATTAAGGTAATCCTGCATAGCATTTTTTCTGTTTTATTAGGAATGCTTCTGATTTTTTTACGAATCTAAATTTTCCAAATTTTCTAAAAAAAATCGAAAAATTGTATTTCATCCATCTCTTTATTTCTTTTACAAATATTTGTCCTATGAAAAAAGTCTCAAAGATGAATCTAATTTCATTCAACTAACAGAAATAAATAATTTCTTATATGGTGGACTTTCATTATGCATTACATGAGACGATTCAAAATATAGATTTTCATAATAACATACTTGTATTAGCGCTTTCTGATTAGTACTGCTTTTTTTTTTTTTTTTTTACACAACATTCAGTAATTTATATTTCTCATTTTAATTCTAGGCAATTAAAATTTGTGATCTCTCACATTTCTGGAATTTTATTTTGCAGTTATTTAAGTAATAAAGTTCGATAAAAATAATAATAGAGTTATTTAATATAAAAATTTATAGCATCCTTTATTGTCTCGAAAAAAACCCCGTCCTGGAGTTCTTAAAGTGACAAGCTCACAGAGCCAAAGATGGTGAACCAAACTGGCAAATACTATTTTTAATGGCTCTAGTTACGTAAAGATGGGAATCGAGCTCTAGCTCTGAGAAAACATAATCCCAGCTCTCACTGTCGTTCTAATTGCTTACCCATGGTTTCCCCATAACAGGGAAGGAATATTTTTAAACTGAATCCAAAAAGTTCTCACAAAAATAAAACAATTTAGAATTCTTATTTGGAAAAACTTATTTTATGCCAAAGACTTTATTTTTCCTTAAACTATGGCACTGTGTCTTTTAAAGAAAGGAGTTACCTAATTTTCTATATGTTCTTATTATTAATTTATATACATAATAGTTATAAATAAGGCAAGACTATCTAAAAAATTAAATGCATTTTAATATAATCATATTATCTAAGTTATTTCTTTTTATTTCTCACATACGCCATCAAGTTTCGTTATATCAACACATGTTACCTTCCTATAGTTATTAGGATATTGGCCTACAGCAAAGTTGACCTTGTTCTTTTATTTCGTTTCTTCAGAGCAGCTACCATATGACAATTAAGAAATATTTTTAAAGATAAATACAAATTAATGAAAAATATACTGGAATATAAGGAGACTAAGAATCCCCCTCCCCCCCGCCTGTCGTCTTAGAATAGTGTAGCATAAAAGTATATTTTCAATACCTAAGAATATTTTGAGTACTTAGCACTACATTTTCTTTTCATTCCATGAAGCAAAATTTTGTTTGTCATAAAAGATTGTGAAGTATACAAACTGTATATTTTATTAACATTGAAATTAAATTTTCATAAACGGTTTTTGACATTTTTTTTTTTAATATTAGAGTAGCCTAAATAAAGATTAGATGGGTATTTATTCAAACATTGATATAAGTTCAAAGCAATTTGTGTTGAATTAAACTTTAACAAATGTTAAATTCAAACTTCTGTTTGCAATTACCCTAATGATGACTTTGTTTCATCAAACCAACAAACAAATATCAAAACTAGTATTCAACAGAAGAGTTTGACGAGATCAGTACATTTTAAATTAAAATTTTTGTCACAAAAGAGAGGTGGAGAGTCGGGAATCGAGCATTTTTGAAGGAATCTGAGTCAGAAGTTGGTTTAAAAATCCGATTATTTTATAAAAATAATTTTTATTTTTCAAAAATTATAGTAAATAATGTTAAAATTAAATGTTAAGGAGGCAATTCAATTGTATACTTTGGTAATACAACCAGTAACAAAGAGATTTACTGCTTTAACAGCAAAACCAAGTAAGTATTAAGAGATTTTTCTCAACACTGAAGCTTATAAAAAGCTATCTTAGATCAAGGATGAAAGAAGAAAAAATCCGACTCAGGGGTCGGAATTTTTTTGGCCGATTTCCCACTTTCGCAGAAAACTTTACTTTGTACCATTGCTTACCTAGTTGCCGCTCCATTAAACATTCCAGTATTGATGAAGTAGGGACAAATAACTGTTGTATGTATATTTCTTCGACCCTGTGAATGTAATTCAACTTGTAGGGCTTCCATAAGGCCACAGGCAGCAAATTTGGACGCGCAGTAATCGGCTAATTTTGGACTTCCACCTAGTCCAGCTAAGCTGGAAATTGTTACCAAGTGTCCACGATCATTTTTCAACATATCAGGAAGAAAAGCTTTAATAATCTGTAAAAAAAAAAAAAATCAGGAATTATTTGAAATGGCACATTTTAAATAGTAGAATTTTTGAAATATGGGCAAATTGGTATACATATTAACTATCTCTAAATGAATTTAGTTTTGCTTTGGAATTAATTATGAAAATAATTTTTTGTTATACATCAATATGTATTTATGAATGGCTATACAAGTGCAACATTACATTTTCAATGCTATTGAAAAATAACTATTAAGACTTACATTTAAAACTGTAGAACAGCATGTCTTCAACAATAATTTTCGTCTTAGTTGGGTTTTCGTAATTTTTATCTCATTAACATAAATGATTCAATTCCCTTTTAAACGATTTCTTAGATGTTTGATCTCAGTTCACTAAATTATTTTCTAGTGTTTCTTTTTGTATTCCTGATTTGAAAATATCTTATC
Source organism: Caerostris darwini (assembly GCA_021605075.1). Taxonomy (NCBI): domain Eukaryota; kingdom Metazoa; phylum Arthropoda; class Arachnida; order Araneae; family Araneidae; genus Caerostris; species Caerostris darwini. Next base: position 224,058 of record BPLQ01006841.1, on the reverse strand, counting down.
ATTTTACTTTTATACGGTATATATGTACCAAACGAGTAATTTCAAATTGCTGCATTTTAAAATATGTGTTATAAACATGATGTCTAAAGTGACTCATTTCTATTCTCGACGAGACTTTCCTTAGCAGCATTTTAATACGAGCAATTATAACCTTTTTAATATATAGTAACAGTATTAATAACTAATGTGTCTAATTTTGAAATTAAAGAAAAAATATCAATATCTAGGCCAGAGGTAGCCAATTAAAATTGATCTTGCTTGCCACTTTGGAAATGCATCCAAACTCCGCGGGCCGCATCTAAAATTATACACTCATGTCCATAAATTAAGGATAATGAAGTTCAGGCAAAGAAAGAGACAGAAGCAAAACAAATTTGACTTATTTGTAAAGTCTATTTATTAAACAAAAGGTAAAGAGCAAAAAAGATGCTATATGTTTGACATAATTAATAAAAATTGCGATTTTCACTCCCTGGAGCAAATTTCAAAAAAGAACCTATTTACAAAAAGCAGTATAACATGGTTAGTATGATGGTTAATATGGAGTATGTCTCCCGGACGATGCAATACAGGCCTTACAACGCCTAGGCATGCTGAGTATCAAATTATCAATCTGATCTTGGGGAATATTACACCACTCATCAAGCAATGCCCTCCGAAGTTCCGGTTGACAGGTGGGAGGGGGTTGACGGGCTGCAATTCGTCGGCCAAGCATATCCCACACATGCTCTATTGAATTCAAGTCCGGTGAGTATGCTGGCCAATCCATACGGGTGATATCCTCCAATTGAAGGCATTCGTCTACAATGTTTGCACGGTGAGGACGGGCGTTGTCATCCATAAACAGAAATTCAGCACCCATGGCGCCCCGAAACAAACGTACATGTTGTTCCAGAATGACATCCCGATAGATGTGGCCTGTCATCGTTACACGCTGAACATGCAAGTCAGTTCTGGAACCAAAAATAATTCCTCCCCAAACGAGCCATCCTGCACCACCGTAACGGTGTCGTTCAATGGTGTTCTCTTGGTGGTAACGGGTACCTGGCGCTCTCCATATGAAAGTCCGGCGAGAATCAGACTGCAAACTAAACCTGGACTCGTCGGAAAACATCACACCAGACCACTGTTGCGGTGTCCCCAATGCATACTCTCTACTCCAGGTTAATCGCAGGTGACAGTGAGTCGCGGTAAGTGGAACACATCTGACAGGTCTACGAGCATATAGACAATGTGCCCTAAGCGTCTGTACACGGTCTGCCTTGAAACTGTCGTACCGGTAGCTGACGAGACAGGTCTGATGCTGTGCTCCGTCTGTTTCTTTTGGCAGTAACTGCTAAATACCGGTCCTCATTCGGCGTTGTAACTCGGGGGCGACCTGTGCTGTAACATCTACTCACATTACCATCATCTTGGAATCGTTGCCAAAGCCTGGAGATGACACTCTGGGCGATTCCAAGTTCCTCGGATACTTCCAGCTGGGTACGTCCACATTCCAGTCGTCCGATAATTCTACCACGTAAAAAATCATCCAAATGCTTCCTTTGTGCCATAAGTATGCGGTTATTGCACTGAAAGGATTTTAAAGCGCTTGTGAACAATTTTACTTCTCTGCCACCATTCCTTCTACACTCTCTTACACTCTCGTCATTGTGACGTACTATCCGCGCCATCTGGTGGTTTCCTGTAATTTGCATATTCTTCTTCAAGATGTGTGTGATAATTCTACAGGTGAAATTTTTATTTTAGAGTTCAATTTCTGTGTGATTCTGAATTATCCTTAATTTATGGACATGAGTGTATATCGCCATATTAGATTTAGACCCACTATAGACATTTTTTTGTAGTGGAAAATTGAAACATAATGAGTTATTATTATTATGTTTACTATTATTCTTACGTATAAACATAAATAATAATGATACTAAACGCACATTGTAAAGAAATATAAACACTAAAAATGAAATATAAACGAAATAAAAAAAATGAAATCTTTAAAAAATATATATTTTACTAGTGCGATGTTTGTTTCTCCACTCTTCATTTTGCTTTTGCAAATCGATGCACGTGTATCATGCTCGTAATTCGCAGAATATAGTTTAATTATTCTGCGAACTCATAGCTATAACTCATAAATAAAACAGGCACTATCTGTCATATACTCGCAAGAATATTATTTTAAAATCAGAGTTAATTTTTTCTCATAATTTCGACAGTTAATTTTTGAATCATTGAATTACAGTTTATTGATGCACACCTAATTTATTTTTTAATACATTGGTTTTCACTACTTTGGCGATTATAAAATAAATATATTTTGTAAAAGTGGGATAAATCTCACGGAAAAATGTTCAAGGTCGCGGGTTGAGATCCCCTGATTGAGACATTTGTGTGTCTCTCGCTATACAATGAAAGTCACCTCAGCAACGTTAATGCATTGCTTTATTTCGAATAAATACTATAGTCGAATTAATTAAAGTAATCCATCTCAAAATACAACATAAATTACATTATTAGATTAAAGTAATTAAGACATTAAATGAATAAATACTTGGTAGCTTGCTAATTTTACACAGATTATGTGGAAAATTAGCAAGCGGCCATGTTGGATGGATTCAAACACATCCTACTCATCAAACAAATCATTCATTCAACCAAATCATACTACACTCACTTTTATTCAATTTTTAGCTCTTGTGATTATTTACACAAACATTTTCAAAAATAATTTATTACATTTATGTAATAAAATATAGACTGCATACAATGTTGCTTCCAAATTCCTTTTTTGCACATTGATGGTGAGAATCGTTGGAATTTTTAAATTTGGAAGGAGGCCGCGCACCGAAACAGTTTAAGAATCACTACTCTAAGATAATGCGAGTGAATTTAGAATCTTTATTTTTTGTTATAATTTATATTGATTGATTTTAAAAATTATACACCTATTGAACTATTCTATGTTAAAAAATTTTTATAATCTTTATCAGATAAAATGATATTTAGAATTTAAAAAAATTATACGGATGAGTCTAGATTACATATTTTGCTGCTTTCTGAGTAATCATTTTTCTTAGTATTAAATATTTAAAACATCTCGAATACATTTTCTGTTTTAAAAATAATACAGATAAGTCTAGATTACATATTTTTCTACTTTTTTTAATAATAAATTTTTTAAATATTAATTATATTAAAAATGTATTAAATATTCAAAATATTTCGAATGCACTTTCTGTTTCAACCGATTTAAAATTTTTATCTTGAATCTATTAATATGAATAGAAAATCCTTTTTATCTCAAGCTAAAGAAAAAAAGACATGGATGCTAATAATTCATCTCACCATACTGATATGCGAAAAAAGAAAAAAATACTACTGAGTTGTTCATCGACTGTAAGGCATACGTAACATTGAATATCTCGAATGCATTTTCTGTTTCAAAAATAATACAAATAAGCCTAGATTACATATTTTTCTACTTTTCGATTAATAATTTTTTTAAATAGTAATTATATTAAAAATGTATTAAATATTCAAAATATTTGAAATGCACTTTCTGTTTCAATCAATTTAAAATTTTTATCTTGAATCTATAAATAATATGAAAAGAAAATCCTTTTTATCTCTAGCTATCCAAAAAAAGAAGGAAAAAAAAGCCATGGATGCTAATAATTCATCTCATACTGATATGGGAAAAAAGAAAAAATTACTACTGAGTCGTTCATCGACTGTAAAGCATACGTAACATTGAATCCAGTGATGTGTAGAATTTACGGTTAATGGTTTACGAGAATAATGTAGCTATTTTTTTGGAGCAGACCAATTATTTTTGCAACTAGAGTAGAAAAGACAAAACAATGATTACTTCACAATCTTTATTTTCTTCTTCACTCATCCAGAAATAAACAGAAAGCTTTTCTCTTTTCTTGTCAAGAAATGTAATGTCATAGAAATGTTTATTTTTCGAAAAACCTATCCATTGTTTCCTAATGACTTAATCCATACTTATTATTAGTTTTTTTTTTTCTTTCTAAAGCTTAATCAATTTATGATGCAATTTTTTTTTTCTTTCCTTTTTAATATTTTCACTTATTCGTTTACATTTACTTAGCTCCATTGTTTCTTCAAGGAGAGTAAGAGTGGATTAATTTATTTAATAATATACACAAAATGAAATAAAATCTAAGTAAAAAGGGCTTTTAAAAATATTTATGTAAAAAAAATGATAATTTTATTTAAAAAGTATCGTTCTCGTCATCCTCTGAGAAATATTTCAATGAATTTAACGAAAGGGAATTTTGTACAAAACATTGAAATATTTTCGAAATTATTTTTGCTCTTGACCATTCAAATAAAATTGCGTCTTGAAAGTTGACTCAATACCGAGGAAGATGAATATTAAAAGCATAATTAATATTTTAAATGACAAAAACTTGCAATACGAGTATTCACTTCGAGTTTTTAAAAAAATGCACTGTGTGCTATATTAAAAAATCTGTTTAAATCACAGTTCATAAGCAGAAAAACTAAATTCTTGTTATATAAAATCCTTACTAGACCTATTTTGGTCTAATACTCTGAAACTTGGACTTTGGCAAGATCTGATGAGGCCCATTTGGGTATACTTGAGCGAAGATTTTAAGGGCTGTTCTTGGAGGTATTAAGAAAGGTGATTGTTGGAAAAGACGGTACAACGCAGAAATATATAAATGCTATAAAGACCCAGATATTATAAAATTTATTAAGATCAATATATTAAACTGGACTGCTCATATATTTAGAATGAATGATTTAAACCCCGTAAAAAGGCTCGTTTTGGCAAAGCCACAGGGACAAAGAGAAAGAGGACGACCTAGGTTGCGATGGATAGACACAATTGAGAAGGATTTTGCTGTACTAGGAGTTAAGAATTGGAGGACCCTTGTCACCTAGAGGAATGCATGGAAATCTCTTCAAAGGAAAGCCTCGCCTTACTCTGCTATTGATGATGATGATGATGATGATGATGAGTGTGTGCTATAACAATCTTATATTATTGATAAGTTTTCAATCATCGCTATTAATTATTACTTTGAATAAAATAATCTTTCACTATAAATTTAAACATCGAGACAGTAGAATAGTTTTCCAATGGCGCCACAGGATATTATTGCCCGTTTAAGTTTTTACAAGGGGTGGGTAATCTGCGAAACAATTTCCGGCACCTGAATTGGATTTTTTTTATATCGAACTCCTGACTCTTTACCGTAATTTTATATTTTGTGATCTTTATTAATGGATTTATAAAAATTTGTGAAATAAATTCAATGACTTTTATTGGACTCATCTATAAAATAACATTTGTTGTGTAACAAATTGTTTTTTACAACTTTTAAAGAATAGTATTCACACTCACTTAAAAGACATTCTAAATCGGCTCACAAAAAAATATATATCCTATAAAAGTAATGGTACCAAATTATTATAGTATAACTTGAGACAAAAATATTGTTACATTTTAAGCACAAAGATGTTATATTTGTAATGCATTAAATATTTTTTGTTGTTAATAGAATAGCTTCTATAAGATCTTTCATTGTTGATCCAAGATAGCTTTTTATAAGCTTCAATACTAAGAAAAGTCACTTAACACTTACTTGGTTTGCTGCTAAAGCAGTAAATGTCTTTGCTATTGGTTATATTATCGAAGGATACAATCGAATCGCCTCCTTAACACTTTATTTTAACCTCAGTGGCGAAAAATGTCTCTCAACACTTGCTTGGTTTTCTAGTAAAGCAGTAACTATCTTTGCTATTGGTTGTATTGTTGAATGATACAATTGAATCGCCTCCTTAACACTTTATTTTAACCTCAGTTGCGAAAAACGTCTCTCAAGACTTGCTTAGTTTTCTAGTAAAGCAGTAATTATCTTTACTATTAGTTGTACTGTTGAATGATGCAATTGAATCGCCTCCTTAACAATTTATTTAAACCTCAGTTACGAAAAACCTCTCTCAATACTTGCTTGGTTTTCTAGTAAAGCAGTAACTATCTTTGCTATTAGTTGTACTGTTTAATGATACAATTGAATTGTTTCCTTAATATTTAATTTCAACTTTAATTCTTAGAATTTTGGAAAAATAAAAATCATTTTTATAAAAGAGTCGTATTTTTGAACCGACTCCAAAGCCTCCCGACCTCTAGCTTTAACAAAAGGAAAATAACTTTGTAGCCGTGGGTGAAATGGCCACAAATTAGGGTTTCGAATGGATGAATAGGTATGCATTAATGGTTGCAGTAGAATTTTTTCCAGGTAATTGAGGAACTTCGTAAGCGTTGCAGAACTTGTCTTGGTCACGAGGAAGCTTAATAAAAATAATGCACACATGTTTCTCAATTGCTAAATGATTTAAGCGTTTTAAACTTTGTGAAGTTAAAGCATATTATAATAGAAGACAACTTCCATGATCAAACAATCTCAGCAGGAAATTAAATATCTACAGATATCACCTGTTGTTAATTATTGCAAAAGTGCTTAATACATGTAGAGTAAATCAATATATGTGACCTCGTGCCTATTTATGACTTTATTTACATAATTTATGTATGAAAAAATCCAATTTAAATGTTGAATCTTCTCCTATTGCAATCTATTGAATCCCATTCATAAGTAAAATAATTTTTTCATTCACATATTGATTTTCTAGCACACCCAACATGAGATTCTAATATCCTTAAAAGAAAATGGTTTTCATGCACTCATTTTATTTATTTTAGGAAACTAATTATACCAAAATTAATGCATTTTTTATTTTATTTAAATACCAATCTACACTTCCTATTTTCATTTTCAAATGTATTTCTTATTTGAGTGATTAAAACTTCTTGATGAATGACTAAAAAATAAACCGGACGAGAACAAATCAGATTATTATGCTAAGATATTTTTACTCATTTGTGGCAGTGGATATTATAGATTTTGCATTTTTTACTTCCTTTTGCACTTAACAATTATTGTTAAAATGAGTATATTTTGTAAGCGGTCGATGCAGGTTTTTTTTTTTAAATGATGCTCAAAAAAACTAAAAGTTGGACATCTTTGATTTGCACGTCTCTTGAAGAAAAACATAAAAAAATTTCTACAAAAGAAATCTAATGTAACAGTAATATTTATAGTTATGTCTTTAAAAATTACTTTTTTCTATCAAATATGAATTTAGTTAAAATTAAAAAACGTTCACATTGAAGCTGTGAATAAACGAAGAATTATTATCGAAATTGAACCTTTTTCTAGATTTAACAGTATTTTATGTTGACAAGATTCCATACTCAACTAGAATTTGCATTTGTATGTAAAAAATATGTAAATATAATATCAAAAAGCTAACAAAGTTTTTAATTTAAAATGAGTTATCAACTTATAGCACGCTAAAGGCCAGTGTTTCATGCATGGACAAAATATTACAGAAACATTCTGAATTAACATAAAAAAAAGACAGCCAAGTTCTAACAATCGTGAAAAAATCGAGTCATGGGTTTTCTGGCAACTGAATGGCACAGTTTTTCTCTCGCTTTATAAGGCGATATATATATATATATATATATATATATATATATATATATATATATATATATATATATATATGTATGTGTTTACAGAGAAACTCAACTGTTTTTGTTAACATGGATTAAAGTTAATTTTTTAATAATTTTTATAGGAATTTTTTTTCGCCGCTCATTTGGAATATTATAATAATCCAAGATATAATTAAAATAAACTAGTTTCCAAAACTTAAGAAAAAAATTGGGAAATATCTATTAATCGGAATTTAATGAAATTTGGCAAAAAATCGTAATTAAACAGTGCTTCACAGTTTAGGTACAAAAGAAAATCAATAGACTTATTTTTATGTCTTTTGGGAAAAAAAAAAAAAAAACCCACAAAATAGGAACATACCAAAAAACATAATATCTGAATTCAATGTGTGATCAGCTTTAATATGGAGTATGATCACCTCTAATAGCTATATAGATATGACAACGACGTTCCCTGTTCAAAATGGAAGTGTTTATTAATTCAGTAGGTATCAATGTCCAGTGCTGTTAGACGCAGAACTTGTCAACGCAGTTAGAAGACTGTGAAAAGTAGTAGGGAGAGGATTAAGTGCAGCAATAAACCTTCCTAAAGCATCCTAAACATGCTCAATAAAATTCAAGTCCTGTTTATGTGCTGGCCAACCAATAAGCACAATAATCTCCTCACGATGATCATTCTACTTCAATCGAGCTCTAACATAACATTATCATGTTGTAATGTTATGCTATTGAAGAAGTTGCCAACTGCACCTGCGTAAGAATGGACAAATGGATCGAGAGTATCGTCTTTATATAGAGGGAAAGGGAACCACTTGGCAAGACAAACAGATGAGTGTTCTCGTCCAAAGACATATCTGCCCACACATTATACACTATACTAACAAAATCTGGATGTGGATATAACTGGGATTATAATGGGCCCCTTTTTCCGACAGACCGACAATCACTTAGCAAACAAAATTTCGACTCATCAGTAAAGATTACAGACCTCTTTTGACTGACCTTCCAATTGACACGTGGTCGTGCCCAAATAAATCTTTCATTTTAATAGCGTGGTGTGAAGAGTACAAACTGAATGTTTGTATACAACCCTCCTTTGTAAAGCCTTCTGCACACAGTTGTTCTGGATATTAGGGAAGATAATAGCTTCTATAAAAGAAGATTTGTGTAGCAGTTCTTTGTCTCAGTGTAGTTAGTTGCAAATATTGGCCATCTGAGGCACTTGTAACTCTAAGTCTTAGTCTAGAAAGTGGTTCTGTTGTTAGAAATGCATACCATAGTCTATAACTTACAAAAGGACTTCACATTAATTCATAATTCGCTACACAACCCATCTAAGTTCTTCTCTTACAGCAGCCACTGTAAGTCTCGTATCTTGTTAAATAGAATTGACTCAGGCCTACTTCTATTCGCTCAATTAATAGTCACTGTAATTCTTGAGATAAACAATATCGAGTAGTAATATCTACATTTATTTATTTCTGAAATATTTGATTTGAATTGTATTGAATTTTGAATTGTAATTTTTCTAAAATTTCATTAATTTTTGGAAACCAGAATATTTATAAAGATTTTACTTTTATGTATATAATTGAATTTTATTACGCAAATTAAATTAAAAAATAAATTAAATTATTATTTTAAATACGTTGAAATTAAGTCCATAATATTATGTTTGTTACATAATATTATGGACTTAATACATTTACAAACAATTGTTAAAATCAATATTTTATTAATTAACTGTTTAGATTATTTGGAAATAATGCAATAAATAAAAAAATTGCTTTTAATTCAAAATCACAGTTTTACAATTGTTATCTTTATTTTCTTATTGTAATGATTTTATTTTACGTCGGCGAATACAAGGAAAAGTTTTTGGATAATTAGAGAGCAATTTGCGAAATAGGTTTTTTATCATGACGTAAATAAAAGCAGTCATTTTTGTAGTAATCGTTTCAGCTTTTACAAAAAACTTGCTTTAGAGTTTTGGAATAAAAAACAAAAAGTCGCAAGTAAGGTTTTTCTTAAAAAGAGTACATTTTTGATCAAATCTTTAGCAGCTTTCTACCTCAATCTACATATTAAATTCATTCTCAATCGTAGTTTATATTTCATAAATCAATTTCCCATTGCAACTTATTAAATCTTATTTTTTTTTATATTCATTTCAGAATTTTGTTATCTTAAGTTCAACATCATAGACTAAAACTCTTTAAAAAAGTATTTGAAAAAATGCAATTAATTAATCAATCTTTACTATTCATCACTGATTTAAATTTATCACTCCTACAAGTTGTTTGATCTCTTTTTATTACTATATCTGTAACAATTCCAGCCCGCAAATAGGAATAAAAAGAAATGAAATCAACTTTATTGAAGACAACGCGAAGGAAATATTACCTTCAATGAAGACGATATTATATATATATAGGATGATTATAATTAAAGTCCCACTTTCAAAATGCTGTAAAAAAAGTAACACTCGTCACAATGAGTTCAAATTTGAACTGAAGATACTTGAAGAAGGGGGGAACGGTACGGCCTCAAAAAAAAGTTCCAAAGTGTATTAATAGTTGGCGCTGTAAGAGGCATAAAGAAAGTGAATTCGGTTGCCAGTGATATTTTGAATAGAAATGACTACGTATTTGGCACGAGTTGCACATTAAACCAACTGTAGTGTTCAATGTGCTTGACTGTTTCGGTTTTTGACGGAAAAAAATGACCTCCAAGTCATGCAATAGTTGTGACACTGTTAGTGGAAAGCCCATCCACCACGGCAAGGTTATATCAAATTGGACGGGAAAAATTGGTAGTTGTTTTAAAACTTTAAACTTTTTTTTGGTGCCATACCGTTTTCTCTTTCTTCAAGTATCTTCAGTTCAAATTTGAAACTCATTGTGACAAGTGGTTCTTTTTTTACAGCATTTTGAAAGTGGGACTTTAATTATAATCACATGTATATTAGAAACATATAAAAAAAAATTTTGTTACAAAAACATTTAGCTTATAAGACTAGTTTAAGAATCCTACACGAGTTATTAGTTCCAATGACGGAATGAGTATGTTGATCATTTTTTGAAATCAAAGAATAAAAAAAATAAATAAATCGTTTGAAGAGCACTTTGAAGCCAAAGAACGATTGTTACAAAAACTGTGATGAGAAGTTTTCAGACAACTTGGAAGAGTATAAAATTTAAATTAGGCACCTATAAAATTGCATTTTTTAAAAATACTTTTTAGAGTATCATTATCTATGATACTGAACTTAAGATTACAAAATAACGAAATTTTGGGATGAACATAAAAGAAATACGACATATCATTTTTTTTTAAAAAAGAGAGAAAAATTAAAATTATGAAAGGAGAATTGTTCATATAAATTACTTGTTATGTAAATCGTAAAAGGTATCTTTTATAAGAAAAAGTTAAACATAAATTATTTGAAATTTCGATGAACAATATAAAATGAATAAAATGACGATTTCATTGTTTATTTATTAAAAAAAATTATATTTAAATATATAAGTGCTATTAAAAAATTTATATTTTATTTATTTGACTATTTTTATCAGATATATTTAAGATTATTATAATAAAACATAAAATGAAGTATCATTTATTTCCGAGAATAAACAAACAAACAAAATAAATGATCAATAGAAAGAAGAACGTTGAATTTAAAAGAACTTAAACAGGTTTTGATCAAATTACTATTTAACTATCAATAAAGCTGTCTCACAGTCTAGAAATGTAAATTGGTATTGAAATTAGCATGCCATTAATTCCGAATAGTTAAGCATCTAAAATGTTTTTGAAATCAAAACTTCTACAGATTTTTAAACATTGAATTTAATCTATTATTTATTTTTTTCATGTCGAATTTTTTTGGTGTTGACCTTGAAACAAATTTTTATTTCCTTCATGTTTGTAGCATGACCACATCTAATAGCTTGGTAAGAAAGTTCTGATGCTTCAATTGAAATGTTCATTATTTCGTTGATGCGATTTAGACAATTTTGGTATTAATCGAAAGCTAGTATTTCCTCTTTTTTTTTTTTTTTGATATTACAGATATTTTTTTAATCATTAAATTTTCAGAAATAGGGGGAAAAACTTCAGTTTAGGAGCTCTATGTTTTAATAGTTCCAACTTGGTCATAAAGCAACGGAAACTCATAAAAATTTGTATTTTGTCTTAGGACCATCTAAAGTGCGTATAGTCCAAAGATGATTTGAAAAATTGGGGTTAGGGGACATGAAGTGTCAAGATGGATCTCGCACCGGACGACCCAAGAAGCTTGCTGACGGCTTCAGTGGGTAATGAACCACTATTAAATAAGCTTGGCTTTGTCTACAAATGGTGTTGTTGGATTCCCCGTGAATTAAATGAAAAAAATGTGGTAGATCGAATTTTATTACTTCTCTTTTACTTGCTCGATAAAAATATGAGCCATTCTTGGATCGCATGGTTAATGATGACAAAAAGTGGATAGTGTATGGCAATGTAGTGAGGAAAAGAGCCAATGAATGCTAGGCAGTTCGGCTCCTATCCTTACGTAGGCTAATTTGCATCAAAAAAGCTAATAGTTTGCATTTGGTGAGATGTAAAAGGCTATTACAAAACCCACTAAAAATATAAACCTGTAGGTCAAAATTTTTGTAACAGCATTATACATTTAATAAAAATAGGCAGTTAAAATAAAGCCCTTTGAAAAGAAAACAATGAAAAAGAATTTAAATCTTTTTAAGAGGGAATGAATTCGATTTTAATTATTTATTCGTTATAGTAATAGACAACGAAATTATGTTAGGATGAAAATTCAGGTTAATTATGGTTATAGTGTTAGAAAATATATATATGTTTTGAAAAATATTGACAAATGGTTAAGGTATTTACTTATTTGCATAACAATTAGTATCAATAATGCTTTCCAAGTTAACTAAATTATAACTGATATAATGTTGATGAATTAGTGGCACAGCTTATGGAAAGAAGAGACGGTTATTCTTGATTATAACAAGAGCTTAAACGCTCTATTACAGCAATTGGAAGAAATTTCACAAAATAAAGCAGAAAAACTTGATTAAGTTGTTTGACACAAATCAACGAGAAAATCACTTATTAATATTCAAGATTCATTTAAAATACTGTGTCAAAATAAAACATGCTTTTTTTCTTTATAGCTAATTGATATCATTAGTTACGACACAGAGTAATTTCGCAAAGTTTAAATTGCACAAAATGCGACAGATTTGCAAATAAAACCATCGATCAATTTGCCTAAGGTAAGCGTTGTAACTAAACACTATTTTAAACAATAATAATAATTTAAAAAAAAAACTCACTTTTTTTCTCCTGCATAGCTCGGGTTATTCACTGCTGATGTGGTAAACGTCAGTAGTGAATGACCTTTTGCTTTCGCTTTCTAGAAGTAGTCTGTGCCTCAAGCAAACAAAAGTAAATTAGCTGCTGCAAGAACACCTAACGCAAGCCTAAAATTGACCTTGTTTCTTTATGAATCTCCTTCATTTAAGTTCAAGAGCATATTGCTTTTTTATGTAATTGTGTCAACCAAAAAAAGTTAATCTATGGAAAAAAGAATGTAGAAATTGAAAGTATCTTTCACAATGTGTTAAATGAAAGCACAATTAATTGAATAACGATTGCTTTGGAAAGAAAAAAAAAGGATTTATTACTTTTACAAGAACTGTATTCTATTCTTGTAAGTTTTTTATTCGTGCAGTGAACACAGAAGCTCTGGAATTTTATTTGCTAGCTTTAAGAAATTTTTAAGCAGCTCGTTTTCTTCCAATTTTTTTTCTATATTGAATTTATTATAATAAAATAAATTAAGCCTTTAATTAGACAAAGGAAATCATTGGAAAAAACACATAAAAGTATTTATTATATTAAACATTCAATGTGTTATTAGTTGCAGCATTAAGCAACTGTTAACGTATTGAACTGCTATAGATATGCATAAGCTCTGAAATCGTAAAAGATAGGAGATAATGATAAAGTCCAGCCTTCAATGCAAAATACAGGATTCATGCTACAGCTGATAGTTGAAGTTTTAAGAAATATATACTAAATTTTAAAATGTATTATTTATCGCAATAAAAGCTTGAAAAATAAAATTAACTTACCCAAAAATGTGACAAGACGTTGACATCAAAAACTTTGCGGATCATATTGTCTTCCAAATTTAAGATCGGCTTGCCTACCACTATTCCTGCATTGTTGATTACAATTGTCACAATACCTGCATCTTTTTTCACTTGTTCGGCTGCTGAATAAACTGCTTCACTGTTGGTAACATCCACTTCATACGTGTAAGCCAAGCTACCCTTTTCTCTTACCATTGCTGCAGTTTCACTGTTACCTAAAGCATTGATGTCCCATAAAACGACATTACAACCATTTTCAGCAAACTTAATCGCTATATTGCGCCCTAAGCCACTGCCCGATCCAGTTACTAAGACTAGTTCACCAGTTATGTCTTTAGCTTTAAACTTGAGAGGAACGAAGAACAAAATCATGTTTTCGATCCAATAGTAGATCATTTTCAGTATACCAGACACCGTCTCCGCAAATTCACTCATGTCTGATAAATCTGAAAGCAGAGAACAAACACATTTAAATAATATTAATGAAAAATATTTATGTATGTATTTTTAATGAATTTTATGACGCGCAATTGTTGCTAAAATTAACTTTCTTTATACCCCACTTTGAAATTATTTGATGACTTGTATAAATATCTAATAGAGAAATATTTTGTTTGTTTATGTTGTTTTTTAAATATTTTTATCAAAATAATCTGCTAGAAGTTCTTTTTGTAAAATATACATTCCTCAACACTGAAATTGAAATTCCTAGAGGGAAAAGTAATAGAATTGTGCTAATCACAGAATCAGTAGTCATCCAAAGATTTGCAAATGGTTGAAGTTTCAAAAGGAAAGTGGGACGGCCGTCAATGACATAAAAAGATTATTGAAAGCTAATTTTTGTGGACGACAAAAATTTCAAATTTCAGCCGACGTATGATTTATCACAACTTTTCACTAACTGAGGCAATCAGAATACTTAAACTACCAGAACGTCAATATCACAGCACGTTATGTGCCTCAATGGTTGCGACAACAATGGCAAAATCGAATTGCAGAAAGAAGTGCATAAAATAAACTTCACAACATATGGCTCGTCTCATTAAGAGGTTGGTTCGAGGTGGTCCTTTCACTACAGCAAGAAAAATTAGACGATACATTCTTAGTATAGGACGCCCAACGGTATCTGTCAAATAATCAAAAGTAATTTGGATGTAATTGAACTAGACATTCAGCTACTGGTGTTCCATTAAGCTTTCGATATAGCATTAACACGGTGCAGAGCAAGACAGCAATGAAGTTAAGAATGGATAATTATCCATATCAATGATGAATCCGCTTTTCTCTTAGGTACAATGATAGTTGGAGATTAGTCTGGAGACCATATGGGCGTCGCTATAATCAGACTTTACGAAGGAATATCACATCTTCCCTATACATGGAATTATAGTGTGGGGGTGGCATCATGTATGGTAGACAGACACCTTTAGTCTTTCATTTAGGATACATTAACCTCTCGATGTTATATTGATTTCCTCTCTGATACATTGGTATATGCCCATTTTTAGGAGGATCATTGGAGACATTTTTGCCAGGCTATTCGTTGCTCGTGCTACTCTTAACTGCCATCGTCGTTTAAAGTTATCATGAACGTCAGTGTCTGCCGACTTATCTTCCATAAAGCATGGCATTAATCGACAGTTTCAAAGGAAATGCCTACTAGGCATTTTAGTGGTTTAATTGCCCATGTGACTTCAGCGTGGCAGAATAACAATCTCATTGATGACATGCTCGTAAAGACCTATATTTCACAACGGCCTATAAAAAGCCTATATTTAATAATTTTTAAATAACAAAACGAGTAGATTTAAATCTTTTGTCTTCATTTTTTAGTCATTTGCTTATCACAAGACTATCTATCAATACTATGAATTTCAATGTTTTATGACTTTTGCTTCTTGGTGTTGCAATTTTCATTGTTAAGAAAAGTATAATAAGACCAAGACCAAATATTTCCTTCTTGGTGCCGGAATTTCATTGTTAAGAAAAATATAATAAGACCGAGACCAAATATTTAAATAAAACTATAAAAAAAAGCGTTAACGTTTTTATGCTAATAATAAATGCTACAGTTGTTATTTGTAGAATATGAATATAATCTAATCTATTATCACTTCAAATCTACGCACCCATTTAACCTTACCAGCTCATATTTTGATTAGATTTGGCACTAAAATAATTTATGCATAGAATAAAAAAAAATTCAAAAAAAATTGTTAAATTATACTTATACATTTTTAAACCATAGCTAAAAAAACATTCCAAATTGCATGACCGGCATAAATGTCAATCGCCATAGCAACTGTCCTTAATAAATAAAAGAGATTAAAAAAAAAAGTGTTGTGTAGAATTTTGTATGGACATCATTCTCATATCTAACACAAACTGAAAATCGAAGTACAAGAATTTTTTAATTTAAATTTAAATTTGAATTTACAGAAAAGAAAAATTCTTGAATTACAATAAATGGTTTACAAAGTCTGATTGAAATGGTAATGGGCTTATAGTTATAATAGAAAAAGTAATGTTTTCAAAAGACGTCCATTAAAAAAGAAATTTCATTTTAAGGACTATTTGGTAAACAGCATTGTATGACACATTTCAGATATTTATACATAATCTAACAACTCTATTGTGAAAGACTGAATTTGAATTCTAAAATGTTATGAACCCAGCAAATTATCTGATTTATGAAGAACAACTGTTGTTTAACTATCCAATAATGTTAGACTTCTAGAAAACAGTTTATATTACTAATAAAATAATATTAAATTTCAAATTGTAATAGTTTTTTAGATAAAATAATTGAAGCATTATACAATAAATTAAATAAGAAATAAACTGCTTATTGCAAAATTAATCTATAACATCTACTGATGACTTTTGCAGTCTTAATAAAAATCATCAGTAGAAGTCTCACATCATTTCTTCAGTCTCCGTGTATATTCGAAAAAGACTGCAGTATAGACTGTTAAAACAAAAGTATTGTAGCCAATTGCTGAAGACTTCTAAGCTTGCAAATATTTGTAAACTCATTGGAATCATCTACTAGTACATGATTCTTAATCATTAAAAATTAATTATTTTATAATTTTAATTGTATTGATTTAATAGAAAGAAATTATCTCAACATAATAAAGCATAAAAAAGGCTTAAAAATCTGTATTAACATTAATATCAATAAGGACTTTCAAATAGAACTATGACAACCTTAAATTATGAAAAAACATTGTACATATGACATATACCATTTTATGAGACTTTATTTTTTTTGAAAAAAAAAAAAAAAAAAAAAAAAAAAAAATACTTTCTTAGTTATTTTGTGTACCATTTATTTGAAACTTGCTCATTACCTTTTGTGAATCCTTTAACACGAATGAAAATTAATTTTTAGAAGCCTTATAAAAATTTAATGATGCCCTTTTTTAAAAATTTAAAACTGAAGTGTGGTTTTAGAAAAAATTACTTCTTCTCCAATCTTTTAAATTATAATTTCTAGAATTTAAAAGAAAATTTTGATGATGCTCTTTTTTTAAAAAATTAGATTTCAGTAGAAAATAAAATGTTTTTACACAAAACCCTATTGTGTTAAAACATAACAAAAGGGATCTTGTTTTTTCTAGACTTTAAAATCTTATCGAAAATTCTAAAATAATTATTCCACTGATAAGAGGGCCGACACACAAAACAGTATAGGCCTCTTTCACCCAAAAAAAGAAAGCAAATTCTAAGTAATTAAACATAAATTTTAAAGTTTATTTACGATAACAACAACAACAAAACAAAAAAAAATACTATTACTTAATAATAAATTTTCTTTTCGATCCTTTACAGAATAGCATTAACATTTATAGCATCACATATTTCTTCATAGCTATATCGAATTTGCCAGTCGATTTTATGACATTGTTGAACGTAAATAGTTTTTTTTTAAATTTTTTAAATAAAAAAATGATCTCTTCCTTACTAGATATATTTGTAGAAGGAGTTTTAATATGTTTAAATTTGAGAACGAAACGTTAAAATACTTTTTGTAAATAAAAAGGAGAACATCAAGTATTATTTTTTAATTGAGGTTATTCCATTAAAAATAAATCTTTGAACATACATAGTTTTCATACAATGTTTCTTAATTAACTTATTTACTGTCATTATGCCTCAAATGAATTGGACATTATTTTTTAATTCATTCTTAGCAAGTTTTAAATACATGCTTTACAAAAAGGTAAAAATGAAAAATCGATATTTTGATTGAAAATTCTGTTTTAAAAGTATTGGGGCAAAAGTATTGCACCATTTGAATTTTACTGATTTTCACAGACCCTATGAGTGATAAGAATTATCCAAATAACAACTATCTCTTTTTGCAATATATATCGGCCAGCATTAACAAAATCAAAGAAGCAATAAATAAATAAAAAGTAACTCTGACATTAAAAATAATTATTTCAAACGTTAAACAAAACTTACAAATCTAAATATAAACGCTTACATTTAAAAACAATACACAACTAACCGCACTATTAACAAACACAAAAAACGTGACTTTTAAAAATAAAGTTCAATGAGAGCTAAATTGAAAGAATATTCACAACAAAAGCCCATTCAAATTAAGTTAAATAGTACCCTAGTTGAATGCGATTCTTTACAATGTAAAAAGGAAAGTTTACCTGTGTGGTTCCAGTGAAATAGAAAGTGTATTTGTCTCACGCTCCTGTTCTAACTTTTGTCTGAAACTGAACCAACAAGAAAAGCAACCGGTGTCGATTTCTATGACAGGTTTGCCGTAAAAATACATTTTTTTCGCCAAGTGGACTATAGTGATAATTTATCGCCTGAAACTTGCAGTTATTTATTCTAAATTTGCAATTTATTCTTAAAAAAATTTTTTCTCCTTTCTCCCATTCGTTGATTCTAATAGAATATTTTTAATATTTCTCGTTAAAGAACTTGTGTTCAGCATTCTTTTCCAATTGATATAATTTAAAAACGCTTCATATTAAGTAATTTACTTTTAGTTATTAATTTACTTTTTAAATTATGAATTTAACCCACTAAAACTTAAGTGTTCAACAGAGCTAATAAAATTTACATTGATGTTTAATCTCCGTGAAGAGATTTGGTGGTTTTACAACTACATTGAAATTTTATAACTGGGAAACTCGTTGTCATTGTATACCCGTTTTCTAATAATAATAATTATTATTATTACTATTATTATAATAAATTCGAGACTGCATAACTGTGTTACAGCCTGACATTTTCTTTCATGTAATTCAATGTATTTTATTATTATTATTATTATTAGATCCGAGTTGCATACTAGTTTTTTTATGATTTTATAGAATAATAATTATACTCCACTAACTTTATTTACTGTGTATTATACTTATTGAAGTAGATTTGAACTTTTTGCTTTTTTTGTCCCTTTTTGACAAAGAAAAGCATTGTCATCCTCTTCTCCTTTACCACATTAATATCACATTACTTTTGAAGTTTTGTTTTATTTCTGTTGACGATATATGAATAGCACTTTTTTCACTTAAACTACAAGAATATTACTCTTCAATAAAAGATAATTTTATAAATTAATGTATGAACTGAAATAGAGCGTTAGTTACAAATGAGTTTTTGAGTTCTCCGAGTTAAAAAGCAGGTATTGAAATGTTGACTTTCAAAGTAATGGATGACCCTGCTTGTAAGAATTTTTTTTTTATTTCAAAATTTGCTAATAGATATTAGAAAGATGTTGGCAAAGATATATTACCAAAGTAGTATATTAGCCATAGATATATTACCAAAGTAGTATATTAGCCATAGATATATTGCCAAAGTAGTAAGACCACTATTGCTTAAGAAAGTTGTGGAAGAAAATGGGATCTTTAAGGCTTTTTCACTTAAAATCGACCCTTCTTAATGATATGTATTTAATTATAATTTTTTATTTTTCAATAAAATTTAGCAAAATTGATTGAGCTGAAATACAAATTCAAGGAGAAATAAAAAGCTATTTCTGAGTTGAAACACTCATAAATGAGTCTTTTTTTTTTCTTTCTTTTTTTCTTTTTTTCTTATGAATAAGTGCACTGTATAATCAGCTCTTTAGTTGTGCAGAAAATCTTTGTTGTAATCAGAGGTGGGGAATCCTCCAAAAACTGTCCGACTCCTGACTCCTGAGGCGATTTTTTATACCATGTAAAAATTTTTTTTTTTTTTTTTTTTTGTCATGAGAAGAGTTTTGGCATTTCATTACCATGAGCGAGTAATCATAGTATAATAGCCCCATCACTCAAATTTGATAGTAGACAAGCAGCATTGTGGGTAGTTATATTACATGCAATTAGTGTTTTGTACTAATAAGTGTTTAATATTTTGTACTCTTATGAACAATTGGATAAATTTGCAATAAAGCAGCTAAAGCGAGCATAACTCTCAAAGTCAAGTCAAGTTAAAAGCCGAATGTCTAAATTGAGTAACCACAACAACGAATGCAACTTTAATTTGATTTAATAAATAATTTCATTTTTCAATACACACATATATATACAACTGGAGGTATATATACTATATATACATATATATACACTATATATATATATATATATATATATAATATATATATATATATATTGGAGTACAACTTTTAATTGTTCTCGTCTTAGGAGTACGAGATTAAAAATGAGATCGCTGAACTAGAAGACGAATAAACATTTATAATATAAAAAGATACCGAAAAAAAGAGAGCAATAAATATAATAAATGATAACTTTGTTGATGATTATATAATCCTAAAATTAAAAAAAAATAAATAAATAACAAAACTTCTTTTCTTGTATATGCAAACTAATTTATTTTGCATTCTAGATGTGTATTTGTTGGTACATAAAAATGGAAGCAGATGGACACATAATAATGTGCTTATTTGTTACTCATTGAGGAATGCGCGACGTAGGCAAAGTTGGCCATGCACGTGCACGTTTAAAATTTGAGTGACTTATACCGTATCCGACGCAGTAGGGTACTAGATTCTCTCTCTCTCCTTTTAAGATAAAGAAAGGGGAAAAAAGAGGGGGATGACCGTCAAAAAGGAGGGGGAATAGAAAAGAAAGGCCTTTGTAAGAACTAACTTGCTATGTCGACTAGCGTCAGTCCGGCTATCTGTAAAGGTTAGTCTGCTGCTATGACCATGTGTAATGCACCCTACTACTAAGTTGGATAGTTTAGAAGAGTAAACGATCGCCAAGCGATCATCTGCTCGTCTTAAAATGAAATAAAAAAGTTTGGATATAAAAACATGAATGAATAAATTAGAGAAAATGCTTGACATGGATAAATATATATATATGTAGATAAATAGTTAGACAATAACAATAATAATAATGAAGAATATTGCCTGAGAAAAAAAATTTTTTTTAAAGAGAAACTAGAACGATGAACAAACGAATGAAATAAAAAAAAAGGAAAAATGAATATTGCAATTAAAAAAATATAGACTAATTAAGGTGGTTTTGCTTCGATTCCATTTTGAAGTTGCATAGGAATATTTGTATCTACCATTACACTGAGTAAAAATGGTTTGAGCTTTAATGACCGGGTTATTGTGATTAGCTATATTAGAAAAGAATTCTCTAGAAAGTTTAATAATAGGGGCCTATAGTTTCAATATTACAATCGTCGTGAATAGTAGAGTTACGTACGAATCAGGGAGCACAAAAAAATAAAACATCTTCACTTACGACAGTGATAGTCCGAAGTAATTTATTTTGAATTATTTGTACTTGGTACTTATTAGATTTTGCTGCTTACCCCAAATTGGAGCTGTGTGAGTATGAATGAGTCTTAATACTTGCTTGAATAGTGATATTTTGTTTGAAAGAGTGAGTTTGCTGTTTCTATTGACGGGAGGGAGGCAGAAGTAAAAAAATTTCCGATATTTTTCTTCTATATTATTGATATATTCACGAAAGGTTAATATTAAACTAAGATATTTAACGTGTGTTGACCAGGCTATTGATTCATCGAAAAGATAAAGATTATCACTGGGTTCACTGGCGTTTTCTTTACGAAATATTATTGCTTGAGTTTTGGAAACATTGATGGCAATTCGCCATTTAGTAAGCCATTGTTCCAGGGAGTCTAGGAAATTCTGTAATGTTTTAATCACGTAGCGAATGGATGCACCCTGCGCTGAAACTGCAGTAATCTGCAAATAGGCAGGTAGTGATTTTATCATGCTGAGGGAAGTCGTAAGCGAAGATGTTTTATAAAATGGGACTTAGTACGCTTCCTTGAGGAGTACCAGCTTGAATGCGACTAATTGTGGATAATTCCTCCTGGATTCCTCTAATGCACCCAACTCTCTTAGGAGGTTTAAAATAGGTATTGCTCAAAGAAAAGAAAAAGTATTTTCTTTCATTTTCAATTTTCACATTAGCAATTATAATCACATTAACAGAATGTAAATGTGTCTAATGGAAAATAGGAATCAACTATTGCAAGAGTAATATAGTATGTAAAATAAGAATATCAGTAGTGCAAGAGCACAATTTCTTATTTATTTATATTCATCTTGTTTCTAAAGCTTCTTTATCGGTACATTTGAGTAGAAGAGACGGAATTTTAAGTATGTAAACATATATTACTCTGAAAAGCGCATTAAACAGCACAGTTAAATATCCGAGAATAAAAATTTATTTTTTAATTATCAGCGATACAATTAAAAAAGTTATTCATAATTGCATTTTTTTCACTTAATCGAGACAATTCTAACAAAATTAGAATTCTAACAAAATTCTTAGAAAGCCTTTAGTAGAACATTAGAAAGTATCAAAATATTCTTTCAAGGTATATCATTTATTATTGTTTCATAATTCCAATTTTTTTCTTCTTTTTTTTTTTCTATTGGAACAATAATAGAAAAATATTTCTTGAATAGCATCTAGTAGAATATTAGAAGTTTTCAAAGATGTCCTTTTCATATATTAGATCAAGGTTATTTAAAAATGTTCTTTTGATAATTTATTCTTATTGTTTATGTCTTCACCAGTTGATTTCACCCCTAAAAGAACAATTTCCACCTATTCTCCCTTACGATCCACCAAAAAAAAAAAGTGATTTTTGTTTCACGACTTTTGTTCATTGCTAAAATACATAAATTTCCTATAAATGATTGATGTGAATTGATTATCATAAAATTATTTATAGTGGTGCAAAAGTATTTGTACTTTTCCTAACTCCTCATCCCAATTGATTTATTTTTCTTCATGTTTTTCTATTATTTTAAAATCAAAACTACAAAAAATAAATCAAATCTATATTTGTATACATACTTATCCGTATTGGATGGAAACAGACATTAGATGCAGAGGTAAAGAGGAAGAGAAGCAGATAAATAAAACATTTTGTATATTATACATTTGTATCATAATGCATTGCATTTTATATATGTATTTTTATAAAACAACATGGTATTGCTAGGTTTATAATATTATCGTTATTAACGTAAAATTACAGAAGTGGGTTTTCAGAATTCTAAAAATACACAGTTGAATTTCTGAAAAATTAAAAAAAAATTTCGTTAAATTTAGTTATCTCAAAACTAAAATTTTTTGCAATGCATTTAACAATAGCAATCCATGCAATCTGTGGTCGGATTATATTGCATTTCAACATCTGCTTCGTCTATCTGTAATTCGCCCACCGTTTGTGTGGAAAGAAACATTCGTTTTAAAAGCAAAAACAGACGAATCGATTACTTGTTAGGGGTGCTAGTCATATATACGTGGTGCAAAAGCAATTTTGAAAGAAAAAAAATTTCATAATAAATTGTGGAATTTTTTTTCATTTAATTTTTCTTTCGATATTACGTAATTTAAAATTTTAATTATTAAAGTTAAAATGAGTTTTGCTGCTATTAAAAAGGCTCCGTAAGTACATATTTATCCCTTTATAACAGGGGTGTCCAACCCGCGGCCCGCCTTGAACATTTTTCCGGCCCGTGAGATTTATCACTTTTGCAAAATATATTTATTTTATAATGGCCAAAGTAGTGAGAACCAATGCATTAAAAAATAAGTTATGTGTACATCCATATATTCAAAAATTAACTGTCCAAATTAGTTGTATAATTTAGAGTTAGACAAATACAACAAATTTTGAAATATATTCATCTCTCCTTCATGTTGCAATCGAGTCGACCTCAGAATATCTCCAAATGGAACTGGTTGACTTACAATACAATATTGAATTAAAACACATTTTTGAAACATCAGAATCAAAAATAGATTCTTATAACACTTACGTCGCAAAAGAGAAATTTTCCAATTAGAGAAATTTGACACATAAAATTGTTAGCACTTTTGGTTCAACTTACATCGGCGAATTGTTTTTTTTTTTCTTCTTTTTTTTCCCGACAATGAAATTAACCAAACACAAAACCCGCTCAAACATAACAAACGCTAACCTGCAACACCCATTACGATGTGCAAATACCCAAATTAAGATCGATTTGCAAAAGCTAAGTGAAAGACTGAAGAAACAAATATCACACTAGTAAAATAAATATTTTTTTAAAAAAATAATAATATAACGCATAAAAAAATTGTTTTTTTCTTATTTAATTTATATTTATATACTTTTTATATTTCCTTTTTAGTGTTATATGTAAGAATAATAGTAAACACAATAATAATAACTTATTATGTTTCAATTTTTCACTCCACAAAAATGTCTATAGTGGGTCTAAATCTAATATGGGGATATAGAATTTTATATGCGACCCGCAAAGTTAGGATGCATTTCCAAAGTGACCCGCAAGATCATTTGGTTGGCCACCCCTGCTTTATACCCATACCTCCTTTATTGCATTGAATATGTTCGATTTGGCTGATTGCCAATTTTCCAACAATCGGTGGTTGGAAGTTGACTTTCTTCCTCGTGTAACACACAAAAAGAAATTTCTCTTCTTCACTTCATTGAATTAGTTTTCACATAACACAACCATCCAGCGATCACATGGCCTCATGGGATAATACCTAACAAGAAAATCTATGTTTATAAAGGGGAAGGGGGCCGAATTCATTTCTTTTATAACAAGTAAAATAAAAGCATAAAATATTTAATACATCAAAGTTTGGAAAAGTTATGCACCATTGGGAAATTTATACAATTCTTACAATGTAACATGTAATGTATGATTTCAAATTTTAAGGAAAACAAAGTAGTTGATTAATTCTTAAAAATTATATACACACAACAAATTAAATAGAAAAATAAAGCAATTAGGAACGATGTTGGATATTTTTTCTATGTCACAGTTTCCTTCTTGTCTTACAAATTGACTTTTAACACAGGACATTTCTTTTCTGATAATAGTTTTCAAAATGGAGGAAAAAACAGCATTGTGAATGTCATTATCACTCTTATAATTACACCTAGCTTTTAATTTTTGCATTAATTTAGTACTACGGAGCGCAATACAATAATTATATAATACAGTGTGTATTTATATAATTTAGTGTTATTTTGCTTTTTTTTTCTCAGATTCGTCACAGTACAGGTAACTTAAAGTTTGACTATTACGAATTTTTTTATCTTCGTGTTGAAAAAATATTTTAAGAAGTTTTGTAATAGTTATTTCAGAGTTTATTTCTTACAGAGTATATTTAAATAGTTTCCATTTCTTTTTTTGTAAATAAATATAATTTTTCTTAATCTTCTTTATTTAAGAAAACAATTAATATTGAATTTCAATTATTTATGAGCTACTTTCCAAATTCTGTGTGTTTTTTTTTTGTCTGAACTATTATTTATTCATATTATTTCAATCTACAACGGGTAATTCCAGACTTAAACCTAGTTCATTTCATATTTTCTTCATTGTAATAGTTTTACAATACATGCATTTATTTTAATTTGCGTAAACTAATGTTCAGTATTGGAAAAATATTACAAGATCTGCATGTTTGTTTTTCAAGACAGCTGAAATTATTTCTTCAGCAAGCCTTTAATTTACAATAATAAAATTAAAGAAATGATTCGCTTCTCTGAACAAATGATTCGCAGTTGATTGTTAGATTAAATGTAATCAATGTCTCGTTCGCAAATAATTTCTAAATAAAAGAACTTCCTCATTTATTAGCATTAGTTCTTCCTTTCCAAAGTAATTACTAATTTCCTTTTCTTTTTTTTATAGGATGTTAAATTCATGTTATGTTAATGTTATGTAAATTCGTGTTATGTTAATGCTATGTAAATTCATGTTATATTAATGATAGCAATATTATTTACATAAGATAAGGATATAATTATAAAATAAACACAAAAAAGGGCAGTTTAAATTTAATAATGATGTTTTTCTATTTGCAAATCTCTATTTCTCTTCTAAACTTATGAAATTCAATCTAGTTATAACGGTTCAAATGTTCACATTCACAATCGGTTGATAGATTTTCCAGCCACGGATGGGGTTCATATTTCCCTTTAATTGGATTTCGTTCTTTTTTAGTTGGAAAATTCGAAATAAGAAAATGTTAATAAATAAGAAAATTCACGAGAAAATGAAAAATATATCGCGAAGAGGTTTAAACCTATTCCGTTTTGAGACTATCTATGTGGTCAGTGACTCTAAAGCTGAATTCCTACCAGATACTAAGATCGCAAAATGTCAACTAATTAGAAGCCCGATATCCTTCCCATTCTGTCTTTTGATTATCTAACGTTTTGCGATCTTAATATCTGGTGAAAATCCAGCTTCATGCAGTATTTCTTAACCAGGGTCTACGAACCAACAAGAGGTCCATGGGAAAATTTAGAACATTCGTAAACTTGAATGAGAAAAATGTGCTCAGTATCTTCATTTACCTCTAATTAAATTTATTTTTATTAATTTAGAATTTCCTTCATCATCGGCGCAGCAGCCCCATGGTGGATCAAGGCCGTCTGCCTACTGGCAGATGTCTTCCTTTTACGGGGTAGAGTTGTCAGCCTAACGCTCTACAGTCATGTTAGACTGTGACCTACAGTTTAAAGTGGATTCCGAACCACTACAGACATCCATGGCACCGCCTGGACTTGAACCCGAAACCTGCGGTACCCAGCGCCAGAGCTCTAGCCACTCGGCCATCCAGGCCCCTCTCCTATAATACATGTGATAATATTAAATGTTTTTCTGATCGCAGTTTTCAATTAGTGTTATCTTATCAAAATATCAAAAACGGTAGTCTAAGAAAGCAACTTTTAGGTGATATTAAACTATCTATTATTTTTGTTGGTAATCACAAATATAACTAATTTATTGCATACAGTCATGTGAGTAGGCTTAGATCATTTTTGCAGATAAAAAAAAAAGTGCTGATTTTATTATGTTTATATTCCAACAAAAATAATACTAAACTTAATTAAAAATTAGATATAAGGAAGATAATGATATTATCTCATTCAGATTCATGGATCACCTGAATTACCTCATTCGTTCCACCTGAAGTACTGACCCGAGTCATTATCTTATTTAAATTCATGAACCACTTTAACTCGACCATCTGAACCGCGAAACGGTGGTTAATAATGTAATGCATTCGTACTATCTGGGCAGACGATAAAACCGTTATCGTTAGCTCCTGTTTATTACTCGTGACGTCATTGGTGTCGCTCAGAACGGGCTCAAATCGTCTGAAGGACATCCAAATTATATTTATTATTATACACATATCTGCTAGCTTTTACAAACTTTCCAAAAGTTGTACTAAAATTCTACTCAATTCATGATTTTAAGCAATAGCGATTACTTTTATGCAATAACGAAATTTCTAATCTCCATATAACGGTGATTTTACCTTTAGTAATATTGGCTGTGCTTTGTCGAAATTTTTCTTTCCTACTCACGATTACGAAAAGTGAAAGCATTGATGTGGAAAGAGAACAGCTGCAAAAATAATTTATACAATTTCAATGCGAGCTCGGGATAATTAATTCATAATGAAAATGTATGCGGTTACGAGTATATAGTTAGTGGAATTCCTGTATGATAACAAAAACAATTGAGAATATTTTAATCTTCTTATATGGGAATGCTTTACAAACATTTACCAGAATTTTCTAAATTAAAAAAGTTTTTCCAAAAATTAATTTTTAAGTTTCATTTTTATTAAAATTAATTGGTATGTTTACAAGCTGTTTTTTTATAGTTATTCATAAAGGAAATAATAAAGTGAACAATAAATTAAAAATATGAAATTAAAAAGAAATATTTATTCAATAAACACGAAACCTTTTTATTTTTATTAAAATTCTAATTTTTTCTTATCTAAATCAAATTGCGATGTTTATTCAATCATTTAGTTAATGTACCCTTTATTTAATTTCTGATAAAAGTTTGTCAATATGATTTTTAAGGATGATTATTGTATAGTTATTTTTAAGTTAGGTTTGATTTATTTGGATAATATAAGCCTAAATACAGCAACATTGTGAAGTATAAATAACAATCCTTTTATTCTGCCTTCACATAATTTATTGAATGAAATTAGGCATCTCGTACCTAAGGTATGGTCGTTGCTTTTTACCAAAGACGACTATTTTGGCCTGAGATCATTTAACATAATTTATAACACTCCAATGCCAGGAGCGATATAAATTTTTTCATTGGACTGCTTTGGACAACGGCAGAAATGTAGCAGATTGATCGTTAATCAGGAGATACTATGAGAGACCTGCTATTATGCACTTACATTTTGCTTCCACGATTTGGAACCAAAACGTCTAGAGATGGAACACTTCTACTTTCCTTCTCGAGTTCAACGAAAGCCCATTTCAGCCTACAGATTTATCTTTTAACTATATTCGGTCCATTTAAAAACCTTACAATTTTTTAACGACTATTCATTCCTGATTCGAAAATACTGAATTTATCTTAAATTGTTTTTTTAATACTGGTCAAACATAATTAGAACGATTTGCAAATGTTCCTTGTTTCTTTAGAATTCTTGTCACTACATATTTGTAATTTCATGTATAAATAATTTATACTTTGTAAAGTACTGTGCTTTGTATAATAATAACATAGTAGTTTATGTATTACAGCATTTAAACGTATGAGGAGTAGAAAATAAAGCCATTCCAAAATTTGTGTACTTTATTCTGTATTATAATCATTTTATTTAAAGCTACTTTCTACAGAAATAGTCTATCCTTAGTTTAATATCACAGAAAGAAAGCAATGAAATTTACTGTGAGAAGCACAGTGAACTAAGTCCTTAATTGTTATTTGTAGTTATAGAACTTTGAAATAGTATCATATTTTTATCTATCGTCATAAAGTTAGTTTGTGATAAAAATTAAAGTTCTTAAAAATAAATAAAAGTAAAAAAAAAAAAAAATGTTAAAATTAAAATTAAAATAATTTAAATTAAAAATTCGGTACGGTTAGGGACCAATTGTAGATGTCATAAAAATATTGTATATGATTAAAGATTAAGATTTCTGAACGTGTGGGCCGTAACGATGAATTCTGTAAGGTAAAAAAAGCATTATTTACCTCCCCCCGCAAAAAAGGACCATTATTATTTTAAGACCATGGCATTTTATTATTTTTTAAAAATTAAAAAATTTTTTGTTTTGATATTTTTACGTCTAATCCATTTATTTACTAGAAAAAAAGAGGTAAAATATAAAATCTAACTGTGGTTACTAGTCGGTAAAAAGGAATTAAGGTGCCCATCGTAAA
The DNA here is from genome assembly GCA_021605075.1 of Caerostris darwini. Classification (NCBI taxonomy): domain Eukaryota; kingdom Metazoa; phylum Arthropoda; class Arachnida; order Araneae; family Araneidae; genus Caerostris; species Caerostris darwini. Next base: position 194,588 of record BPLQ01006841.1, on the reverse strand, counting down.
TCATCAAAATTTAAGCCAAATGGGTTCTGAGATGCACAATGAGATAATTAGTCTCAGTGAACGTTTAAATCCACTCCGTTACCTGAGTTCGCTTGCGCTTGCTCAGAATAACAGTCATGGTGTCTCTTTACTTCTGGAAACACTCATAGGACTCGTCATAGATGACACTGGGCCTTTTTGGGGAATTTTTCACACCAGGGTGATAAGTTGGAAGGCGCCGAATTAACTCATTGCTTATCTAAGGACATTTTTCAAGAAATTTCTTTAAAATTTTGATTAGATAATTTGGAATAGGTTTGACGTCTAGGTCTATATGAATAAATTTTCGTCGGGAGTTGAAAATTCGGGGAAAAAAAAAAAAAAATTCATTTTGATTTATTATGACATTTTCCTTTTAATATAGGAAATTTAAATTATAGTTCGATTCCAATTGCGTGGAAAATTGGCAAGCAGTCAAGTCATACGGATTCAAACAGAGTGATGTAATAGGGGAGATAAGAAATTACGAAGAGATTTTAATTAATAAAAATAATTTAAATTTTTGATGATTAAAATTTTAAATTATATAATATCAAAAGAAAAATGCGATAAAAAATTTCACCGTAACTAGTATTTAACGTGTTTTTTTTCAAAATTGCATTGCGATACGTTTGTCTGACTAGCACCTCTAACAATTTATCGATTCGTCCGTTTCCGCTTTTAAAACGGATGCTTGCTTACCTATCCACACAATCGGTGGTCAATGTAAACTTGCATGTTTTATTAATTTATTTACTTCGAAGATATTTTCCATTCGCTCAAACTCAAAGTTTAATTTTTCAGTTAAATTTTATCTTATTTATTAAATATTTATTGCAAACTTAAATCACATTTTTTCCTTATTTTTATAAAATGCTTTTACAGTGCAGTTATACTTCCTATCTCTGATCATCCATTGAAGCGGTCATTGCAAAATTTCTCTTTGCAGAATTCACATGAAAGCAATGAAAAGGCAGCAATCTCGTGATGCTAAATCTTTTGTTTGAGCACTCATTGTTTAGGAACTTCCGCAAGATCACATGAATGAAGCTTTAATCTGGTGACCTCATGCTAGTAGGTTCATATTCTGATTGATTAATAAGTTTTTTCCATTAGTAAGGATTTCCATTAATTTTGTTCATGATGCTGAAATATTTCAACGAAGAACAGGGAATTAGACTGCTAAAAGGTATTATTTTTAAAACTAAAATTGTCGTTCAAGGAAAACATTTGTGAATTATGTTTAAGTGGCAGAAAAAAATTGACAGTTTGTTTAACACAAGGAAAATGGTTGTGTTAATTGAATATTGAATACTGTTCTGTCTTAGTCGTGCTTATTATTTTTTATTAATATTACGCAATTTAAATATAGATTTCTCATAATGTTGTACAAGGACAAAAGCATCATTATTTGGGATTTATTCAAACAGCAATAAAATGTACACCACTGTCTCTATTTATACGTTCTGAAGAAAACCCCATTAAATAATCAGTCGAAAAAAGAATCAGTAGTTAAACAGTTGCGTTCTATCTTATATTTATTTGTATTGTTTATTGTAAAATCGTATCTTCCTTGTTCAGTCACTGAAAGCTCAAAAGAGGATACTGTGAAAACTTTTTCTTTGTATTTCCTTACATTCCACCGTAAACCTTGTAGTTTTATCTACCCTTCGGATCTCTTTCATTCTTGTTAGATTTAGATCAATGTTGTGACTTTCCCCCATTTCCCTCTAATTCCTGATTTTAGATAACCCTCATTTTTTTTGTCGCCTTCATTGTGTATTTACATATCATTTCCAAACTGTAATGAGACTTCTCAGCTCTAGTCACAATGATGTGGTGTGGCGTAGTCATAGTTTTCGTTGGATTTTAAAATTTCTTCAGCATTTGTATCATTAATACGAACTTGCTTATTTATTGCATAAAAAGGTTCCAAAAACAAATATGAAATGCATAACTTTAAAGTCACATTTAAAAAAATTTACTTAAAAAGAGATCTGAGTACAACTGCTTTTGGCTCTTTGTCAAATTATTGCAATGGATTCCTTTAAATTGTGTCTTTATTTTCATGTTATTTCTTCCGAACATAGTCTAACGAAACTAGGCTAGTTTTAAATAATTCTTTATGGTACTTTTGAAAAGTAATATGTATTATAACTAAAGCCTTATTTATAAATATAAATTGTGCTACAATAGTTATTTTTTCTAATGCAGCTGGAAAATATTTAGACAATTGTCTTTTATGTCATAAGCAAGGGCTAAATCGACGTTACTCAGTTAGCTCTACCTAGGCAGTGCGTGTAGCTTGAAGATAAGCTACGGACGCGGAGTAGCAATACCGCCTCAACACTCTACGATCATGTTAGACCGGAACCTACGGTTTAAAGTGGATTCCGAACCACTGCACAAACATCCATGGTACTGCAGGGATTGGAACAAGAAACCTGTGTTACCCAGCTCCAGAGTGCTAGCCGCTCAACCATCAGGCCCCTGTGTGTGTGCTACAATAGTAAGATTTGGGATTTCACCGCTTTTGTTTTTACCTCACTTCAAATTATAATACATTTGTTAACATATATTTCTGATTATTTCATGTTATAGTTCACCTCCTTACATTATAGGTATCTAAAACCTTAGAATGAATTATTTCAAATTAAAAATAAATTGTATGATGAAAACTTTTTTTTTTTTTGTAATTAATTTCGTACGACATTTTATTAAAATAAAACTGTACACTTTCATTAATATTTTTGAATTCTCCTATATAAATTAATTATAATTGATAACTGAAAAAAATCTTCTTATTTCTCAATACAAGATTTTTCATATCACGCATTCAAAAATTAAAACAATTAAACAGCGAAACTATTGCAATTTCCTTTTAGGACCACCATTGTGTGCAGACTTTACATATACACTCATGTAAAGTCATGTCCATAAATTAAGGATAATTCAGAATCACACAGAAATTGAACTCTAAAATAAAAATTTCACCTGTAGAATTATCACACACATCTTGAAGAAGAATATACAAATTACAGGAAACCACCAGATGGCGCGGATAGTACGTCACAATGACGAGAGTGTAAGAGAGGCGTATATAAGGAATGGTGGCAAAGAAGTAAAATTGTTCACAAGCGCTTTAAAAGCCTTTCAGTGCAATAACCGCGTAGTTATGGCACAAAGGAAGCATTTGGATGATTTCTTACGTGGTAGAATTATCGGACGACTGGAATGTGGACGTACCCAGCTGGAAGTATCCGAGGAACTTGGAATCGCCCAGAGTGTCATCTCCAGGCTTTGGCAACTATTCCAAGATGATGGTAATGTGAGTAGATGTTACAGCACAGGTCGCCCCCCAGTTACAACGCCGAATGAGGACCGGTATTTAGCAGTTACTGCCAAAAGAAACAGACGGAGCACAGTATCAGACCTGTTTCGTCAGCTCTCTTCAGCTACCTGTACGACAGTTTCAAGGCAGACCGTGTACAGACTCTTAGGGCACATTGGTCTATATACTCGTAGGCCCGTCATATGTGTTCCACTTACCGCAACTCACTGTCGCCTGCGATTAACCTGGAGTAGAGAGCATGCATTGTGGACACCGCAACAGTGGTCTGGTGTGATGTTTTCCGACGAATCCAGGTTTAGTTTGCAGTCTGATTCTCGCCGGACTTTCATATGGAGAGCGCCAGGTACCCGTTACCACCAAGAGAACACCATTGCACGACACCGTTACAGTGGTGCAGGATGTCTCGTTTGGGGAGGAATTATTCTTGGTTCCAGAATTGACCTGCATGTTCAGAGTGTAACGATGACAGGCCACATCTATCGGGATGTCATTCTGGAACAACATGTACGTTTGTTTCGGGGCGCCATGGGTGCTGAATTTCTGTTTATGGATGACAACGCCCGTCCTCACCGTGCAAACATTGTAGACGAATGCCTTCAATTGGAGGATATCACCCGTATGGATTGGCCAAAATACTCACCGGACTTGAATCCAATAGGGCATGTGTGGGATATGCTTGGCCGACGAATTGCAGCCCGTCAACCCCCTCCCACGTGTCAACCGGAACTTCGGAGGGCATTGCTTGATGAGTGATGTAATATTCCCCAAGATCAGATTGATAATTTGATACTCAGCATGCCTATGCGTTGTAAGGCCTGTATTGCATCGTCCGGGAGACATACTCCATATTAACCGTCATACTAACCATGTTATACTGTTTTTTGTAAATAGGTTCTTTTTTGAAATTTGCTCCCGGGAGTAAAAATTGCAATTTTTATTAATTATGTCAAACATATAGCATCTTTTTTGCTCTTTACCTTTTGTTTAATAAATAGACTTTACAAATAAGTCAAATTTGTTTTGCTTCTGTCTCTTTCTTTGCCTGAACTTCATTATCCTTAATTTATGGACATGAGTGTACATCCACCCTTTCATGCATAACCAGAGCTTTAAACCCAGGCACCACGGTATACGTCTTCAATCCGCATCTGATTTTCCATGCAACGCAGGCAGACTTTTGTTTAACTTTAGTTTAGTTTAACAAAAGTCTGCCCAACAAATTTTTTGTTGTAACTTTAAGTCAGCTGCCACGCCATGTATCGGATTTGCTTATCACCTCCGAGACAGTCGTCAAAAACTACCAGAGATCTATTTTCGTCAGCCATGTTAGTTGGTTATGAATATTCCCTCTATTTGAATACTTTTCTTTCTATGTTAACTTATCTCCTTGTTATTCACTCTTGTTCAGCATTATTATAAGATTGTGTAATTGTAAATTTAAACTAGAGTTAGTGAAATTAGATTTAAATTTATGCAATCTTTCGCCCTGATTCACTCACTTTAATTACAGTATACCAACCTTTTTCCATAAGATATAAAGGGAAAATGATTAATCCATTTCCCAAAAAAAACTTTTTGTTGTTGGCATATTATGGGAGACTGTATAAAATAATTTAAACACTGCTTAGTATTAAAATACATAAATATGAAAGCAGTTAAATGAAATGCATATATCAATTAAAATAACCAAATTTAATTTTCTCTTTTCCCTACCGGTACCTGACTGAAAATCAGCTGATCTGACATTTACTAAACTTCTGACCAAAGAACTTTGTCTATCCTTCACTACAGGATGTTTCGCAAACGTGATACTATCTTGCCATTTCAAACAATACTATTGCGGATTGTATAAGCCTTGTTGGGGTGGCACTTCTTTGAGGAATTTTTAGCAAAAATTTTGAAGCATGCGAGCCATATTCCACTGATCGTGGAATCAAGATTAAACAAAATGTTTCACTTCCAAACAGGGCATATATCAAATTAAACATATTACAATGCGGATGTATACCACGGGCCACTGTTGATTACCGGTCGCTATATCTGCAAATAAAGGTTATTATGAGAGACAAATAATAATAACAATAATAATAATAATGCATTTTTACCTAATTAGCGTTTTTTAAAATTCGTACAGCATTATGTTCTTTAGTAATGCATTTGGTCATTATTTGTTAGATACGTGAGCGTTTTTCTGATTTTACTCAACGTTTCACAAATGTACTCCAATTCTCCTTGAGAAGATATGCGGCAAGACATCTTCTCTTCATAAAAACTATTAGAAATTTGTGGGGGTTCTACACAGATAGAAAATGAAATCACAACACCAAGAAATAACTAGTTTAGGGAAATTAAATCTAGGCAAAATATTTATCTAGGTAGCATATTTAATTTAAGTTTCAAGGACATATAGTATGCGCGAGAAGACCATTTCAAATGTAAAATGGTGATACATTAATAACTTCTGTAGGCTTCACGACTTTGAATGTAAGCATGCAAACGTGCATGTATTGTGATGTGTAGGTGCCATATGCCATTTTGTGGGTTGGAGTTTAATGCCTGACCGCAAAGGAGGCAGATATCTGTATCTTCCAGTCTTATTTCTATACTGATGGCTCTGTAAGTAGTCATTGCCCGAGACAAGTCAAAAGCAGGCCACGCCGACCACTCAAGACATGGAATTGGAAAATCTTGTTGACTTTTTCAATAGAAAATTCTACTTTTTCTCAGCAGTCATCTCTCTATACAGGTTGAAACTGTTGGATTTAATAGAGAAAGATACATATCGCTGTATATGCCGCAAAGGCAAATGAAGATCATTTGTGATCCATTCTAACATATCAGCCGGCTCATTTCCATATACCCCGCAATGGCTTGGAATCCACTACAGAGCAATGAATTTCTTGGTGTTCAACAGCTTATCTATCTTTTCTATACATTTTCTAGAAATCTTATACATGTGAAAATGTATACAGTCCAACAAATAAGTCTTCATAACGAATTTGAGTTGAAAAAAATTAAAGAACTTGCGGCTTATTATATATGTAGCTACTTAAACTGTTAGTCAAATCAGCAAAGGTCCGCACTGGTTGTGAATGATACTGGATTTGTCGTCCAATAGTATATCATACATGCCTCTACGGACAAAAGATCTGATGGTATCGTAGTCCAAGCAGCATGTCGACATTCTGTGGACCATGTTGAGTGGCAGCAACGGTATGGGAATTAACACAACTCCTATCGAGGGAAATGAACACAACTTCTTTCAGGAGTTAGGATTTTAGTTTCTGTCAGTATATAACAAATTGCCATCACCTAAGCATGAGTTTTCTTGAGATCGAAATTAATTATAACAAAGGGAATTTCGTGAACAAAAGTTCTAGAAAATTATAAGAATTTTTGTTTAACGTCACTACGAAATTTATAACGTTTATTTAAATTCTTGTTACAAGCAAACCTAAAATGGTCTAATCGAATTTAACTTACCTCTATACAGCTTGAGAAATGCATTTCATAAAACATTTTATTTCATTAACAATGCTAACATGACTGCAAAAAATAAATTTTCTTGAGTATCATTCATTGTTAGTTTGGAAGAAAATGATTTCATTTTAATGAAATATCACTCTGATTTATTTTAATGATTTCTAGTTAATAGATAATAACTTTATAACAGTACAATATCAAAGAAAATATTACATATAGTAGAATGATCGAAGGAATTCTGAAATTGGTGATAAAATTGACTAAATTCACAAATAGATTTTTAAAAAAATTAGGGTTGCATTATTTTTCTTATACTGCATTATTTTTTATTACATTGTTTATTATTTTTTATTATGTTGTTTATTATTTTTATTATGTTGCATTATTTTTTACCTATAGTGGAATGATCGAAAGACTTTTGAAATTGGTGATAAAACTGACTAAATACACAAATAAATTTTTTAAGCAAATTATGGTTGCATTATTTTTCTTATATAAAAAAAACTTTAAAAATAAGTCAATTGCCAAGTATTGAAGATCCTATCGTTTGAAGGATTCATATGAATAAACAGTTTCCACTGTTGCTATTTATATTTACATTAAACAGATGCGTTTTGCAAAATTGCACGCAAAAAACTTACTTCTGTTCATTTCTTCACAAACGGTGAAGAAATGAACAGGTTTCTTGGTCGGAAATCATTATACATTTGATTGCTGCCTCGGTTTGACCTTCCATTTCTTGCCTAAGGTCAATATTGAGATTTCGTAAAAGTAGAGATTTTTCTGTTTTATCTCGCTCTCGATATCAAAGGTCATAGAAGAGTTCAAATCCTCTAAAATCAAGATACAAAATAAATTAAAAGAATATACTCGAAAGTCATTTCTATCATTTCTTAGGGCATATCAGTTGCGTTATCCTCTATTAAGTCTCATTTCGTAAAAGAGTTTCGACATGATTTTCTACATGATTATGCATAGATAAAGCAATATTTGCTATAGATTCATTTGAATGTGGGAGAAATTTTCTTTTCAGAAGCGCAAATAAATATTCATATCTTATCACGAATAAATAAAATAAAATGCAGGAATTTAATAAGATTGAGAATTCTCTTCGCATATAAATAATAAAATGCATTTTTTTCAGAAATTCAAAAATATAATGGATTTTTAGTGATCAAATTATTGAAAAGACAGTGAAAATTATAGTTCCCCTATGATTAGTTTGTCTATTCATTTTTCCATAGACTGGAAATTTACCTCCTACTTGCTTTGGCGGCCTAGTGACCAATTGATTACTGCTTTGGCCTTTGGTATCACAGGATTCAGGTTCGAATCCTAGAGGTGGCATGGCTGTTTGTTAGTAGTTCGAAATCAACTTTAAGCCGTAGATCCCGGTCTCATATGACTGTATGAACGTCACGGAGTCCAGTCAGACTTCACTCACCCACATCATTCCCAAACTGTATAGGAGCAACTCAGTTCTAAGCACAGTGATGTGATGTGGTGTGGTGTAGTAGTAGTAGTGGTGGCTACGCGTTGAAATACACCCTAAACTGTAGGTCCCGGTCTAATTAGCCCATACAAAACATACTTGCTTTGCTCCCTAATTTCCCTAATTTTCTTTTAATCAAGTGATTTAGGGAACGACAATGTAGGCAATTATTTTTTAAAAATTTTAATTGTCGGTTATGGGAAGATACGCAATATTAAATTTTTCAATGTCAAACAACCCTTTAGAAATATTAGCAGTATCTTGATCAGCACGCATATTTTGAGTTAATTGAAACTGTTGAAATAGAAATCACAACCGCCCGATTTTAAGATATGCGTTGTAAAAGTTTCATTTAAATCTGATTTAATGAAGTAAAGATTTTTTAAAGATTAAATTGTTTGACGAGTGTATTGGCAAACGAGGAAACATTAAGTTGAAAAAGTCGTGTCACCAAATTTTAGACTTCTGGATAATATTCTTAGTTTAATGAATAAGCGCATGCAAGTAAATTTATTTTTGATACAACAAGAAATGTAATCATTCTTATTTCTTCTTTTAAAATTTTATTAGATGAAATCTTTTGAAAAATATTTTTTTTAAAGAATTCATGATAAATATTGAATGAAAGTAAAACCTATTTTTTTTTGTTAAATTATCAACTACGATTATTTATGAAGAATATAATTTAGCCAAATATATATGCATTTATTTATTGTTTTTTATCTTAATTCTGCATTTCTGCAATTTTATTTTAGTAATTTCTTCAAATTTGATGAGTAAAAAAAATTAAAAAAAAAAAAATTAAATACGATGGTCAAAGAATAAGTAAGTTTTTCGCAAATATATTTAAAAATAAATTTTATTCATATTAGTAGATGTATTATAATAGTAAAGTTTAGTGGTGATACATCTAACAATGGTGAAGTTCATATTTCTTTTATGTCTTGTAAACTCATTTAATGTTTTATTATTCCGTTTAAAATCTTGAAGTCGGATGTAATAAGACCAGTTTGAATTGCCTTCGAGGAAAACCAATTGAACTGCTGACATTGAAATATCGTTGCGAAATTTCTTCGAAAAGTTAGTATGAGGAGTCATAATGTCTGCCAGGCACTTCTAGTACTAATTTTTCATGTTTCGAAATAAAGTGTCCGTGCTTAGAATAAATATTTCTTCGGGAATTCATTCGGGGTAATTCATCACATTTTTTCTTTATCAATTCACTTTTCTTTAATGAAAATGAAGAATGAGTCTCAATTTATGAAAGGAATAATGTCAGTACTTGTTGGTTACAATAGCGCTTAATGAAAAAAAAAAGAGTTTTGGTTCTACATGCATCATGCTTGAGTCAGAAATAACGAAACACATTAATACTGACGAAAGCTGTTGAGTTGTAATTAAAACGATTTGAAGTGCTTTATATTTGCAATAGCATTTTAAGAACAAGGAAAATGGAGAGTCTTTTGAAAGAATTGCAAATACCCATCTTGTTCAAGTTCATTTTTTTTAAAAAACTGTCTAAGTGATAGGAGTTTAAAATAAAAATATCTGTTAAACATTCAATATAAAAATAAAACCAGTATTGGTGATTTAAGATAATTAATTAGGGTTAAAAATTATACACTGGTGGAAATTGAAATTTCAACAGTAAGAAGAAATTAATTCAGTGGAATGAAATTTAGGTAAAGCATTTGTCTAGGTAACATGTTTGATTTAAATTTCAAGAACATAAATTAAAGTTTGTGAGAGAAGAGTCATTTCAAATATGGAATGGTGTTATATTAATAACAGCTAGATTTTGAATGCAAGCATACAAACGCACATGTTGTGCCGTAGAGGTACCGTATGTCATTTTGTGGGATGGGAGTCCATGAATGTTGCACTTGGTCAGTCAAATTAGAAACTGCCTGCCTGGTTGTAGATGACACTGGATTTGTCGTCCAATAATTTCTCATACGTTCTTCTATAGAAGAAAGACCTGGTAATCTCGCATGCCAAGGTAACATGTCGGCATTCTGTTGACAATTGAGTGATAGCAGCGATGTGGGGAAGACCATATCTAGTTGGTAAAGTGGAGTGGCCCCCTGGAGTAGTGATAAAAAATGCCAGCACAACTGGTTCAATCGCCAGTCTGACAGACATTTGCTGTCAAGGGGAGTGATAAAACGACGAATATGCTCATGCTATCATAGGGAATTGCTCTCCAGACCATAATCTGTTCTGCAACTCCAGTGTGTTAACAACACAAACAGACTGTCTCCAAGAGCTCGTCTGGTCTTCTTCTAAAGCCGAGTCCAGACAGAAACGAGTCCCGTTCGCGAACCCATAAAAAAACCTGTTTGACAAAACCCTATCGGAAAATCATGAGTCGGATTTTTCCTTACATCAAAGGAATTCTCGCGGACCCATTTACGACTAGCGGCCATTCCCAGCCAGTGATAACGTGGGTTGTTTTTCGCTGTCAGACGGAAACGTTCGGGACAGAAATAGCTCGTTCCTAATGCGCTCTCGTCTGGACGCTTCTTAACAGACATGCGGCCATCACTACAGCAAGACAGAAAGGCTTACAACATATTTCCCCTCCGCCCTCCGATGAGCTCTAAATTGATACCACTGAAGATTCAGATGGCGGTGATTTGAAGCTACTGGCAAGAACACTACATGGCGTTCTTCTTGAAGCTGTATCTCAAGTAATAGGTGTGCTATCTTTCACTGTGTCACTCTGGTGCCAATAGAAGGTTGAATTTCTGTTGCAGATGCAATACGATGTTCTATAATCGAGATGAATACGACGGTCTTCCCTCTCGATAGAGGCCCTCGTGCTGTCAGACTCCAGCCTTCTTGAGATCTACCTTCCCCTGACCACTGCTACCAACAATCATATACAGAAGATACCTGCCTGCGATCTATCTCTTTTTGCAGTATCGCAAAAAAAAAAGTCCACCTTCTCGTGGTCTTATTACACGGCCTCGTTCCAAATTCAGTAAGTTGCTGGTACTGCCTTCTTCGTCCCCATAAAGGCTTTCTTGCCAAATCTAGCACACAACGGCCAATCTGGAAGATAAATGACGCTCACATAATTTACATCGCGTATTTAAAGCAAACTTGATTTTCCTGTTCATAGTGGCGCTATTAACACCATTCTTATTCGTCTAGCGCGAAATTTGAATAAACGTCATCTTTCAGATGTGCCAATACGCCTCTCAAATTTCATTTATCGATCACAACTTCTTCTTGATGAAGGGATTTTATTTTCCGCTAGTGCATATATGATTAAAAAAAAGGGATACCGTCTAAAAAAACTCAGTCTAAATATAAATATATTTCCTCAATGTATAAAAGGTATAAGGCTTTTAAAAGGATCGGGTAATATTTTTTAAAGGATAAAAATAAAGGTACTGCTAATTTAGAGCTAAAAATGTAGTAATAAAATGTATGTTAAACATGATACAAAGACGTTAAAACGACGTCACTCTAGAAACAAACTTTGAAGAAAATTAAGAGTTGACGAGAAAAGATACTAACAAAGTATTTTTATGCAAGATAAAAAGTATCTGTGATGAACCGTGAAGAGCATTAATAAGTATATTGAAAAAAGCAATCATTAAGTACTATATGAAAATAGGCAGTCATTCAGTGCCACTCATCTTATAATTATTGATAAATTAATTATATTCTAATTATCAGACTTCAAAACCACACCCAAATAATCAGATACATTTATGGTGCTTCTATTCACATTAACATTGTGATAAAATTTAATATCGATTAATGAAAAAAAAATTAAAAATAATATGTTGATGACAGCTTAATCCTTCTTTAGTTATTGAATTGATTACTATATTACTTATTGTAAGAGAACTTTGAAAAAAAAATAATAAATTACTGTAAATAATTTTCTTAGATGTCAATAAAAAAACTACAAACAAGCGCCTTATTAGTTGGGGTTTTTTTCGTTTAAAATTTTCTTACTACAACTATGACTATGAGCATATTCAATATCTTAAATATGTTATTATTTCGTTTAAAAATTATTATTGAGAAACAATCGTTGTAAATAGTTTTAAGTAATTGATAATTTTATAGAATTTATTGACTTATACAATTTTCTGTAAATTTTACTACCCATTTTTTTTTCTTTTATAAAAAAGACATAATTTTTATAACTGGTGATAATAAAAGGAATTTAAAATTTTTGTTTTTAAATATCTTATATATTATAACAAATATTCAATTCTCAATGAAATATTGTCCTATTTTCAGAGATTTGCTTTTTATTATACGGAGTGATTCAAAATGATGATCTTGGTTATAAAAAATAACTCCATTTTAAGCAACTACAGGAAGAAACAATTTGAACAAAACACTGAAGCAAATTTATGGTTTGTTTGCGTACTTCATAACTGTGCTATGTCCCTAACGGTAATCTACTTAACGTAACACATTGCGAAGCCTAATGATAGTCACTTTTGTCAGTTTATCACTTTTTGTCCCTATGCGCATCTTCTAGGTATAAAGACACAGTTTGTGGAATATCCTCATGAAAAGCTGCATTCCATATGCGCATCTTCAGTTCGTTTATTCTTGTAGACGTAATACCCACAGTCTGGGAAATATCTGATCAAAAACCGTACATTCGCTATGCGCATCTTCAATGCGTATATTTTGTAGGCGTAAAGCCACACACTGTGACATATTCTCATAAAAAAGGAGTAATGTGATGTTAATGGACTACCACTTGTATGTTTTCCGTGTGATCAAGGTCACATAAAACAGCCATAAATTAAGAAAACAGAACTTTGATCTGTATTTTGTTCGAATGTTTTCTTCACATCTTTCTAACGAGGTTATTAGAAGTATCGCTTGTAATCAGGCTAATAATTTTGAATCCGCTTATATATCTGACATAGTTTTGGTTAATCACATAGGAAAATACAAAATTTTGAAGTTTCTTAAAAGAATTAAAATGAAAATGCCATTAAAAATTTTATCCATAAATCGTGAGTTAAACAATGAGACATTCTATTATTCACCACACATTTATTTCTTTATATGACATTCATAGTTATACAGATTTCACATATTGGTCAATTACAGTGATTCTCAAGAATAAAAAACAACAATAATACAAATATAAATGAACTTGAATACAAATGTATTTTCTATCAACTTATTTTTAAATCAAAAAACAGGAAAGATCTTATTTACTTATCTTTAATGTTACTGTAAACTCAAATTCAGTCTTTAGTTCAGATTTTTTTTTTACATTTGATAAAATATACTTATAATTAATATTGTAGAGAAGAAAATTACAATATAAGGAAATCTTTCAGTTGAAATTTTAAGACTTCAGTTTATATGATGTTGTCAAGTGCATCGCAAAATTTGATATTCTTTGTGATTTTGTTATGTCTGTATTTATTTAAAGTAATATTTCTGTTTTGCTTTTATTTTATGCTTTTTTGCGAATACTTCATATGATATCCTTACTCAATGTTGTTATTTTTCTGTAAATTTTTATTTTTAACTTACAATTTGTAAGTCTCGTGAAATACTTTATGGAAAACGAGGTGATTATTTTGAGCTTCAAATAAATAAATAAAAAAAAAAAATGATTCCGAGAATGCTGTACTGAATAAATAATTCGTGAAATAAATATGCTTAATGATTTATTTATAGCTCAATCTTCAGAAATGTATTTTTTGAAATTTATAAAATCTATACTTATTCCCGAAACGAACTATCGGTTTAATGTCAAAGTTTTGGAAATTTTTTTTATAAACATGATATTATAGTTCATTTTAGTGATAAGGAAATTTTAGTTCTCTGTATAGTATTAATTACACTTTTTAAAAAAAAAATATTTCACTCATTATGTGTTGTGAGTAAAAAAAAATGAACTTAAAAGTCGATCTCTTGAGAGCCATTGTAGAAAAGCACCAGTAGCAATCTGAATTGATGTCTGCGTTAAGTACAATGAACATTAATAGGGAGTTCGCAAAACTTACACACACAACACTGCATTTTTAGAAAGATGAATAACTTGCTCAAAACACGTGAAACGAAAGCATGGTAATTATATATATTTTTATATATATTTATTTAAGGAACATTTTAAACATCTACTTACTTAATTATTTCATTATTAATAAACATCACTTTAGTTATTCTTCAATTCTAAACAACGTGGAAATTCACTACCATGCACATGATTTGATTCGAATGCTTTTGGCAAAACACATATATGTACTTTAACTATTTACAAACCCAACAAGAAGCCACACAAAAGCATGAACAAAAATTTATAATTTTCCGATTTTTATCTGAATTTGAATATTTTTTTTCCAATAGTAGAAGTAGATATGAATCATTTCCACTTTAGGTTGTTTTTTTTTGTACTTAAAAATGGAAACTTATATGAAAATAAAATGTCCACGATCGTTTTGACCATTAGTTTTGCATTTAATGTCCTTGTCAGATCTAAGTGAATAAACATGTCATTTTTTTATAGAAAATGATTTAACTAAACTAGTGATATTTGATTTTAATCTCCTTTCTGTTTCTATTCGGTTCATTTGCATAATATTGTCCTTCACTTGTATGCCTTTTAGCTGCAAAATTAACAATTTTATTGATTTTGATAAATGATTCAAATTAAAAAACCGAGTTTTTAAGATCAATGCTCTAATATGGCGCAAGCTTTTAAAATGAACTATTTGTGGATTTTATTAATCGAGCAAAAACATAAAATTCGTAATTTGTTTTCGGATGACATTGAATTAGTTTTCTCAAAAAAATTACATTATAATCATATGCAAATTAAATTCAGGTGGAAAATATCACAATGAAGATTGAAATAATAACTTTTTGCTGAGTAACTTTGAATGAGTTCATGTAACCGTAATGAATGTCAAATAAATCAAGAAGCAATTTAACACCTCACCTTATTATTGTAGAGAAGTCAACGAGATTTAAATTTATCAGGTGAATTAAAATCAATGAAGTCTAGACATGTTTTTATTAACAATATGAAAAATTCTGAAATGTATGTAAAAAATGCATTGAATCCTACATAAATTAAATAATTATATTAACTTAAAATTATACAGCATATAATTCACGTTTTGGCCTGCTTTGAATGTTATTAACAATATGAAAAATTGTCAAATAAATGAAAAAATGTGTATTGAAAGCACAATAACAGAATTGACTGAAAGTTATACAGCATGTAATTCACGTTTTGACATGTTTTCTGAATTTTATTAACAATATGGAAAATCGTCAAATAAATGTAATAAAAAAAATCTATTGAAACCATCATAACAGAATTGACTAGAAGTTATACTGTATGTAATTCAAGACGTCCCAAAGTATTATGTAGATAAAAATTAACTTGTCACTACGAAATTCCATGTCGTTGTAAATTGAATACGTTAATTTTTACAGCACCATAACTCAACATTTATTATCTATTGAATATTCATCATTTGATAAAGTTTTCATGTATATATATGTAATAGCTAAAATAATTTAACATGTTTTGGATACTTTGAAACCGTTTAAAATTTCTAAGTAATAAATACAACAATATTAATTTAAAAATCTCATTTAAGGTTTACCTTAAATATACGAATGGAAACTTTTACAAAAAATTATCTAAAATAATAAAACTAAAGAAAGGATTCTTTTATTTAGATATTCTAGCTACGTTCATAAAATATTGAAATTTATGTGAAAAAAAATTCAATTATAATTATAATTCGACCCCGAATTGTGTGAGAAGTAAACATTTGTTTTAAAAGCGGAAATAGGACGAATCGACTACTTTTTAGGTGTGACAGTCAGTCTTAAGCTAAACGATTTTGAGAGAAAAATAAAAAGTTTAATAATTAATGTAGAATGTTATTTATCTCATTTTTCTTTAGATCTGAAGTATTTTAAAAGCTTAATGCTTAAAAATAAAATTATTTTTATTGCAATTAACCTTCCCCCCTCCGAAAATACTTGTTTCCCCTATTCTGTTTGGATTTGTCCGATTTGGCCGTTTGCCAATTTTCCATGCAATCGGTGGTCGAACTATTCAATAATTCTTTTAAATAAATTACATGATTGTTTGATAAATTACAATTACATGATTACATGATTGTTGAACAATATCAAATATAAAACATAAAACAAAGATATTTGTAATTGATTTTAATTTAGTTCACATCACAAAATGTATAATTTTTTTGCAATGATTCAATTACTGGTTAATAGCTAATTTATCATAGAGTCTTGATTTAGACTTCGGTTTCGCCATATACAAATAGCAAATATCATTTAAATTCTCATTTTGCAGCTTTCTGAATTGCTTGAAATAAACAGAACTGTTGAAGCTCTTAGCTTAATTTAATATGTTGTTTAATTTTGATAATCGTAAATGTTTGATGATTAGCACCAATTCAAAGAAATTATCATACTACAAAAGTAGAAGAACAGTAAAATGTTTAAACAAAATAAAAATTTTGAGGTTTTGGTATTTGAATTTAAAAAAGACCTAATAAATATTTAAAAAATAAGTAAATAGATAAAACTTTCAGTTTAATTCACAGAAGAAAAAAAAGTAGATATACAGTGCAATCTTCTGTTAATAATCACAAAAATGAGTAATATATTTTTTATATTGCCTTAAAGTGATGTTTTTAAATTTCTCACAGCAGCTCATGATTTCTCAGACAGAAAAATTGTATCCATTAATTAAATGAAATAAAATAAGCAATAATGAATATCTGAAAGCAGAATATATTTAAAACATCCACCTCACAATAACCTTTTCATTTATAATTAACTGTAACAATCAAATTTTCATATAAGTCCATAAAAATGATAGATTTATTTATACTTAAGTTGAAATATATATTTTTTTAAAAAATTACACATTTAAAAGAAAACATAAAAAAGAAAACATATTAAATAAATACAGACAGCTGAAATTATATTTCATAATGTGTATTTGATCTTCCCCATTCCATGAGCTGCCGTAAGAATTCTTTTGTAAGCCAACAAGCAAACACCAATATTATAGGCCAAGCAAGACCCACATTTGACAAAGGGCTCTAAACATGAACACATAGATGGATAGGAAAATCACACTACTATTATTTTTCAGTCATTCACTATGAAATAGAAACAGCATATCCATTTCACTACTTAAGAATTTTTAATATATTTTATAACCCACCTGCTGATTTTTGCACCTTTTTTTTGATGACAAAAGGGTCCATTGCTTATATAGAATCACAGATAGAAACCATACAATGTCTTATATACAAACCAGAAACGAAAAGTTGTGAAAAAGTAATCATTTACTAAGCCAAAAAAAATATTTATGAAATCACAGTAACATATTCTGCATTTTTCAATAACTTATTCGTTTCTTAGTAAACATGTATAGTTAAATATTCCTGCAAATAATTTTATGCGCAAGAAAATTTTGCGCGCTGTGTTGCATATTATTTACTTCATCCATATCATTGTCTTCGAAAACTTTCGTCATTATCATAATTTCTTTTGACTGTATACAAAAAGTGCTGTTTAAGGTGTTACGAGCAATTTAATTTTTAATTTGAAATTTAGTTAATAATTTAAAATTATCTCTATGATAGTATATTATCTAATTTTCAATACGCTATTCAGTCTATTAATACTCTTATCTGCTGAGAAACATCAATTGCTTCATTTTTATAAAATGTAAATTTATTACTATGAATACCATTAGGTACTTCTCAATCTTATCTTTATTTTTATGACTAAATTGTAATAACTATCGATGATATTTGATAAATAATCACTGAGCTCATGAATTGGCTGCAAGCATGCAATGAATTTCGATGAGCTTTCTTGTTATCATAAATACAGTTTGCATGAAGAAACAAATAAACTCCCCAGTAATGATTTAAGATAAATTTTTTTCAGAAATAATATTTATTTTAGATAAATGCTTTTGACCATTTAACTTGGTTCATCCTTCATTATTTATTTTTGATGTCTAAAAAGCATTAATCAAGCATTGAATTCAAACTGCTCACTTTAAAATAAAAAAAGTTCTCATCATAAAATAAATTCAAATAAACGAGTAAATGAAATGAAGAATAAAAACTAATCAAATGGAAAACTGGTTGACATTAGACGTACACTACACTAGATGACATTAGACGCACTGGCACTTTTTCATTCTACCTCACTTTTTATATGTGGAATCCATTAAAAGTGCCGTTCAAAAAAGAAAGTGGGGTTCACGAAAAAAACCATCCAAAGAAAGCTGTCGGAAGCCTAAGTTTTCGCGTGATTACTTTATTGAATATACTATATCATCGCACCGCCAATCGGCTGACAAAACAGGACCTTTGTATCAGCAAGTGGGTTATAGATGAGTAATATATTTATTTCACCATTACTGTTATGCTAAATCAAAATAGAACAGTGTGATTTGGTTTTCGAAGAGAGTGATCGGTTACATGTCTCCAAAGATGCCGGCGAAGGTCTTTCGAAGGTTGCGCATGGTGTCTTCGCCGTCTTCGGGGCCCTTCTCTGTCTTCTCGCCCTCCGCCTGCTGCTGAGAATCCCTGCGGAACAGGGAGGGGCCGACCCCAGTGGGGCGCCCTGCTGCTGCCGCCACGTCCGAAGCCGAGGTCTGAGATGCCCGGCGTGGAGTAGGCGGAAGGCCTGGGGCAGGGCCAGGCGGGGGTGGACCTGGAGGGGGGCCACTAGGGGGTCCCCTAGCCGCCTCCTGACGCTGAGGCACCGGTGGAGGAGCACCGGGAGGCTGCAAAGAAACAAAATGTAAACATAAATGCTCATGCAAGTATTAAGTGAAAAATCTGGTTGGATTTCATTGATGTCGATTTCATTCTTTTAATCTAATATGAGGAACTACGCAAAGCATTTGTAATGAATTGTGAAGAGTATTAATAAGTTTATTGAAGTAAGCATACATTAAGTATATAAAAATAGATCCAGTGCTGCTAATTTTATAAGTACTGAAAAATTAAACATACTCTGATTAATCATTGTTTAAAATTACAATCAATTAATGAGATTAGTTAGATATCCTCTAATCTGCGTAATTCCCTCTAAGTGATCACAAACAACACGTAACAGTCAATAGTCACGCATCAAACATCATATCAGTTGTCACAAAGTTCTTCCAAACTTATGTGCTTATTTCTCTTTATTGTGCCCTTTATTTGTGCAAGCAGCGCCATCTGTAAAAGCTCTACGGGGAAACCCCAGAAGTTGAGTGTGTGTAAACAGAGAAGTAGTGTTAAGACACCATCCTCGAGTGTGATGGCGGTCAAAATAAATGTGAAAATATTGCAGTCCACATCTTGTTTTTATTTGAGTTAAATTCGTGTGAAAGATCTATCGACCACCCTCCATTAACATAGAGGTAAAAATTAGTATCAATAAACGAAAAAATTAAAAACAATATTCTTTCTTTACTTGTTGCATTCATTTGGAGAGATGTGAAGACATTTTTAAAGTAATACAAGTAATTTTCTCAGAAGTACTTAAAAATTGCAAACAATCACCTTATTATTATTTTTTTCCTTATTTTAAATGTTCTTACTTCAAGACTTAATTCAAAAAACAAAAGACTACAAAAAAAGTTTCATGCAAAGTTATAAATTATTTTAGTTAAGACCATAAGCATAATCATGATCTTAAATATGCTGTTATTTCGTTAAGAAAAATTATTAATCTCTAAGAATCAATGTAAATGGTTTGAAGTAATTGACTATTTATTGACTAATTGTTTTGATATGAAACACAGATTTCATTATTACTTAAAGAAGTTTCGTTTTAAAAGTTCATTTGAAAAAAAAGTATTTTACTTTGGTTAAAAAATTGCTCTTTTCTGTTTGAAATGAAGATAACAAAGATCAAATTTAATTTTATATGTTGCATCAAGAAATTTACATGATACTTGCATCGTTAATAATAAATATAATTTATATTTTATAAGCTCTCGTTTTCGTTATTTTATGAAATCAATAAAGTAAAAAAGGAAATTATTCATGGCAGGGGATATAGAATCCAAAATTTTGATAGTGCGCAATGAAATGTATCAATAATTCTTCGGAGTTCTTCATTTTAGTTGGATTAATATTAATTAAGAGTTTCATTATGGATAATGACGAACTAATGAAAAGTAACCCAAAACTTTTTTTACGTTATAAAACTTTTAAAAGTTTAAAAAAAGAACATAATTGGATAATATTAAATAATATATTTAACGCAAAAAACTATATAGTTTTAAATTTGTCACACAATAAAAACGCTGAAAAGCTTTGTGAAAATAACGTTCGAAAAGAATTCTGAAGTGACTTAGAAAATAAGAATGTTATTTCTTCATACGAATAAAAGGTAACCCAGAAAGTACAGATAGAATATCAAAACTTAAAGAGAGAATAGTCTTGAGCAAGCCTATGTCTGTTTAGGAGCATCAGAGCGTTTAGTAGAGATGGTATCAATGTAGTTTCGTTATAAGGAAGTATTTATTGAATTGTTGTAATATTGAGGCATTTGTTTTTGAAACACACAAGATTGCATCACGAAAAAAAAATATTGGGAGAAAACTTACAAAGGACTTTGTACTTTGAGAAATTAAAAGTTTTGAAAATGATTCGATCAAATGAAAGTGAGGACAAACTAGAATCAAAATTGTTAATTATTATCTGTGTTGTGCTTTTGCAATTAAATAATTTTGTGAAAGGGGGAAATAGGGTTAATTAGGGCAGGGGCAAGTTATATAACAATTATTTATTGTGTTTTAAATTACATACGGACAAACATCAAAAGTTAATTTCAAAATACACTGCTCAAAACTATTAGGGAATATTATGATTTTGGGTATAAACTGCTGATGAAGAAATGTTTTGTGACAGATATATGATGTATAAGTGTTGTAAGATGTGAGAAAAGAAGAAGAAGCAACGAACAAGGAATAATTAAATGTTATAGAAAATATTTATCGATAAACAAAAAATACACATTTCATGCATATTATACAAACAAACAAATAATTTCTCGGATAAAAATGAGTTTCAATAATGGGTATGATTCCCCTGACCGAAAGCAATGTCGCACACCTACGAGGCATGGAATCAATGAGGGGCTGGGGTATTCTTTTCCACTCCTGTAGAAGACAGGTTTCTAACTGCTGAATTGTTTCTGGGGGTGATAAGTGACTAGCAACCCTTTCTCCCTAGAATGTCCCAAACATGTTCCGTTAGGTTCATGTCTGGGGAATATGCTGATCAATCCATTCGAAGGATTCCTTCATCGAAAAGGAAATTGTCCACTAGCTGAGCACGACGTGGCCAGGCGTTATCATCCATGAGATTGCTGCAGAGTAAATAACTAAGGAGGATTTCATCCCGATATTACTGAGTTGTTAGTGTTCCATTGCTGATAATGTGCAGGGCGTAATCTCGTTCCCATCTGAGAAGTTCTTATGCTCACCTCTTACTGATAGAACAGTGATCCAGTGAACCTGTGGAAACTTTGGTATCAGTAGCCATCTGAAGGTGCAGTTGCAAGAGAATGGCTTTCATAGTGAGGGTTTCTTCTGGCAGTTAATGTTAAAATACCGATCTTCATTTTGTATTGTTGCACGCGTACGACATCAGCCCGATCTTCCGCGAACATTTCCAGTTTCTAAAAACCGGTTCCATAGTCTGTAAATGACACTGACGGACTGAGTTACAACGGATTGCGTTTCACCAGCGTCTAAACGACCGATGGTCCTCCAGGTTACCATTTCAGCTAAGTTATGTTGCTGAGACATCGTAGTCACTGTTACAAAACATTCAATCTCATGTCAGTATTTTTAATCTCCTCCTGCAGAAAGAATGCTGCAGGTCGCTTTTCACTCCTTTAATAAAAAGCATAATTTTCGAAATCACAGACAAAATTTTCATATTCCCAATTTCGTAAACATTATAATTTTCCTTTTTAACCTTTCCTATTGCATTTTTGTAAAAAAGTTTTCGATTATATAGTTATTTCATATCAAACTAATAATATTCCCTAATTGTTTCGAGCAATGTAAAAAAAAAAGGTGTGACGTTGGGCTTCACAAGGATAGTTCTTGGCCAGTGCTGAGGAAGTTCAATCAGTATAAAGAGGGCGCTACTGAAGGGCTGCAGTAAGTGTTGCCAGCTATATGAAAAGAGCTGTTACAATTTTAAGAAACAAAACAATTAATTCTTAAAAATAAAACTTATCAATAGTTTACCCTCAATAATTTTTCTACGAGTTAAATAAGCCATGATATTTGAAATTACAAATTAAATTTTTAAACCATTACTCATGAGAATTAACAATGAAACATGAAACAACATTTGTATACTTACATTTTGTTGATGGGGTATTCGTTGCTATAAAAGAAAATAAAATAAGATATAATATTTTACTTAAATGTTGAACAAATATATGTAGTATAACACAAGAATATACATAAAAAATGTTTATACAGCACAATATAATAATATATATGCAATGCAGAGCAATTTATATGCAAAATGTTGAGATAAATGTCGGTTTAAAATGTTATTCTTGAAAGCATAAAAATGTTTCAATATAATTGCAAATAAAATATTATTTAGTCGTAATATAAAACATCATTTATTTTATGAAAACATAGAAAGTTACAAAAATGAAGGATATCGAAATTGATGGTTGGACAAAGAAAAATAAAAGGTAGGACATTTTCTCTTATTATCATAAATATTTATTACTTTTAACGTCATCTTCGCTATCTACTGAGTTATTTATGGAAATTAGTCATCCACTAGCAGTAGGTAGGAGATTTCTAAAAGCTGCCCTGAAGGATACCAAGACAAAAAAATTGTGACTTTTTTTGAGAGAAAAAAAAAGATACAAAATATCTATTTTTGATACATTTAATATTTAGGTAAGTTACGTTTTGATTCTGTTTTATAGAATAATAGTGCTTCAAAAATGTGTAAAAGCTTTCAGTAACAAATCACTTAAAACTTTTATTAAAAGGTGTTATTTGTCTTATGATTTTTGAGTGTTTGGTACAACTGATACAATTCAAATGAGACGAAAAAAAGCGAAGTATATAGTTCGGAATGTGTACTCCTCACCTTAAAACATGGGAAAGTAAGTAG
This sequence comes from Caerostris darwini, assembly GCA_021605075.1. NCBI lineage: Eukaryota > Metazoa > Arthropoda > Arachnida > Araneae > Araneidae > Caerostris > Caerostris darwini. The sequence goes on along the minus strand of BPLQ01006841.1, from coordinate 171,064 downwards.
AAGGATACAATGCTGAATGGTGGTTGATGGTATAAGAGCAATCATTGTTTATGAAGGTCGAATGAATGGTCAAATGTACTTTAATGTACTTGTTGAATATAGCCTTAAATTTTAGCATTATAATGCAGAATGTCATATATCATGGGCTTTAATGACGTAGATTCAGAATAACAAAAGTGACATTTTAGATTGACTATCATAATTTCTAGACTTTGACTCAACCGAACGTTTATGGAACCTATCAAAAGTAAAGTTACCTCAACGTAATAACTCAGAATTTCAACGAGTTTATACATATCTTTATTTGATAGACAAAACAACTTTTGATAGATAAACATACGTTTTCAAATTTATTATCTATTTTGCCTTCTCCTTAGTTAAAAAAGAAAACTGACGTGACTTTTACGTCAAAATATATTTCATTGTAGTTTTATCATTTTACTTTTAAACTATAATATATGATTAGCAAGTTGAAAAACAATCTCCGAAAAATATGGAATGGTATAAATGCTGAAATTTAGTATTTAGCAAAAACAATATTGTTGATGCTGCCATAAATCCAAAATGCATTATTAGCAAATATTTAAAGACTGCATAATTTTTGTCTGCGATTTAAAAATGATAACGAGGATAAAAAGCTTTGTTTTAATTTACATTGAAATTCTTCTATATTATTTGAATTTTTAAGGTGCTTTATGCTTTTGAGCAAGTCTGTAGTTTCCACTATGTTTTTAAAATTTTTCCTATATTCCATGAAATATATATTACATGTATATAATTAAATGGTATATCTTTAAAAATTAACTGTAATATAGAGCGCATTTCAATTTTGTTTTTTACCTGGGGTGACGGCGAATGTTCTGTTGTTTCTTCTGCACCAAAGCTTGTGACGCTTGTCCTAGAGGTCTGTTTTCTGCGAAGAAAAACAAAAATTTATAAAAAAAATAACAGTAAATAAAGTAATTTAAATAAGTTTTATTTTGAAAGAGTAACTATTACTCGATAGTTTCCATAATTTCAACGAATTTGTATTTTTATTTGTTAGACAAAACGAAATCACTCTTCGTTCACTGACGTGACTTTTTCATCATCAAAATATAATTCATTGTAGCTTTGTCATTTTACTTTTAAACAGTAATATAAGATTAGCAAATTTTTTAATGGAATCTAATGTTTTTAAAGTTTAAGAAAACTGACTGTGTACTAAGCTGCTAATTCCACAATAATCATGTGATTGATACCTGTATTTTATTTACCCTCCTTTCAAAGATTCAACTGTACAGAAAAGGTTTTTAAAATTGAGAGTCACATTTTTATTGAAAGTCAGAAAACGCCAACCGAATTAGGGGTCAAATGTAGTACTTTAATGTACTTCTAGAATAATTTTGATCTTGAATTTGAAAAGAAATGTCACACAACATGAATGGCCTTAAATTGAAGCATAGTAATGTAATATGTCATACATCACGGGCCTTAATGAAGTAGATTCAGAATAACAAAAGTGACATTTTAAATTGACTACCATAACATAGACATTTTTTTCTTTCTTTAACTGTAAGAATTTTTTTTTTTAATATTTCATATGCTTATTAGAAAAAAAAAATCAAAGTATTTAATACAAATTTACATTAAAATATTATATGGTAAGAAAACGGATTAGATATTATTACCAATATGCTATCGATGTATAGTTACTTTCATATAAAGATATTAGTTAGATATTTATTATTTATAACCCATCCCCCCCCCCCCCAAGATTAAAGAGAAAAAAAAAGATGTAACTTGTGTGGAAGCAAGAAAAATAATTACACACCTGTAACTTGCACATAATGTCCCAATCTTAAGTGCAAAAAAATATTAAAAAAATCCAAGCACTTCTGTGAAAAGTGCCATAACTGTTAAAAAAATGCGAAAAAATTTTGGGAGTGACTGACATATTTTAAACTTTTTTTTAGTTTTTTAACTTTTTATTTGTCTTTTTTCGAATTTGTAATACTGCAAATTAATTATAATTTACATTTTTATTGTTCTTGATTGTATTAATTTAATTAAACTAATGTTTAACGTGACAATTATTTTTATGCCATTACTAAACCGTCCGTGTTCTTTTGGTACTACAATCCGCTTATGTTCTTTAAAGTTAAGAATTACAGTATAAAGAATATTAGACTCAAAAATTAGATTCATTACTTGCAATTAATTAATTTAAAATAAAATGCATGAGAGACAAAATTCACTGACCCTCTTTTATGGATAATTACTTAGATTTCTCTAACTTTTTTTTTTTTTTTTTTTTTTTTTTTTTTTTTTTTTTTTATATAGAAAAATTTGATTTTGATTTAAAGCAGAGAAAAAGCATGATTAAAAGAATGAGGATATTTTTACGCCTTTTAACTGAAAATTGGGAAATTCCTCTACAAATTGGAACAGAATTGATTTTTTGACTAAACCGACTAATTAGTGTACACAAAACTATGATAATAAATAGTTATTTTAAAATTAAACTTTTCTCAAAAGTAAAAATAATAATTATTCAAAAACAAGTAAATTAAGCTGGACGTATATAGTATTAAGGAGCTTGATGGCCGAATGTCTGGTGCTCGGTGCCACAGTTTCAGTGATCGCTGACAGTGTTTCAGGTTCGAATCTCGTTGCCATAGATGTTTGTAGTGGTTCGGAATCTACTTTAAACCCTAGGTCCTGGTCTAATATGACTGTTGGCGTAAGGCTGACAACCCTACCCGATAAAAACAAAAACATCTCCTGTCCATAAATCTGCCAGTAGGCAGACGGTCTTTGCCCACCATGGCGCTGTTGCGCCACTGATGATGATGATGATGATGTATGCAGTATTATGTGTAAGAAAGTAACACCCGTTGTTATCGAACAATTTAATACTGTCATACACATATTTTATTATCAGGAAGAAAGTTATTATTATTAATTTTAAAATAGATAACAATTAAAATTTGACATATAAAAGAAAGCTTTCCAATTTTTTTTGTGTTTATTCAAAAAAGCTATCCAGTGTTCCAGATTTCTATTTTTGCAACCGATTTAGGGTCGTTTAATTTTTATCCCTTTGGATGTCAATTCCCACAGTTGGGAATCGAATCCCTCACAGGTTGGGGGTCGTAATCCCTCAGTTTTAGAATCACCGCTGTAAGACATAAAGATAATATGAGATAATTATGCGAAAAAAATCGATTTACAGAAACTAATCGCCTTTCAGCATTAAGGAGATACAGTATTTATTTATTTATTATTATTATTATTTTTTTAAGAAATTGCTTTGAAAGTAAGGAATAAAAAATTAAGCGTGTATTTTTTTGCAATACAATTAATGGAGGAGTGATTTTGAGAAATAATTTATCTTATTGTATTATATATATATATATATTGAGAGTTCATAAAATAAATTAGATGAGCTCTTTATTTTAAGAGTATTATACATTGTGACATGCCTCTGAGAGATATTTTCAATGAAGAGAGGGAAAACATGCACATAAAATACTAACATATTGATAATTGGTAAGCAAAAAAATTTAATAAAAAGCATGCATTCTAATATATTACTAAATAACATGCAGTCTAAATATGTATTAGTAAATAACATACATCCTAAACATACATTAGTAAATAATATGCCTATTATCACTGAGACAAGTAAGTTAAAATTGTGTAGTAGAGTAATCCTTGACTTAAAAATTTTTTTTGATATTTAGGTTGAGAAGATTTAATAAGAAATAACTCAGAAAATAAAAAAAAAGTTGATTGGTATCAGAATAGTAGCTATTCATTTCTGTATTTTTATATATTTTTACATAATTAAAGTTGAAAAAGAAATCAATAAAATAAGTATTTATGTACTTATTTCATTCATTGTTTGTCAATAAAATTTTATGTAAGACAGTATAGGGAGGAATATACTTAAAAAACTCATGATATGCTTATAATACAATCAATAAAAAGATATAATTTTATTGATAAAGTTTTTAAGGGAAAAAATACTGTAAATTTGAAGAATTAATTGCCATTTTTAGAAAGAAATAATTGTACCTACTTAATATTCTGACCTAAGTTGTAGGGGGCTATATATTTTTATAAATGGGGGTAAAGTTTAGTGTTAAATAATTTTGTATTAAATAGATTTTACTGTAGAATTTTTATCTTACATTTTAATAAATTTTTAATATTTTACATTAATGCAAGGCAAATATACTTAAAAATATGTATAAATTATTTTTCTCAACTTTTTCATTATTATTTTGTTTTGAAATATAACATATGGGATGGCACAGGCACAACACAATTGGGTGCCCTGTGTCGTTTAATGCCACCCGGTGCATTATTGTTTTAGATTATTCTATTCTTTATGATGCTATAAGATATTATGTGAAATAAACAATCCTTGGAAAGATCAAAATGAGATATAGAAATTTAATCATTTTCTAAAGAAAACATCAAATGGAAGACAGATTGATATGAGAAAAATTATAAAGTTGAGCTTCCATTAAATTTTGACAATAAAATTTCATGAAAATAATGATCCGGTAAATAGAGTTTGTTTTGCACCAAAAGGCAAATATATTTTGCTGTTTTCTAAGGTAGTTTTCCATAAAACTCATGATATGAATGTGTAATATTCTATTAAATATAGTGTGCGATAAATATGTATCTCTATTTGTCAAAGGTCACTAATTTGCATAATAATTTGTATATTATAATGGACATTTTTACTTTCTGTATAATGTTATTAGCTGGTTATTATTTGATATAAAAAAATGGAAGTTGCAAAATGACCATAATAAGTATTCATTGTAAGCAGATAGCCAATTAACGAGCATTAATCTCAGTCAAATCAAATCAAGACTGTAAGCAGACAACTAATAAAAACAAATAATATAATTAGGATAAATAATTGGAACAAATACTTAAAATAACTGTCAATCTTTAGATTATTCTTTTTCAATATTATAAATAAGTGTTTTGAAATTTAAAAAAAAAAAAAGAAATCTTTTTAATTATTTAAAATCTCGGGAAATTTTGCAGTATAAAGAAGAAAGAAAAAAAGGGAGAAATAAATATTTTAGTGAACATAATGTATACTATATGAAATATAATTATAAAAGTACTCATAATAAATTTAAAATATTAACACAGGTTTTTATTAAATCAATATCTGTTTTATTCTGTATTGTTTTTTAACAAATCCGTGTTTATAAATTGCTGTTGGAAAGAATATCATTATTTTCAAGCATTCCGAAAAAAAATTCTTCTTAATTTTACCTTAAAAATGACAAATATGTAAAATATACGATAGAAAATTATAATAAAAATGGCCAGGGCACTTTATTAACATATTATTCTTGAAAACAACTTTTCCTCATCTTTATAAATACATCACGTGTTTTGTTAAAAGCGGAAATGAAAATAATACTTTCCTATTCTAACCATTAGCATTGTTATTTTGTAATTTTTATCTTTATAATCATTTCAGTTGTTTTTTCCTTTCCAGTTTCAAGGACGTTGTAAACTATTTTTTTTTATTTACTGGCATGTCGTAGCTGCATTTTTAACCTTCAAACTTATTTTATTTGTGGTTTGTCACTTAAAAAAAAGATTTTTTTTGGCGTTGTCCTTACTTTGTAAACAGACGCGACCCTTCGCTAATGTTACTGATCAATTTAAGAAGATTTAAAAAAATTACAAGAGATTTTTAGAAAAGTTTAATCTAAAGTTTGTTTAAAAAAAAAAGATTTATAATATCCTATCAAGCTACAAATGAACGTATTTATGGTGACCTAAAAATAATTTCATTGCTAGACTTGGAAAACCATCCTTTTTTTTTTTTTTTTTTTCCATTTTGCTTGAAACGAACTCGATATTATCACCAAGTAGAAATGATAACTTGCTGAATAAATTTAATAAAGCCAACTTAATCAAATTCAACTTTATAAATAATAGCCAAACAAAGGGTTACCAACCCGCGGCCCGCCTTGAACATTTTTCTGGCCCGAGAGATTTATCACACTTTTACAAAATATATTTATTTTATAATGACCAAAGTAGTGAAAACTAATGTATTAAAAAAATACATTATGTGTGCATCCATATATTCAAAAATGAACTGTCGAAATGATGAGAAAAAATTGACTTTAATTTTAAAATAATATTCCTGCGAATATATGACAGATATTGCCTGTTTTATTTATGACTTTACAGTTGACCAATTGACCAAACACAAAACATGCTCAAACATGAGGGACACACTATACTACAACACCAAATATCTGTGCAAATACCCAAATTGAGATCGATTTGTAAAAGCGAAGTGAAAGAGTGAGAAGCAAATATCGCACTAATAAAATAAATATTTTTTAATGATTTCATTTTTTTATTTCGTTTATATTGATATATATTTTATATTATACATATTTCATATTGCTTTACAATATGCGTTTAGTATCCTTATTATTATATTATCTATGTTTACGTGTAAGAATAGTAGTAAACACAAAAATAATAACTCATTATGTTTCAATTTTTCACTCCAAAAATGTCTATAGTGGGTCTACTGTAAATCTAATATAGGGATATATAATTTTATATGCGGCCCGCGGAGTTAGGATGCATTTCCAAAGTGGCGCAAGATTATTTGGGTTGGCCACCCCTGAGCTAGACATTACATTAAAATGCGAAGCATCTTTAAATCGAAATATAGCCGAGGACGACGGTTTTCAATCGTGAATAATAACAAAACCAAAAATTATGAAATGCTTGACTAATGAAAGTTCAGAATCAACTTTAGCCACCACAAAAATTAAAAATTTAACTAAAGTAATATCACACAAGTTAAAAAATATTTTTTGCTTTCATTTGCAGCAATATACGATAACCATAAGCAAAGCACAGGGTATATAATAGATAACACATGTCTATGCCCACCCATAAGCCATAGGAAATCTATACAGTCATTGGTCTTAACAAGTCTATTTATGTCTTATGTACATCATGTTATTTCTTAATCAAAATTATTATGAATGAAGTTCAACTTGTGCCTTTCATTGATTTGTTTTTATTATTCACTAAATGAGGCAAGCACGGACAGCGCCAGAACCACCATATTACTTAAAAAATATAACTGATAATTTTTGTTGAAATAATTTCAGATTTTGATGAAAAATTAAAATAGGAACGCGACCCAGCTTTAGTTAAATTAAAAAGTAAAACACGAAATATTTGAAAAATAAGTTATTCAATGGTTTCAATTTTAAAACAACTTAAATGCCAACTTTATTTCCTGTTGGAGTTGGTAATGTCTTCTAGGAAGGTTTTCAAAGCGATTTCTCCATTTACGTTTCATACGGGGGAAAACAGAGATTTCTTGCCAAACAGTCTTGAGTTAATGTTCAAGACTGTGTCGCAATCAACACCGAGTTTAACAAAGCAATGATTGCAACACACTTTATTAATGGGAATAGAATTCGGATCAATTTTTTTTTTACATCAGGGTTCCCATGTTTGCACATAGAGTACCCCAAAACAGTCCTGATGAGCTTTCTGAGCTCTTTGAGCTCTGATGATTATTGCTTTCGAGTAATATTTTAAAAGGTAACTGTTCTTCATTTGCATGTCATATGGTAGAAACCCCGAAAGTTTTCATGATCGTCTATAGTACATAATGGGGAGAAGGGGACACAAGAGATCGACCATTGTTTTTTTAGCATAGTGGTGGGCCTATTGACTATTAATAAGCCATGTTTTATCGTGTCGTATTTCATCTGCAATCAGTAATTAAACTTAGAAGAAATCCTAAAGTAATATTGATAGTAAATGTTTTTGTTGTTGAATAAATTGTTTTTTTTTACAAATAAATAATTCTAAATGTCATTTTGTGTTGCATTTTTTATATATTTGAAAAACAAATATTTTCATGTCAATAACATTACAAAAATTGGATCCAAAATAAGATTCGATAAAAATTAATGAATATAATATTAAATAATACAAATTTTTTGCTTCCAATAATTCAGAATATTGTTGAGAACATAGTTGAATAAGCTACGGCTATAAAATAACATTTAAAAACTTGGTTGCACAACCTTTTGTATTTAAAATAGTTTCAAATCGTCGTGTATAATTTGAGGGGGTTAAAGAATACATATTTTTTTTTTATATCTTCAAATTTTTATTTTGGGAATGGAGAAAAGTACATATTTGCCCTCGGAATCTAATAATATTCCCTGCCGTGTGCTTGAGATTCATTTTTTAAAAAATAAAATGTATTTTCTTATTCAAATTAAAGACACTTTCTTTGAGATTTCTATTCAAATTGGCGTGATAAAATTTTTCAGTCTATTCTACGACATCATCTATGGAGTTCAATTTCTAGATCACACAAGCAGTCGTACATCTCCATATCATTACAGATGTTTGTGCATGCTTGACAGTATACATTAAAAGTTTTGACTAAAGAGTTCTATTTAGTTTTCTCAAAAGCATTAGGTGGCCATCATTAGGAAAAATATTAAATTTTCATTCCTTGCTGAATATAATTTTATTCCTGATGTTGTTGATATTTAGTAAATGTTTTTAGCACATTTTAACCGTTGTCTTTTTTTCCCCACGCTCATAAAATTATACTCAGCTTTGTGTGTATACCCTTAATTATTGTCAACGAGGTTTGAAAACGACTTTAACTACAACTTTTTAAATTCAATTTTATTCCTTTCATATTTTTTTTTTTTTTTTTTTTTGCTTTACTAGTGTAGATAGGATTTCTTTTCTTTCTTTTGCAGAATTTTGATCCCTGCGAACAGGTGATGACTAAACCAAATTTATTCTACACTAGATTGGATAACTGATTGGAAAGCCGGTACATAATGCCGTTCTATTCAGTTTAAAGGAATTAAGTGCGAATGGTCAGGAGGGAATAATAATAATAAATTCAGAGATATAATTAAACCTCCTTATAATTAAAAAGTAAATAAATAAAAACAAAGAATAAAAGAATATTAACAAAGAGATATTAATATAAACATATCTAACAGTTAATGTTCATTGCAACTGATTCAGAGTCAATTTAGTGAATTCATTTACATTTGTATTGTAGCGGAAGGGAAAGTCAGGAAGCAGTGATGATAGGGGTTGGAACATAGATTCATCAAGAAAGAACACTGTCTTCGGGTGCTATTGAGGGACTGGAGTGGTAAAACATAATCTTGAGGTCGATAAAAGTTTGGAGTGGAGAAACTTTGATCTTTGTTTGAAAGGAAGATTTTTTTGGGGTCATTGATTTATACACTGAAGTGACAAAAGTCATGGGATACCTCTTAATATCGTGTCGGCCCTCCTTTCGCCAGGCGAAGTGCAGCAACTCGACGTGGCATGGACTCAACAAGACGTTGGAAGTCTTCTGCAGGAATATTGAGCCATGCTGTCTCGATAGACGTCCATAATTGTGAAAGCGTTGATGGTGCAGGATTTTGGGCACGAACAGACCTCTCGATGATGTCCCATAAATGCTCGATGGGATTCATGTCGGGCGATCTAGGTGGCCAGATCATTCGTTGGAATTGTCCAGAATGTTCTTCAAACCAATCGCGAACAGTTGTGGCCCGATGACATGGCGCATTGTCATCCATAAAAATCCCATCGTTGTTTGGGTACATGAAGTCCATGAATGGCTGCAAGTGATCTTCAAGTAGCTGAACATAAGCATTTCCAGTCAATGTTCGGTCCAGTCGCACCAGAGGACCAAGTCCATGCCATGAAAAAATAGCCCACACCATTACGGAGCCACCACCAGCTTGAACAGTGCCTTGCTGACAGTTTGGGTCCATGGCTTCGTGGGGTCTGCACCACACTCGAACCCTACCATCAGCTCTTACCAACTGAAATTGTGACTCATCGGACCAGGCCACGGTTTTCCATTCATCTAGGGACCAACCGATATGCTCACGTGCCCACGAGAGTCGCTGCAAGCGATGTCGTTCTGTCAGTAAAGGCACTCGAGTCGGTCTTCTGCTGGAATAGCCCAAGAAAGCCAAATTTCTCCGCACAGTTCTAACAGACAAGTCCCTTGTACGTCCCACATTGATTTCTGCGGTTATTTGACGCAGTGTTGCTTGTCTGTTAGAATTTACGACTCTTTGCAGACGTCGCCGGTCTCGGTCGTTAAGTGCAGGCGGTCGACCACTGCGCTGTCCATGGTGGGATGTTATGCCTGAAATTTCATACTCTCGGCACACTCTTGACACAGTGGATCTGGGAATGTTGAGTTCCCTAAAAGATTTCCGAAATGGCATGACCCATGCGTTTAGCTCCAACTAACATTCCGCGTTCAAAGTCTGTTAATTCCTGTCGTTTGTCATCATCACGTCAAAACCTCTTCACATGAATAACTTGAACAGAAATGAAAGCTCTGCGAAAGCACTGCGCATTTATACCTGTTGTACGCGATGCTACTGCCATCTGAAAATTTGCATATTGCTAGCCCATGACTTTTGTCACTTCAGTGTATTGTGCACTTGCTTGCTGAAGGAAGAATTGAAAATTGTCTTTCTAGAAGAAGTTGTTGATAATATTGAAGTTTGTTTCGGTTGTTGCTATGGCGGCTTTAGAAGTAGTGTCCATTAGGTTGTGGTATATGGAAATTTCTTTTTCCGATGTTGTTGCCAAAGAAAACTTTAGATTTAATGATTGGATTGTGATGATGAGTAATACCAACGAAGAATTTTATTGATGGTTTTTTAATATGTTCGCGAATAGGATTAGTTTTGAGGTCATCATGGATAACTGAATTACGTCTGGTGTGAGTGCCTCTAGTAATGATTTTAAGAATTGTATTTTGTAGGATTTTAAAAAAATTTGTCTTAACGGCTAGACCCTATATAGATGCTACATAGATCAGGATGGAACGTAGTACTTGTTTATAGAGGTGAAATTTATTTTGGAGTAATAACTTAGAATGTGGTGGAGACTTACATGTAATTTGGTAAAGCATCTATGTGTATACCAGGGAGGAAATGCTAATTCCATAGGCTGAAAAGTATTTTCATTTGGTCTCGAGATTATGGGGAAGAGGATGCCATCATCGAAGAAGCTCGTTTAAAATTATAGTAGAATCAAGAAATCAAATTTCACTTGATTTAATGTCAATTCTTCTTCCATGATGAATCTGATTCTGACTTAGGCGCATACATCATCATGAAACCTCAAGTTCGACTTTACTTTACAATTCTTAGAATTTGATTAAAAGGTTTCTTTCGGTTTGATAAAATCAATTTTCGATCATTTAAATTCACTTCAATTACTCTAATTAATAATAAATAATTTCAGTTAAATACAAGAAATTTTCTAAGTTTGTTTTCAATAAAAATTACTTCAAATTACTTCATTACTTTCTACTTAAGACACTTTATAATAATAAAATGAATATAGAAATGTAATAATAGTTATAGTTATTTTTTGAGACGTTTACTCTCAATTTTTTCCCTTTCAAAATTGGTAATGGGTTCAAATTTATTTTTAAATTTAAATATAAAAAAGAATTATGATAATTTTTAGATAGAAAATTTATGTGTAAACTACCATTAATAAATGCATGATCATTAAAATTTTCCTGAGGAATTTTTATAACTTAAAAATTCTTATTTTAAAGAGATATTTAATGTAAGAATAAGAACATTCTCAATATTTAAGTCAGTACGTGTACATTCAAAAACATAGTTAAATCTGATGTAAAAGAGTTGATGCGAAAATTTTATCAATTTAAAGAATTATATGGAATAGCAGTATAATTTCAAATTAAAAGCCTAAATGCTTCAACATTTAATCAATATATTTTATGTTTTTCAAAAAGCTCAACAGATGGCAGCAGGAGGAAAGGGCACTTTTTGCAGCGCATAGTAATAAAAAAAAAAGGGGAGTGGGAACAATTTTAAATTTTGAAAATAAAACTTATTCTTGGAGGATTTTACTTTTTTCAATACAATTTAAATACTTTAAAAAAAATATTATTTGAAACTATATTATCAACCTTCACTATTTACCTTGTTTTTCATATCCTATTTGGTTTCTTTTTTTTTGTTTCGGATACTTTATTATTGATTTAGATTCTTTATTATAGATTTGAGATGCTTTATTATTGATTATCGATATTAAATTTTTTCATCGTTATTGAAAACAGAAATTATTAAACAAATGTGTAATAATTGATTTTGCTATATTGCAGTTGAATTTTAAATTAATTTTGTTTTGACCTACTTAAATTCAATCATAAAGAATTAATAAATATTATAGTCGAAGTGTTAATATTAACTTAATATACACTAAGCATTAACATTTTACACTAAAAAATTATTCTTCATTATAAATATTAGTTTAATCTATTACTATCTTTCTTTTTATAGAATGGTCTCAAGAAATGCAATTACAGTGTTGAATAAAGATTTTTTTTCTATCCGAAAAGTAATTCATTTTCATTGGTAAAATGTTCAATTTAAATAATTTATTTTTATAAATTATGAGAGGCATATTCATTTGAATTTTATCTTTTATTTTAAACAGAATTCGAAAAAAAGAGAGAAAAAATTTGAAGAAAAAAAAAAAAAAAAAAAAAAAATTCTATAAATTAAATATACATATATTTGTTTTATGAAAAATTGTTTTTAAATTTATTGTTTCAAAATTTCTTATATTGATTGTTTGTTGCATCTTTGCCGAAAATAAAAATCTGATATTGGCGAAATTTGTGCCCGTCTAACGCCAAATTTATATGCCAAAATGTACACCAGAAATAATAGAATACCGAAAAAAATTAAGTACGTAAAAATAGAAATGGTAAAGGAAGATTACTTTAATCTTCTAACTTACTTTTTGGGTGTCTTGAATGTTGCCATTACAGCAAAAAGAAAAATCATGTATTCCGAGTTTGAGAATAATTCGTCAATTTCAGTTTCGCTCATTGAAATGTCTGGACGCATATCATCATACTTTTTAACGCTTTTCATACTAGAATTTATGCCCCCTTCATACATAAAATCGTTGTCCCCCCCTCCCATTTCTGTTTATATACGGGTTCTGAACTTTGGTAAAATTTTTGAAGAAAGAATGCACTCGGTTTATATTAGGAAATATACGGTAATTATAAAACATTAAAAATACTCGTAAATTGAAATAAAAATAATTAAAGAGAAGAATTCTTCTAAAATTTCTTTTAAAAAAAGTAAAGAAAAGAATTCTTCTAAAATTTCTTTAAAAAAGAAAAATTAAATAAAATAATTCTAAAATTTCTTAAAAAAAATTTAAAGAAATTCTTCTAAAACATCTTTAAAAAAAATTCTATTGTAAAATAGAGTCAGAAATTATTATTATTATTATTTTTTGCTATTAAGGAAAATCTTAATTAAGAACATTAAGATACAAAAAATAATTATTAGAAAAAAATGAGGCAAAAAATGTTATGACCAATATGACCTACTTTCTAATAGAAGCACTATTTTTTAATTTGTTTATTAAAACAATACCATAATAATAACTATTATCACTGGATTACAATTATAATAAAAAGCAAAAATTTAAATTTAATTAACTGATGATAAAAATTTAATATTTTATGTATCAAAATGTGCATAGATTCAGAAACAAACTAGTAAAAAATAGAGAATTTTTAATATGAGTTTTTAAAAAGTGAAGTAGTACATTTAAACATATATTAAGAAACAAATATGTATTTACATATAATAGATCCTTTCTGTTATGACGCGATGGAAAATTGTTTGAAGTAGTCGTTATCTAGATGGTAATTTAATTTCATAACACATGTCCTCATTTCAAAACCCTAACTTCCAAAATTTATTTGTATTTAAAACATTAAGATTCTTTTTTTTTAAAGTATCCAGTTACTGTGATGACTACTAGATGGCAGTCCGTTTTATTTATAGACAGTAATAACATAGAAGGAAACGCTTAACTTCACCAGCTGTTCGGAATAGCGAATTGTCACGATTAAAATCAGGTGCAGAGAAAGTTGGAATACGTCATAAAGGAATCCTAGCAATGTTTAATTTCCGGGCAGACATTTCAAATAAAATGTTAAGTTGTGGTTAGAACTTTTAAGAATTTAATAACCTTGGATCAAGTGCACGATGAGAAAGAAAATACTATTGATTTACTACATTCATCACATCTGATTGCTTTACAAAATCGAGGATTGAAACCATACTTTTGTAGTTGCATTTAAAGAAAAATCTATTTGAAATTAAGTTTTAAGTCTTACTCAATTTGTTTAAAAGGTATGTTTAACAATAAGAATAATTAATATAAATATCGTTTTGCTAATTGCAAGAAAATAACAGAATTTTTTATAATCAGTAGATGAAATTATGGTATGTTTTCTTTGGTCGGAAAAAAATTTCGTTTATTTAAAAAAAAATAATAATAAAAAACTGAAATTATGAAGCTTTATGAAAGAGATGAAAGTGTCTGATATACAAACATTTAAGATTATTACGAATTTTGATTTAAGATTTATTTGTTTTTACATTAGAAAAGAAAAAAGAAAGATATTCAGTAAATATAAATAATATTTAGACTGCTAAATATTTGAAATTGATCTTTATCAAAATATATCGCTTTGAAAATAGTGTAAACATAAAACCATCTGTTGTTTATCTTATCAACCATAATAAAGAATTCATATCATGGTGTACTGTTTAATCTCAATATGATGCTTAAATGTACAGTGGCATTTCTAATTTGAATAAACGGTAGCATAAATATTTATTTTTCATATAAATTACGCAAGCTATTTGCAATTTAGTTCTCACAGACATGAAAGGACATTTCCATGCAAATCATACTTACGCCAAAACAGGCTTGCAATATGTCTGCATGCGTTGAACAACTAAATCAGTAATCAAGCGGCGATCTTCTTCTTGAGTCTCTCCCAACAGAGTCATAGAAGATGTATTCACCTAAAAGGAATAAAATAAAAATTCTAAATTTATGTATTCATTTTTTTTTAGGATTGATAGTTGAATTTATTTATTTGGTTTTGTAAATAATTTTGATGCATGGATATATATGGTATATTTCCTCGTATAAGCCGATAATTTTTAGAACTTTTCTGAAACTAAAGTACAGCGGTCTGGATTATATACAAAACAGCTCAACTAGTAAAAAACATAGGTACTTTTCCGTCGCAAGTGATAAATCGCCAAATATCGCTAAAAAGCTCGTTTTTGTTTCTTTAGTTTATATTTCTTATGTTTGCGAAATTTTTTTTTTTTAATGAAGTGAGGTATTCATTTTATAAAAATTAATTGTCTTATTTCCTAAATTGTTTATATTGCTGTTTTGTTGTATAACAGCAATATAACACAAAATCGATTTTTCGCGATAAAAAAAAAAAAAACTGATGTTGGTAAAATTTTCTCCCGGCTAGCAGACAAGTACTAAAACGTACGCCAGAAATAACAATAGAATACCATAAATAATGAACATTCATTTTTGCTTATATACAGGTTTTGAACTCTGTCAAATTTTTTTTATAAAATAGTACTCGTGGCTTATACACAGATCGACTTATATTCGGAAATATAAGGTAAGGAAAATGTCTAATGTCAATAACTATATTTGAAATGTATTACTAAAAAAGGGAGTTATGTCATTCAGTTACCTAAACGAAAGCAAATGAGTTTATTCTTGTTACTTCCATATTAAATATGTCTGCTGGAAAATCCCTGAATATTGTTTGAAAGAGTCGTAAAAGTATGCAAATCTCATAGATTACATAAGGGGTGTTATTCATTCCATCTATGGTGGCAACAAGGACCGATGCTGATCAACCAAACTGGTGCTCCTTTTTTAAAGTGGTCATATCTCTCAAAAAAATCTCGTTCCGGTTTTAAAGCATGCTTGTGAAACCAGAATGAAATATGTTCACACGCAAAAAAACTCTTGTTATATGGTTATCAGACCTTTGTGAATTTGAAATTTACAATATCAGCAGAGTTTGCATCTTTAAATGAATGTATTCGAGCAGCATTTTTTTTAAAAATAAAATTAGGTAATGTTTTATCTCAACATTCAGCAACATAGCTGGCTAAAATTTTATTTTTTATTTCTTCATTAAATCGATTCTTCTGATAATGTTAAGCGTGATTTAGTTATTTCATAACACTCTAATAAAAAAAAAGCCAACATTATTTCAGTTTCAGAAAAAAAAAACGCTATTTTATTAATTCCGGGCTTGATTTGTTTAAGTTGTTTCATTTACTACATGGATATCAAGGCGCTAGTTTTGCATAGATACATTTCTCAATTTTTTAGTACTTATTTAGAATAATTAAATTATTAAACAGAAATGCTAGTTTACTTTTAAAACAAAAAAAATGTATTATTAAGAAATGAAAATTTCATTAGCAATGAAATAAATATTCTTCAATTCCTTTACGTTTTGGGCAATGAAATCTTATGACGAATGATCAATTCAACGAATAATGTTTAGAACTTTGTGTGTGATCAATGAATACTATAAAGCATCAAATTATCATGTGATGCAATTTTTGCAAACAATTCCGAAAATATTTAATTTTCTCTTGCATACCATTTTCTTCGTAGGAGGATTTCATGTTTTCAAAAGTAAATGAAGAATATCAAAAGCATGAACAAAAAAATGCTATGTGTATAAAATTTTCACAAAGGTTCATTTTGTATTAAATTCGGCAACCATGAAGTTGTGTTCTTTTTAGATAAAGGCATTTTTTTTTATTTAAAACATTTATTCGTGAGGATTGATATTTCAAACTATCTTTAGGGAATCATTTCATATTCTAAATGGTTTGTTTGATTATAAAATAGAGGTTAATAAGAGGCTTCGTTTAAACAAATAGACAAAATTAATGACTTACCTCACAATGGCGAAACTTTTTCATTCTTTGTGCCAGATGAATAAAAAAATTGATAAAACACCTTACTATTTTACTAGAACTTACCAGTTCGAAGCCAACTAGATCATTTTCTGGTTTAACTTTCTCTAATTTTTTTTTATTACATTGGCACGCATGGTACTTAATTTTTTTTATTTCTTGAGTTCAGCTAATATATATCTTAAGGTCTTCAATGACGAAAGCTATAAGAAGAAAAAAAATGAAAGACCTTTATGATGCTAAGTATTTTAAAAACAAATTAATGTGAGTTCTGTAACGGTCATTTAATTGTAGTTTTTCCCATCCGCAGTTAATTAAGTCGATTCGTTCACGACCAGCTATGTCGAATGGCTTTTATGAGGAATTCTTCTTTGCCATTTTCCTTCCCTCTTAGCTCCGGTTGATTAAAAAGAGTGATAAAATTAAAAAGAAAGCCCAGCGAAATGATGCAACAGCGAACGTTATTAATTCCGTTCCGACTGGCATTCCTGTGGCACTTGAAAAAGTTTTGCCTTGTGAGGATTGTAGTAGAAGAGCGTGCCATGAAGCGCAGTGTTCAATTACTTACTTCAATAATGTGCTCCCTTCCGTCCTTTCCTTGAATAGCCTCGACAGCACAGATGTCCAGGCCTCCGAAGAGCTCGGACACTTCATCCACCCATTTCTTGTAGCGTTCCGTCATTGGGATTTGTTCCAACATTGCAGAGCCCATATTTGCTTTCCAATTCCCAGAAATGGATTTGCGCCTAGATGTTACAAAATGGAGCTCTCAATAATTTCAATAGAATTGACATTCGTTTTCTTACCTCCATGTCAATCAGCAAATCCATCGCTCCGGAGCCATACTACACACTAAAGCTATTTGCTTGCACTAAGTAAATAAGCTTAAGCTTAGCTTGAGTTAAAAATGCTATATGACCATGAAAAAAACTTGCAAGTTTGTATAACATTTATTGTGAAAATTTTATTTAAAAATTACATCAAAATTTACTTAAATATTAATAATTCCTAAATAAATACACAAATAAAGACACAAAAACTTGATAATGTGAAAAGTTATTTCTATAAATTGAATTTTTCTGTATATGAGTCGACTTATTGAGAACATACAGTGAAATGTTGGATCAACGGCATGACAAAAGAGTAACTACTAAAATGTGTACAAAAATGCGTAGAAAATTGTTTGTTGTTGTACTAAATTGTTTATTGCGTACAAAATTGTTTGTTGTACTAAATTGTAGAAAAGTGTTTGTTGTTGTACTAAATTATTTATTGCGTACAAAATTGTTTGTTGCTGTATTAAATTGTACAAAATTGTTTGTTGCGCACAAAATTGTTTTAATGTATACAAAAAAAAAATGTATCTTACAGACCAGTGCGTTTCATAGACCTGAAAATATGTTATTGTAAATAAAATTTATATTTTACAATCTGCTTTTACTTACATAAAGGCCTTGTAATTGTAATTAGGGATAAATTCTTACACACAGTACTAATATTACTGAATTAGTTTTTTAAAGTATAATAAGGGTGGATCTCCAAATTTTTTAATCCAAAATTTTTCTATTTTATGTATCGTGTCTGAATCGTTACATTTATAATTTTACTTATCAGAAAAGAAATTAAAAATGACCTTTTTCAAAACAAATACTAGATAATCACGCATTTGAATAGGTCAAGCTTTTACAAAAACGAGAATATTAAATTTGAGGGAAACAATAATTTTTAAAGATTTAAAATAAAAAGCTTTCGTATGTATAGAGCTTCATAGGAAATGGGTTAATCTTTTCTTAGATCTTGAATGCCAAATGTACCAAGAAAAAGGCAACAGAGTGTTATTCGTATGGCACTATATTTTTGGTTATGGATTAAGGTTCGTAACAAAACTTGTGAGAGGATAAAAGGCGGAAATGCATCATGGCTATTTTTAGATTTAGGGAGCGAATGGAGAAGAATGAACCACATAAACCACAAGCCTATTGTCAAGCACACATCTGAATTATGTTAAATATAGATTTCTTGTAACTTTTGTGCTTGTAAGCATTATATAAATGTATGCAATTATGTTATTTAATTTGTAGAGCAATCCATGGAAAATAAGTTTTAAAACTGAAAAAAAATTAACGTTTGAAGACGATTAGAATTTTTTTTTAATTGAAAATTACAATGTATTGATATTTCTCTTTTCTAAAAACTTTATTTAGAAACGTACTATATTTGCTAGTGTAGAAGAACTTTTTTCTTTGAAAATAGGTCTCAAAAACAGGGTGTGTCTTCTATCCCGATATTCATTTTTTTTATTGCTTCCATTTCTGGAAAATTTCACCTTCCTTTTTTGCTTTGCGAAAGGGTCAAAGTTGCTTGGGACGCTGTGAAAAAACTGAGACAGTGGATAAATCACTTGAGAGGTTTGGCATTAGTAATGGGCAAGATGATACGGAAAATTTGTTGCGTTAAAGCTTAGATTCTGATTCAGAAAAAAATTTCAAGCTTTTCATTCACTCTAGAGATGAATTTCTGCATTTCAACCACAGAAGATTAAGAGGTGGTGATTTTTTTCTAATTAGATGATTAGGTAAGAGTGTTCTCTGTACTTCGACCGGCTAATTATTTTACATTTGAAAAATTAAATTTATTATATTTAAAATTAAAGGTGGCACAATTTTTAAATAAAATTCATTTTCCAGAAAATGTGTAAAAAAAAATGCATCTTACAGATCAGTGCGTTTTATAGACCTGAAAATAGAATACTGTAAATAAAATTTGTACAATTTGCTTTTACTTACATAAAGGCCTTGTAGTTGTTTCCAATTTTTTGCACGTGTATGTCATATTTAGCATCAATGAATGGTTCTACAATGCAGTACATTTTGCTGACAGCAACAAGACTAGCAACATCTTGAAAGTCAAAATGATTCTCCACTTTGAGTTTTCCAAGACCACCATGAGCATGACCAATCTTCACAACACTTGGATATTTCACTGCTGTTAACTGAAAGAAAAAAAAGAATATGTTAAGTGTGCATAGTTACAATTTTCCTAAGATACATTTTTTAATGCATCAGCGATTATTCATGAAAAATATTTTTTCAAGCACAAACAAACATTATTATTACTTGATGATGCGATAAAATTGTATACTTTGAGTAATATAGCTGCAACGATTAAATAGAAAGTGTAAAATCTGAAAGTCTAAAACCGCCTCCTCATTAGTCGACCACAGTTTGGAAAACTCGGCGGAACTTTTTTTGATGACACACCTTTTACCCCTTCTTCAAGTATCTTCAGTTCAAATTTGAACTCATTGTGACGAGTGTTTCTTTTTTTTTTTGTACAGCATTTTGAAAGTGGGACTTTAATTATAATCACCCTGTATATATATTGAATATAATTAATTTAAGTTCCACCCATCAAAAATATCATAATATTTTGAATGTCTTTTTTAATTTTTCCGTTATTTATAAAAAAAATATGTATTTAATTTTGATATTTTGAATTTGATTTAAATGCACGAAAGTAAATAAAAATGCCAATGTTGAATTTTTATTCCTCACTATAAATATTGTGAATTTTCTCTATTTCGGATGAAAACTAGAATAAGTTAATAGTAGAATAAGACAAATTAGAAAAGCCTTTGAACAATAAGAAAAGATCACGTGCTGGCTTCTTTCTTTTTTATTTATTTACAAAATGTCATCCATCACCGACTCCTTTCTCGAATATTTTGTCATTGTTGAAAATCTCCTCACGATATGAGTGGGCACCTAGTTGTCTACTATTCTAACCTTTCAAAGTCATTGCGGTCAAACGAGACACACTAGGTTTGTTAAATAAAAAATTTGCTGATTATAAATTGAATTCATTTTGATTTGTTTTCTTGAACAACACTTGGAAAGAGACTTCGGAAAACAGACTTTTTATTTAGATGAAGACAATAATCGTATGTTAAACAAATTCAGTAAGCAGTTGTGTAGTACTTTACAATGATTCCATTTTTTTTATTTGTCTATCTCCAGTGTGTTAAAACATGCGTCAATTAAATGCATAATTTTCATTAACTCTCTTGCAAGAATCTAATAATTTCTAAACAGCTGTTGATGAATTTATTTCGTAATAGTATGGTAATTCTTCATTTAAGAAATTTAATAAAATAAAATTTGTTTCTCATTATGAAGTTGGAAGTAAAATACAATTAATACTAAAATAACGTTATTTTTCAGTATTGCAAGATGTGTTATATAAAAAATTTGCTGGTTATAAATTGAATTTATTTCATTTGTTTTTTTTGAACACTCAGAAAGAGTACTTCGGAAAACAGAATTTTTATTTAGATGAAGACAATAATTTTATGTTAAACAAATTCTGCAAGCAGTTGTGTAGTACTTTACAACGTCTTTTTACCACTAGTTCCATTTTTTATCTGTCTAGTATGTGTTAAAACAGGGGTGGCCAACCCAAATGATCTTGCGGGCCACTTTGGAAATGCATCATGACTCCGCGGGCAGCATATAAAATTATATATCCCCTATTAGATTTAGACACACTATAGGCATTTTTTTAGTGAAAAATTGAAACATAATGAGTTATTATTTTTGTGTTTACTATTATTCTTACATATAAATATAGATAATGTAATAATGATACTAAACGCGCATTGTAAAGAAATATATAACACTAAAAATGAAATATGAAAAATATATAAATATAAATGAAATAAAAAGATGAAATCATTAAAAAATATTTATTTTACCAGTGCGATATTTGTTTCTCCACTCTTTCACTTAGCGTTTTGCAAATCGATCTCAATTTGGGTATTTACACATCGTAATGGGTGTTGCAGGTTAGCATCCGTTATGTTTGAGCGTGTTTTGTTTTTGGTCAATTTCTTTTTACAAAAAAAGGATTCGCAGGTGTAAGTTGAACCAAAAGCGCTAACAACTTGGACTAAGATTCTGGTTTACTTTTCTATCAATAACCAACTGTGTGTATCTAGGGATGGTTACTGCGTCACTTAAAGTGAAACATAAAACTCGTTATACTAGATGTTCCAAGATGCGAGCGCATTATGAGTTCGAAAAATCTAATTTAATTATTCTGCGAAATTCTAACTGTAAACTCATACATAAAACAGGCAATATCTGTCTATATTTGCAAGAATATTATTTTAAATTCAAAGTTAATTTCTTCTCATAATTTTGACAGTTCATTTTTGAATATATGGATGCACACATAATGTATTTTTTAATGTATTGGTTTTCACTACTATGGCTATTATAAAATAAATATATTTTGTAAAAGTGTGATAAATCTCACGGGCTGGAAAAATATTTAAGGCGGGCCGCGGGTTAGCCACCCCTGTGTTAAAACATGCGTCAATGAAATACATAATTTTCATTAACTCTTTTGCAAGAATCTAATAATTTTTAAAGAGCTGTTAGTGATGTTATTTCGTAATAATGTGGTAATTCTTCATTTAAGAAATTTAATAAAACAAAATATTTTTCTCATTATGAAGTAAAATGCAATTAATACTAAATTAGAGTCATTTTTCAGTATTGCAAGATGAAGTTCAAAGGCATTCATTTAAAGCACAAATAGTTCAAGTATGTAAAGTTCAAGGATATCTATTCAGAAAAAGATAATTTAGACAATGTAGAGTTTATAGTTCAAAAGGTTTTAATTCTCTCGTTGTCTCAAGGTCTCTTTACTTTAAGACTCATTAGGTTTTTACTTTTTAAAAAGAAGTTTGTAGAATCTACATTAAATGGAATTAATATTCTAGTTATGCATAATTCTTATTTCAAATGAGTGTACAGGTTACTTGTTCAAAATTATCTGTCACGACAAAAGATATTTTCAATTTTATAACGTACACAAATTGTAATACCTTTATAAGTCAGCACTAACAATAATTTTAACCAGAGAAATCTTTGACTCTAATAAAAGTAGAATTATTTACAAGCAAATATTGTTATTTTTATTAGAGTCAAAGATGCTAACATACATGCAAAGAAAAATGTATGATTAAAATAATTATTAACGTGGCAAATAGAAATGGTGATGTTATTCATTTTAAGTCTTAGAGTTTAATAACTGCTTTTTTAGTGGCTGCATATACTAACAAGTATATACAGATTCATACACTTTTAAGAAGTATTTCTGTACAGCAAACCGAGAATCCATGAAAGGTTTCTTCTCTGATTAACGAATTTGACATTTCAAAGTCTGCTTGAACAAAGTATATAAAAAATAAAAAAATAAAAATTTTTATTATAATAGAAAAAAATTAAACTATTTTTTTCAAAAGTTTTTTTTTATAGAAATAAATTATTGATTAAGTAATGGTTTCATTCTTTGTCATATTGATCACGAATTTTTGAAATATTTTTAAAATTATCAGACATCGCGACTGTTGCTGCAGAATCTACTAAATTAAATGAGAAAATTCTTTATGGACTTAAGATTCTAATAATTTATTACTGCAAACTGCAAGAGAGTTGTAATGTAAGCACTGGTTCTTCTGATTCTTCACACATTTATTAAGCACAATTTACTACAAAATTCCAGAATCTACTTGACAGTTTGGGTACACATGGTGGCAAAAGTACAAGGAGTGTAATTGGCTTTTTAGAAGATTGTTACCAAACATCGCAACTGTTACTGCAGAATCAATAGTCAATATCTAAATTAAAAGTGCAAAATTTGTATAGTATTAATAAATAAGATTCTAATAATTTAGTACGGCAAATTGTAAGAGAGTTGTAACGTAAGCACTGACTCTTCTGATTCTTCACTTTATTAAGCACAATTTACCACAGAATTTCAGAATCTATTTAACAATTTGGGTACACATGGTGGGAGTATGGGAAGTACAAGGAGTGCAATTGACTTTTTAAAGGATTGTTACCAGTAAATGTAATAAAGTTCGTTCATAAATCAGTGACCCAGCTTCATAAAACTAAGATAATTGCAATTTTTTATTTGAAATTCCCGCCCATAAAATTACCCAGTTATGAAAACAAGTGCATTCTTCAATGTGGTTTTACCAAGCATTTTTTTTTCTTTTCTATGACGGCATCATTAATGATGAAACTTCTTGAAGAGCTTAATTGCTGAGCAAATAAGAAATATGTACAATATCTAGGAGGAGCTTCTCACCTCCAAATGCACTTCCAAATGGGGAAGGCAGGCAAAACTTTTCGTAATCTGTTGACCAGATGCTTGTGAGACAGCTGTCTGGGCCGAGTGTTGCCGCGTTCCTGGGCGGAATTCCGCGTGTGGGTGGGCCCTTGGAATTGTTTTATATGTTCGGAACCTTTCCATGAGGCGAATGTGTAAAAACAGGGAGAGAGGGTGCTGCGCGATATTTGTGAATGGAAGGTTACCGATGAGGCAGTTTAACCTAGAATAAGTATTTTGGGGCCATCCTAAAGGTAAGTAGAGAGGAGTGTCTTTGGTTTTGGGAAGTTAGTGGAAATAAAGAGGAAGTTCTTCGAATCAGAATGAAGCTTCACCTAACACCATATGGCATATTAAATGCACTTCATTGTTTGAAGGAAAGCAGAAAAGGCTCTTCTATTGTGCCTTAAAACATCAGAATTGATTAGTTATGAAGTAACGTGTCTCGACAAATCAAACATAAAATATAATGATGAAAATATATTTCTTACGAAAGAAGTAACAATGAAATCAAAATATCAGATTCGGGTTCTAGTTACTGAAATGTAATATCAAGCTATGTACTAAAGAGCAAGTAAATATAAAGCATGCTAGTTGAAAATGTCAGCTAATTCAGAAAATATTATCATATCACATAATTTTTTCTCTCTTTTCTGAACTTTTTTTTTTCTTTTGAAGAACTTTTCTGGATATTTTAGAAAAATTAACATCAATATAAAACAAATGAAAACTATTTGATTTATTTGATAAACAAAGCTATAATTGATTATGCAATAAGAAAATTCGTAATATGCAGACTAAATGTAAAAATACAAACAAAATGAAAAAAAAAAAAATAGTCGAACACAATACCGTCTAACAGTAATTTTAATTCTTATTTTTAAGTGCTTATAAAACATTTGTAGATAAATAATCTACGATTTATTTTCATAGTAATGAAATTCTGATGTCAATCTTGCTAAGAGCCTATTCGATTTCTTAACACAACTAAACCAACTTATGTCATCCGAGTACATGAGAAAGTTATCTACAGACTTCAACACTTAAAAAAACATAAACTTATTCACTGAAATAAAATTTATACAACAGATCTTTATGTCACCGGATAAATGATGCTGAAATCGACATTTCATCAGCTGCTTGAACTGATTTTCTTAAGTTACTGCTTCATGACTTGTGACTGCGACGAGTTTTTGTGAGACTGAGACTTCAATGGTTCATTTAATGAAAGCCAAAGAATATTTCTTTCACGCTAGCTTGCATCTGCCTCTTCTTCTGACTTATAAAAACTAACGTAGGTGATCAACAAGATGACATCTTGTCAACGCCGAGCTTGTACCCCGAACCTTTGGCAAATAAACCACTGACCCAGTTATGTCTTGTTAACATCGATCAAAACTTCGCCTTTCTTCTTCCTGTGTATTTTTTTAAAATTCCTTCCGACAAAACAGTAGAGAAAGACTTGTAGGAGATGTGTGTATTAAACTGCCTGTTTCCCGGAATGTATTTTGATTGCATGGACCTTCTGATTACCCACTGCCTACTCTTTTGCTTCATTAGGAAGCATTTGAAGAGACCGGAAGTTTCCTTTCGTTTGAAGAGTTAATCTTCAAGTTGCCTTTTATAGAGCTGAAATAATTTCTTTGCATTGTAGATTAATTTGAAGGGTTGTTATCGAGTGTCATGTTACATATCCTTCATACCAAGAATAGGAGGGTGTAGTTCTTTTCGATGCATAGTTTCTAGGTCTGTCATGTTACTCATGAGTTGGTATAGGATCGTGAGAAGCTAAAAAGTTGAATTTTTCTTGCACAATTTGAAGTGCTTAAAGGAGGAAGATTGATATCCGATAAAAAAGTGACCTTGACTCATAGAAGATTCAGAATGCTGCTGTTGAAAACTAATACAGTTAAGTTCACAGTTTTAAATAGTGAAAAAGATAGATTAATTATTACTAAAAAAGAAATATTTTAAAGAAAAATATTTATTTTATATTATCATTATGTTTATTATTCTATCTATGGCTCTGTTTTTCCAACTTCAGATGCAATAACTATGCATTTAAACACAAAGTATTCAGAGAAAAGCAATACTATTCAATCTTTAGAAATAATTGATATAACGTACAGGATTTTTAATTAATTCTCAGATGAAAATAATATTAAAGAAATCATTAAGTAAATAGCGATAAAAATTGTTTTTAAAGAGGATGAGAGGAAATTGAATAAAATGCAGAATAACTTCAGCCTAATTATTAAGTTATTAACTATATTCTTCTTCTATATAATTATTATAATGATTAGGTTGATTGTTATTAAAAATTTATAAGTAGTAGAAACGTATACTTCTTTCAAATTTACTTAATATATTTTGGATTGGTTTAAATTATTTTACTTTTTAAATATGAAGTTTGTACCATGTAGAGTAAATAATCTGTTCAATTAAGTGTTATGTAAAATAGTCCTTAACAAACTGAGATAAAAAAATATAGGTAAATTTAATTTAATTTATTTTATTTCAAAACCGCATAAGAATATACTCAGGCTAATATTTGTTTCTTTTTAATAATATTAAAAAAAATTTTTTTTTATTCACAAGATTAAAAGTTTCATTACGGAATTCAATTATGATGATGAATTTTTGATTGAAAAATTCCATTACGGAGATCAAGTGATGTCAAACACATAATTTGGCAAATGTTACTACAGAAATTAATTGAACTGAAATCTGGAATCGGAAAGCATACTTGACGTAAAATAAGGATGGATGTGAAAAAGAAAGCAGTATAAAGGAATAAGGCTTAAGTTTAATTCTTTTCAGGGGAAAAAACCCATTCATAGTATTTGAACAATCTAAATACAGATTAATCTCCTTCTTTTCTCACCCCTAAAAAGATTTTGATTCTTTCTCCATAATAAATAAATACGTGTTATCTTAAATCCTTGAGACAGGATTAAAATGCATGTAAAAAAAATCAAACTATAAACAAAAACAAAATACCTTAGTTAATTAACCCTTGTTTGTGATGATAATTTTTGTTGGTTTATTTCTGAGGTCACTTAAATAAAAATATTTATCACTTCCTTGTCATCAGTATTTTTCCAAATTTATATTTAGCTTTGATTTGAGCAGATTTTATGAATTGTTCTCCAGTTTCCAGTTATGAATTTTTCTCCAGTTTCCAGATATGAATTTTTCTCCAGTTTTTATGAATTGCTCTCCTGTTTCTAGTTATGAATTTTGCTCCAGTTTTTATGAATTGTTCTCCAGTTTCCAGTTATGAATTTTTCTCCAGTTTTTATGAGTTTTTCGAAAAAAAAATTAGGGCTCTCATTTTATAACTAGTTTAAAAACGATTTGTTAAATATAATTCAAATTTAAATTAAAGCGCAAGATGATATAATTTTTTATTGGATAATGCAGTTAATTAAAATTAATTTGTAATATTACAATACAATTACAATTTTTGAATATTACAATTTTTTTAAAACCTCATTTTTAATTTTTGGGAAAAAAAGGAAAAATGTGGGGGATTAATACCTATACATAACTATCAGAAATGAACAGCTTGAACTTTCCAATTTCAGTTTTCTATCAAAGCAAGTTTCAGAAGAATTGTCTTGCTTTAGAGTTTGTTAAACTCTTAGTGCAGAATTGAATATTTTAAGTATATATATTAATATACTTCGAGCGAAAGTTCTTGGTGAAGTTTAACGCTTTCAAATTACAGAGACACATTTCAGGGTGGAGCGAAACAAGCAAAAGAGGGTGTAGGTTCAGAACCATAAAATACATACAAAGAATTTATGCCAGAGAATGTTCTTTTTTGAGCAAACATGGCTCCCTTTTCCCTCTTCATGTATTCCATCCCTAAGGAAATTCTACCAGAAACTGTCTTTTCAATTCTGTATACCAGAGGCCACCAAGTGCCGTATATTTACAAATGAAAGCAGTAAACAAAACTTAAAAGGACATGGAAATAGTTCATAATATACAAAAAACAACAACAATAAGCAATATTGTAACTAATATAATAGAAAACTCAATAAATTTATAAATGGAAACTAACTGTAAATATACAAGCTAACAAATTCGTCAAATTGGCACATTTATGCAGTTTTAATAAATCCATAATAAAAATCAATTTATTTAATATTGATTAATTCAACAAAATATTTTAAATTTACTAATAGTAGGGTAGTAACAATATATAAACTAGAAATATTAAAAACTCTTAAGTTTATTTTTCTGTTAGCAAGTCACCAATCCAATATCTCATCAATCTTATCAATTTCTTCAAATCCATTATTTGATTTTACAAAATAAGGTAAAATTAACGTAGCACACAATATATTCTTTAAGATGTAAAAATAATTTAAAAGGGTAAAGTAAAATGAAACGTATCGTCAATCGTTTAGGAAACTAAATAACACTCATTTACTCATAATCATTTTTGCTCCTCAGTAACGATTAAAATAAATCTTTTCGATATCATAGCAAGCTAGAAAAAAGAGACGTCACTGAAATGAAATTCGACAACCGTGAAATTTGGTAAGAGATAATACAAAAGGCAACCTCAGTAGTTTTTGCACAATACTTGGCAGCAGACATGCCCGGCTAACCTAAAAGCAGCTTTCGAAATACCAAGCAGTTTTTTCCTCAATATTTAATTAATCTATTTATTAATATTGGATGGTGTAGCACTTATAGCCCTTTTTAATGTTTATAAGAGGTCATTGATTTATGTGAATTTTTCAGTTATTGGTACCAGTTGTGCATTTTTTATAAAGCATTTCTTTTGTAAGTGTTGTCTTGTTATCAACAATACCATAGTGAGATGGAATTCATATCAACATATAACTATAGATAGAAAACCGATTGTGTAGAAAATTGGCAACCCCAAATAATTAATTTTAATCCGTTTATTGATATTAGATGGTTCTTATAGCCCTTTTTATTTTTTATAAAAAGTCACTGATTTATGTGAGAATTTCTCTTATTAGATTTGCTGCTTATTAGATTTTATAAAGTAACTCATTTGTAAGTGGGATCTTCTTATCAACAATATCAGAGTAATATGAAATTCCTAACAACGTATGATAGTTCGACCATCGATTGCGGGAATAATTGGCAAATCGCAAACGTAAAATAGAACAGTTTAATAGGGGAGAAAGATATTATCGTAGGGGCTTTAATTACAATAAAAATAATTTCACTTAATAATAAGAAAACTTTTAAATTATATAACATAAAAAGGAAAAATTAGATATAAAAAATTACTCAATAACTATTCAACTTTTTCTTTTTGTGTTGTGCCAAGTATATCTCACTAGCATCCCTAACAAGTAATAGATTTGTCCGTTTCCACTTTTAAAACGCATGATTGCTTTACAGTATATGAAAATTGCTGACGATTTAGAACTAGCGTTTCTTATAACTAAAACATTTGTTGTTTTTCTTAAATTCTGAGGGAAACAAAGGCTCCTTAATATGTTGGAAAGAGTTTTCATTAATTTAATGTATTTAGTATAATTGTTACAAATGAATTTAATTTAAGGTTGGAAAAACACTATAAATTGGGATTTACTAGTCAGATTAGAAGGATCAAAAATACGTTGACATGGCAGAAAAAAAAACAAGAACGCGTAAACTAGAGCAATAAACAGAAAACCGCAAACAATTTGTGGTCAACCACCTTTAAAAAAAGATAAGGGAACAAAAAATAGGGAAAACCAACTTTTCGTAACATGAGACCATGAACTATTTTTGAAACAAATTAAGAAAGTGTTAGGAAAGTTGGATCATCAAAATATTTGCTGTGAAATGTTAAATAGTGAGTTGAATAAAATAAAATTAGTGACAAATAATATTAAACGTTATTTACAATTTCTAAGTAAATGCGCCTTTATTCATTTTCATCTAAAAAAGAAAGTTTGTGATTTGTGAAAGTCGATGATTTGTTGATTTGCATTGTTTTTCCATTTATTTACAGAAGTTGCGGTTATTTATTACGTTTTTCACTATCAGTTATACATGTATATATCAATGTTTGTTGCATATACGTTACAGGGTGATTATAATTAAAGTCATACTTTCAAAATGCTATAAAAAAAGAACCACTCGTCACAAATGAGTTTAAATTTGAACTGAAGATACTTGAAGAAGGGGGAAGAAAAGTTTCAAAGTGTAGTAATAGATGGCGTTTTAAGCAACATAAAGAAAGTGCATTCGACAGCCAGTGATATTTTCAATCGAAAATACACTGGCATGAATTACACATTAAACCAACTGTAGTGTTCAATGGCTTGATTGTTTCGATTTTTTGACGGAAAACATGACTTCCGAGTCATTCAACAATTGTGAACACTGTTAATGGAAAGCCCATCTACCACGGCAAGGTCATACCAAATTGGATGGGAAAAATCGGTGTAACTGTTTTTTGATGCCATACCGTTTCCCGGTTCTTCAAGTATCTTTAGTACAAATTTGAACTCATTGTGACGAATGATTCTTTTTTTTACAGCATTTTGAAAGTGGGACTTTAATTATAATCACCCTGTACATGTAATGTATGTGTGTACAATATGTGTAATGCATGTGTATAATAGTGTTTGCAATACTTATGTATAATACATGTAATGTATGCATATGCATACATTCCACTACACATTTGTTGTTTGTCGTGTTATATTTCCTTGAGCCAAAACACTAAAGAAAATCTAAATATTCCTTTATAAGTTTATTTTGAATAACTTTTCGGATCAGTCCTTTTGCGATAACGCCCACACATCTTTTGAATTACTTTCAGTAAAGTACATTCCTTTTGCTATTCCTCTCGTCTTTTAAGGTCTTCGGATATAATGTAGAATTTCAAAAAAGCCTTCTATGAAAAATACAAATTTTCCTTACATTCATAAATTTTTCATGCATTTTTTTGAAAGAAATTTGGGTTGTTTAAATATTCGCGAAACACCATAAATATTTTAACATATCAATACAAATATATTTTAACATATCAGTAAAAATATATTTTAACATATCAGTAAAAATATATTTTATAATAATTATATCAGAATTTGTCATAAAAAGTATATCGTGAAATTTCTAACCTTAGATTACATTGGTTGAATTCTCGGAAAAATTTGATTATTTTATTTTGTATTAAACAGCTACGAAATATTAGTAATGACTTGATTTTTCAATTATTCTACATTCAAAATTTGAAAAATTAACCAATGTAGCAATATACATAAGTATCCATATTTTATCCGGAATTTCACTAGAATCTGTCACGAAAAGTTTGTCATGAACTTGTTAACTTTAGATTCTATCGATTGATTTCTTGAGAAATTCGATTATTTTATTTTGCATTAAAATAGCTACGAATTATTAGTAATTACTTGATTTTTCAATTATTCTACATTAAAAAATTGAAAAATTAACCAAAGGCAACAGCATATTTAAGTATCCATATTTTATCCAGAATTCGAACCGAAACATTTTAACATATTATACAATAAAACTAAGATAAAATCTTTTAGTCACTGATGAAATATTTTAGTGATTTTAGTTTGAATTAGTGATTTTATCTTGTGACTCAGCTCCAAAATTAACAAGGGGCTGAATGAGTAACAGCGATTCAGCCCTTGCTTATGTCATAAAGATTAACTGTCTCTGTATTGCCAGCTGCATTAGAACAACAACATAAACAAAATTTGAAATTCAGCTATAATTGCTAAAAATTAAAATACATCTATTCATACAATCCCAGTGCATAATTTTTAAAAAAATATTTAGCAGCTTTAGAAAAAAAAATACAAAATATTTACTGGACAAAAATCAGCTTAAAAAGAAAGAAGAAAATTGACATTGACACTTCTTGAACTCGAGCACAGTTCTAATGGAAGCTTTTAGAATATCTGACGCTTGTCTAATTACTGCTTCATCCACGATATGAATGTTATAAAACCCACATGGACATCAATGACTCGAACTAAATTAGGGCAACGTCTACATTCAATACCCATTTAGATTATTTTTTGTAAGTCGAGTAACGTAGGATTGCAGTTGTCGTTTTACACTACGGCGATCATTCAGGAAACGCATCATGATGTCACGGCGTGACGTCAAGATTGCGTCATCTTCCGTCTATAGGCAGTTGGGGAAGGGTCACCGGGATGGTTGGTGAAGACGTTCGCTCTCAAGACCCACGTGTTTCCAGAAGAAATTGTACTTTCTCACCCTACCCGCTGCTTGTCATGAGTGTGTATTTTAATATCCTAATCACTCATGCCGACGGCATTTTTTCCGCGATGATGCAATGTTGAAAAAATATATTCCGTTATGTGTTTCTCAGTAAAGCAATTTTATGTATCATCCCGCAATTCAGTTAAACCGAACACGGCAGGAAACAGTAATCGTCAATCCGGCAGATAAAAAACCGGAACTCACTTTTTTTTTCTTATGCCAGTTTTTTTTGTGCTGTAGGCAAAGAGAGTCATAGATTGTGATTAGTAGTTTTTGTTTCATTAAAATTGTCAAAGAGAGAGGTAGTAATAACAGAGCAAATGCTTTTATATGTAAATACACGCCCATCTGAAACATTAATATGTGTGCGAAAATGGGCACGATGATGTAATTTTTGACCTACCCAACAACTGAATCTCATATGGAATGCTTATCGGAAGTTATGGTAAAATGAACTTAATGTAAAACAAGCAGTAGAGTTATTGTATATTGTTACAATTGAAGCTGACGTTGTCTGCTAAATCTGCTAGTTTGGCGTGCTCAGTTATGTAAATATGACAGTGAGGGATAAAATTTCAAATTTAGGAATAATTGCTATCTCTGTTAAATCTGCTAGTTTGACGATGTTCACTTATGTAAATAAAGTGAAGGATAAAATTTCAAATGTAGCAATAATTGCTATCACTGTAATATCTGTTAGTTTGGCAGTGCTCAGTTATGCAAATATAGCAGTGAGGGATAAAATTTCAAATTTAGGAAAAACTACTATCACTGTTAAATTTACTAGTTTGGCGGTGCCAGTTATGCACATATAACAGTGAGGTATAAAATTTCAAATTTAGAGATAATTGCTATCACTGTTAAATCTGCTGGTTTAGCGTGCTCAGTTACAAAAATATAACTGTGAGGAATAAGATTTAAAATTTAGTAAGCACTGATGTCACTGTTAAATCTGGTAGTTTAGCGTGTTCAATTATGTAAATATAACAGTGAGGAATAAGATTTAAAATTCATTAATAACATCACTGTCGTAATGCTGTAATGTTTTCAGTATTTTAAATATTTATTTATTTATTTTGAAAAATGAAAGATGCTTTTTCATTCTACATTTAAAAAAATTTTATTCACACAATATTTTATTAAGTTAGAGAGCATTTGAAAATAGGAAAAAAAATTTTAATTTAAAATTGGACGCATTAGGCTAGGAAGTAATTAGCATCATGTTTAACTTTTATTTAAAATTAAAATAAAATAAATTTTTACATAATTTTCAGAAGAACGTTAAAAATGTTTTTAATCTTTTTGAAAAAATGAAAAGAGATAAAGTCTTTACAAACGTACGGAAAATTTGTATGGGAAAATTTAGTAGAATTTTGCTAATATTCAAGTAAAAATTATTGTCACTAACAGGAATTTTTTTAATTTAAACTATTTCATTTAAAAGTGATTTTTTTAAAATTTAAAAATGGAATATTAAAACTGGAATTCATGAGTTATATTTACGGGCGTTGAACAATATAAATATAGCAAAGTTCAAATCATTTATCTTCTTTCAATTTACTCATGTAATTCAATAGACATGATATATGATTATAAACATAACTTTAATGTTTACTAATTTAAACAAAAAAAAAATGTTAGGAAATTACAGATCTTGAAAAAACTGGGCATGATGAAGAAGGATATGATTTATAATTATATTAATTCTGGAAAAGGATCAATGGAACTTTTTACGCTGTTATAGAAAAGAAAATGCAAAATATCTACCTTATGTTAGAATTATTAATGAATATTTTATCTTAGATTCTATCGTGTATAATTTTTCAAATTCTTGTCTTAAATATAAAAAAAAATGTGTTTTCAAAATCAAGTTAAGTTATTTAATAATATTTAAAAACTTATGAAGAACTAATCATTTTTCAAAAGAAAAAATATTTATAAATGTCTTGTATCATTCCTTCTTCCGTTTTACTTATACATATATACATGGATTTAAAAAAAAAAAAAAATTGCATGTTTCGAATAGTCGATTAGATTCTTTAGCATATAAGCAAAGAATATGTTATTAAAATTGTAAGTCTCATTATTAAGTAAATTATTTAATAATCTTAAAAGCTTAACCATAACTTATAAAAAACAATTTATTTTCAAAAGAAATAACTATATACACCTTCTGTCGTTTCTTCTCCCACTCTCTCATGCATATATGCACGTGTTCTAGGAAAAATTGCATATTTCGAATAGTCCATTAACAGATTCTTTAACAGATATGCTAAGAATGCTAATTCATGTGACATTTAACTTTACAAAACTGCAGGTGCAAGGAATTTATTGGCAAACGTATATTTCACCATTTAGTATTAAAATCTGCAATATTTATGTTTTGCAATAATTTAGCTATAAGCTTTTATAATAATAAACTTATAACTTAATTATTACAAATAGCTTAGCTTTAATAAAAACTAAGATTGTAAGCAATTTCATGTGTTTAGATCCCGATAAAAATTCAAGATATGCAGTAGAGAATGAATCTTCTATTCGAACTAATAAATCGCTTCTTGATATGTCACATAAAGAGAGAGAATAAGCTATAAATTCGGTTAAAAATTAAGTTCTTGACAATAATGGATTTTGTATTAAGCATTGGCCCGGGAATACTCTGATTTATAAATATTAAAAAATATTTAATTAAAATATTAAGATTATAAAAAAAAAATAATTTTCCAACGGTCTTATTATTCATTTTCCAATAGTTCTTTTTCAAATTATAGAGTGCCATTAATTCTTTAACTAAATTTTTGAATATTCTTCTGTGAAACGGGATTTTTCGAAAAAGTAAATTACTGATAATTTTATCGGTAAATAGGATGTTTAAATAATGCAACAATTTTAATCACAAGAACCTAAAAGTAAATACTATCACTAAAGTATGTTTTCGTCCAAAATGTTCATAAGCGAATTACAAAATCGACGTTACTTCACTAGAACCGTCCTTGTCTGTTAATAAGCCAAGAAACAGAAGGCATCTCTCATTAGCATCCTTGGCATTAGCATTTTTGTCATTTTTCCATCATAAACAGGAAGTCGAGAGAGAATTTCAAGTGGCTTGGGCGTTATGCGGTGACTTACGCAGGACCCTGGACATCACGACTATTTTGAGGATCCACTTTACGTGAAGTGTTCGCTCTTCAATTTTCATTCCATCCATTAAACCCTTGACAGCCACGCTTTGTGTAGAGCCAGGATTCTGTTTTTGCCATAATTGTGGAAAAAACAAATTCCAAATTCGGATCCTAAACGGATTTTATGGGATTACCAAGTCAAGAATTTTTAGCACGGATACGAAGTTCAACGGACTTTTTCTACGACTTATTTTGGATGCAGCAAAACAACAAAACTATGTAGCTACTGGCGACCTCCTTATTTATCTATTAAAGCGGTCTTTGTTTCGTCTATGCACTCTGATGTGTATTACGATTCAGTTTTTTTTTAATCATTCATTAGCTTTCATGCAATTACGTTATTTGATATCTGCGATCACGTAAGTGAATATAACGCGTTCTTGATTAATGGATAAAATTAAGCAGGTTAAATGCGCGTGAATAAATGCATTAGTTTTTTATAAGCCACTAGATGAACGAATCGCCATTTTTGCTTTGCAATGCTGTTTTCTTTTAGAAAAGAAAGGAAGTTAAATAACTTTTTTTGTGTGTGCAAACAAATGAATTATCATACAAAAATGAATGGTTCGTTTCCAACTGACACAAATAAATAATTTTTAATTAATTAAACAAAATGTAAAACAAACATTTAAACGAACTCGGAATTTTCATGCCTCTTAAAAATTAAGCTCTCTGTTGACTCAAGGGTACATTTCTTTTAGATGTGTAGTTTCACCACCGATTGTGTGGATAGGTAATGTTCCGGTTTTGAGGCGGAAATGGACGAAATCATTATTTGTTTGGGGGAAGGGGGAGTTAGACACACGCGGCGTAAAACAATTTTGAAAGAAAAAAATTCAGAACATTCCATCCATTAAAAAAAAACATTACAAAAAAATTATTTTTGTTGTAATTAAATCCCTTACTAAAAGTAGCTCCAGTCATTTTTTGCATACCATTGCTAATCAGAGTTGAGCCTAAAGTTTAAAATGGATTCCAAACCACTAACAAACATATATGCCGCCGCTGGGTATTCGAACCTGATGAGCCAAAGATCAGAGCGCTACCCACTTGGCCATCAGGTCGCTTGTCGAAGGGTACGACTTGAAGCCGATAGTACGACGTGGACGCTAGTAAATTTTCCACATAATCGGTTGTCAATCTATAAGCATGTCACGCATGTCAATCTATAAGCATGTCATAAGTATGAGGAGATATAGGAATATTTGCTTTCTTAAAAATTAAACTACTTAAACGTGTAGATAACAATTTTGATTGAAGTTTTAAATTTCTACTTAATTTTTTCGTTAACCCCTTTTTCTATTAATATTTATTTATAATGATACATAAATTATACCGAATTATTTATATCAAAATGCAAAATAATAGATTGCATTCAGTTTTCTTATCTCAAATTTTGTGTATTTCCAGTTTTAATCTGTGGTGTGATGTTATTACCTTTAGATTTTTTGATTTCTTTAATTTAAAAACGTAGCAATCAAAATTCAACAATAAAAGTTACTTTGAAATTTTAATATATTCCTGTTTGACTTTGAAATATTTAAAAATAAGGGAATGAAAAAACTGATATCGAAATTTCTCTTAAAAAGAGAAACTGCAAAGAAAATAATTAAAAAAAATTCAATGTATCGAAGTAATCGTTTTAGACTTTTATTCGCAGCATTTTTTATCTCGCGTAAAAATAAATGTTTATTTTTTTTTTCATTTTCCTTTTTGTTCCATTAATTAGGCTTCATAAGTTCAAAAATTAAATGCTATTCATTTCCTTTTAGGGGAAAAGTATTTGTTCCTTAATAGTCAAATATTGTTAAAAAAAATTCTCATCTAAAGCAGTCACGTTACCCATTATATAAAAAGATTAAATAAAATATTTAAAACGCTTCGCAAAATCTTAAGATTCAAATCGAGTACTGTTTAAATCAGGGGAGGGGGCAACCCGCGGCCCGCCTTGAACATTTTTCCGGCCAGCGAGATTTATCACACTTTTACAAAACATGTTTATTTTATAATGACCAAAATAGGGAAAACCAATGCATTAAAAAAATACATTATGTGTGCTTCCATATATTCAAAAATGAAGTGTCGAAATGATGAGAAAAAATTAACTTTGATTTTAAAATAATATATGACAGATATATCTTACGAATATATGATAGATATTTTCCGTATTGCCCGTTTTATTTATGAGTTCACAAAATAATTAAATTATATTCTGCGAACTCATGATGCGCGAGCATCTTGGAACATCTAATGTAACAGGTTCGAATATAAATATAAAAATGTCTAATCTAAATCTAAGATGGGGATATATAATTTTATATGCGATCCGCGGAGTTACGATGAATTTCCAAAGTGGTCCGCAAGATCATTTGGATTGACCACCCCTGGTTTAAATAAAGTTATAAGAAGCAGAAACCTCGGAATTCTTTATCCTAATAAATACAACGAATACTATTTATTTATTCTTACTTATATATTTTAAACAGATATCAATAAAATAACAATAACTATCTGATAACATTTCAAGTATAGGAATTCTTCAAATATCTTTACAACGCACAAAGACGTTTATTGCCTAACTTTTGTAAATGCTTCAGTACTCCACAAAACTCTTCAAAAACAAGATAAGAAGTGATAGCACACACACATAAAAAAAAGGCAAAAAGAAAGAAAGGGGTACGGAAAAACAACGTACATTTTCTCCAATCTTAACTTCTTCGATCGTGTCACATCTAAGAGTCTAAAGAGATAAATTATCTGCTCGTTGTTGACTGTTTAACAGATGCGAGTCATTTTTTACTTAATCGCACCGAAAGCCGTCAAAACCTCCTTGCGGGTGGTCTTTTCTCAGTAACTTTCCATTCGGATCAACGTAATTGGATGGTATTTTGTTCTAATGAATTGGAATAACTTGGAGCTGGAATAGAACAGTCTAGTTTACGGTCTATTTATTTAGCGAAAATGCTATAAAGTGTTCAACAAGTCGTAAGATTCAACTCCTATTAAACAAGTGAATGAAATTTAAATCTTTCGAGTTGCTGTTATTAATGAATCAATAAATAATAATCATTTGGTTTTATTTCTATCAAATTCTTTACATAAAAGTGATTGACTTAGTGCTCTTCCATGCGCTTTTGCGTTACAGAAAGTACGATTCTGTAAGAGCCGAAAAATTAGAAGATCGAAATAGAATCCAGTCATTATGTGTTTTTGCGTGCCATGCGAATACACTCTACAGAGGTTAATTCTTTTTAAGCAATGTTAGGAATTCATTTTATCAAATATTTCCAAATGTATACGCTTATAGAGTAATAATACTGATTATTGAATTGAATAATTTTTACTTTTAAACACATCACAATTTATTGATGGAAGTTCAAGATGGAAAGATTACCCGTTTAAAGTCAAAGAGTCAGTCTGGAACATTCTGGTGTTCAGCACGTTTGGATTCTGAAGCGAGGGAGCTCAGTTTGAAATATCATAAAGTGAACCTAATTGAAATATCACTTGTTTATGCCAGTTACTTTTTCTTTTCTTCATACCTCACTCCTGTGTCTAGGCCTATGCAATCCCATATCAATAAAAAAAAAGTAAAGGTGGAACATCTGTGGACCTCATGTATAACAACAACATGTATAGCAACAACTGCAACAATGGATGAAAAGCAACAAGCCTTGATTGTTATCTGACTTAAACCTCAGTCCTCCTGCACACTAACTTCACACGTTGCCACATTGACACTGGGCCACGAGTTGGTCTATGCCAATTATTGTCACATTCAAATCTGCAGGCTGGAAATAAATCTTCCATTTGGTTTGAGGAGACAGGTAGAAAGTGTAAAACTTCAAAATGCAACTCCTGGATGTTTAGCTTCAAGTAGTGACGATAACAAGAACCACCAATGTGGTGCACGCATTATAGAATGCTCAGCAAAATAAGAGTGTTTATGACCCGATGCATACTAGAAACGTAAACGCTCTTGCATTAAAAAAGCTATTTAATGCTTGTACTCTACTCGTGTGCAGTTTGCGTGCAGGAGGGCTCAGTTTCGAATCCATTGGTGGCATTCGTTGCAGTCACTGACTTTAGAAAGAGGAGACTCAATGATGTTTGTGGTAATATATATAAAGAATCTCGTATCGATAATCAGACTACCAGGTGGGAGTTTTCTGGGTTTTCTTTATACAACACGCAAATGCGAGGCATTTACCCCTAAAAGATCTCCCGGATGGTACTATCCTTCCTTTAATGCCTGCCGGTGATCTGTTTGTAGTCTACACGAGGCCCACCGATGTTCCACCCTAACCTTTCTAATTGGTAGGGCCTATATAGATCTACGTGAGGGAGTAAACTGGATAAAAGAAAAGAAAAAAACCAATGTTTGCCTTTCAGTTTCCAATAGGGATTGGTGTATTTTTTAAGAAAAAAAAAGAGTAAAATTCCAAACGTTTATTCAAGTGATACATTTATAACTTAATTCATATGTACTTCAGTATACAGTTCATTCAAGTGAATGTCAACATATTGCCCTTAAATAGTTTGTATTACCAGTTAATTTACAGTACCTAATCCAATGGAATATACATAAAAGAAATCTTCTTCAAGCAGATGGAATTCAAGTAAGTGAGCAAATATCACGTTAAAATAGTAAAGAGGCTAATTCAATGATGTCACAAATAGGTAATATTCGGGGTTATGGATCCAACTGAGTCATCTGATTGTACAACTCCTTACACAAAACCTGTTTGGATTTTTTAGTATATAAGATGGCCAATTATTGCTTCAACCATTTAACTTTAGTGATTAATTGAGTCCTTGGAAGTGAAACGAATTTGCGAGATCGCACTTGATAGAGATTTATATTTTGATGTAAAACTATTATTCTTTTCAGCCTGTTTTCTTCCTTCTACAATAGATTTATATTTCAATGACCTTGACGTCACCATGACAAAATGAAAGCCATGTTGAAATCCATATTCACTATTGTTGGAATCAAAATTGCATGGGAAGATGCTTCAATTATTCATCATTTTATCACATAAATCTTTATATAAGAGGTCACATTAATTAATCAAATAGATCATTAACTATTCAAAATCACGTTTTTAATAAAAGTTAAATAAACACACAACGTATTAATAAAGTAGCCTCCTAGCTGTTGTTAGAAAAAGGCAAGTAATTTAAAGAAATTGTCGTTGATATTTCCAAAAAATTCTTCCCTTTTTTTTACATAGCTGGCATTGATTATAAGACTCTTGAAAGGTCTTAAGAAGATTCTTCTTTTGAAGATGCAATTAAAAGCGCCGTCATTTGCATTTAAATTGCATTTTTCGTCAAATAGGATTCCTCTAAGATTAAAAAGCCTATCGATATTCTCACTAATGTTTAAATTTTCTGAAATTTTTATAGTCGTAGATTTTTATTTCGACTAGTTCAGACACGCTTGGTAGTGTCTACTAATTTCCTTATGGATCTGAGTAATATTTCATTACTTTCCATTTAATTTTAGTCGGATTTACTTCAGAAAAGACCTTCATTTATGGAGATGACCTGACATACCAAAGCGAAGAAGTGAAGTTATCAATAGATAATCAGATTTCATGGGATAATACTTACCACAAGGGCCTTTATACTATAAAATAAAAAGTATTTTCTTTTAAATAAATAAATTAAGCAATACTGAAAATGAAATGTGAACATTTTTATAAGTTCATGCCAAAATTATGAGTGGAGTTTGTGTCAATAAATGTGAGCTAATTCTTTTCGTGAATAATTGAAACTTGAAAAATTGCAGTTCAAGGCTTTCTGAAGATGATGTGTATTTGCATGTTAAGCATTAGAAGAAAAGAATGTTATAATATCAAATTTCAATACTTTACTAAAAACCACTCTTGAAATTAAATGAAACGTTACTGTCAAAGAATCATTTCATGATATTATAAAACTCTGTTATTTAAAATGTTTTAAAACCAATTTATATTTTGATAAACAGTGTTATCCAACAAGATTTGCGAATTAATACCAGTTATTATCAGCCAAATGTATTGTATAGGTTTTCTATGTAGCCTATTTTTAATGTACGAAAGCTATGCTAGCTAATGAGCAAAAATGTGATGGTTCGATTTCACTGATGGTGCGCAATACATTTACTACTTAAAAAAAAAGCAAACTGACGGAGAGTTTTGCATCCGCATTTACCAATATTATATTTGGACAAATATTATTCACAAATATTGGTGAATTACCCTTAAAAGTCTCTTTGAAAAACATTATTTCCCTCACACTATTCTTAGGGACAAAGTTGATATATCAAAGTGGTATCTATTATCTTAAAGATGTCAACAGCGGCCTGATGGCCAACTGGCTAGCGCTCTAGCAGTTGGTACTACAAGCTTCAGGTTCGGATTCCACTTTAAACTGTAGGTCCCGGTCTAAATAGCTCAAAGTGTGCACAAAATGACCGTAGATCGACAAATTAAAGATGTTAACAACCTAAGGTCTTTTAAGTCGCCTCGCTTAAACGCCTCGTTGACAAGTTCCTCAATCAGATTGTTACATTTATATAATATGCTCTCGACTTAAGATTTATTGTCACTGTCATATTGCTTAAACTTTAGCTCTGCTTATAATTTTTTTTGATTCGGAATCAAATAGTCTTTAAACTACTGTAAAAGTCTAAATTCACGCGGAATTCAAAGATTTGATAAAGAGTATTTTTAAAAAGAAACATTTGAACGTCTAAATATTAGATTTTTCCCATTTGTAGAAATATATTTTGAGGAGCTTTAGATTTGAACCACAAGAACTTTTGGCACCACAATGCTCATTTTGAATAAATTATTAAACATTTTCGATATTTATTGTGCTACTAAATTATTTTTTTATTTTCTATTAGAAGTTAAATTGAAAGGATATTAATAAGAATATTTCAATGAAATATTAATTTATTTTTAATATTATCATGATGTTTTATTTTTATAAAAAAGGTGGTTTAATTACTTAAAATTCCATCACACGCATGCTAAGAAATAAATTGCACTTTGTATAAGGCAAAATATTATTATTGTTGTTAAAGATGATAAAATAACAACAATTTTCATTGAAAGTAATATAATCAATCATTGGAAATGCTTTACTTGTAACAAGTTTGTAGGTAAAAACGATTTATTTGATTAAACGGTATTTTGACCCTGATTTTTTCAGCTGTTTGCAGATAATAATACACTGATCGGCTTATATTCCTGAAGGATTGTGAAAGGATGCATTGAATATTTTATCATAAGCAAAATAGACAAATGAATAGCAAAAAAGATAAATTAACTTGAGCAACCATACCGATGTAGACACTAGAAACGTGTCGTTAGAGCTGATAAAAGACAGCGATAAATCTTCATTGACACCTGTGATTGTGCAAAGCTTTCCTGTATTTTCATTAAAGAAAGTGTCAGATATGATATTTTTCAGAAAAAATTATTGAATTGTCGCTGAACTTAAATTTAATTCTACAGAATAACCATTTTGAGTCAAAAACCCTTTTACAAAATTTTAAGAATTGCAAGTGCAACATTTAATTCAAGGAATATTCTGAAATTTTTACAAATGTTTAATATTTGATGTCTACGTACTAAAGTTTTTCAAACAGCTGAGGTTTGGCAGTTAGAGTGTAAATAAAAAAAGTCTTTGGTAATTGACATAATAGTAACTATGTAACTAACATAAGTATAAGTGAAACGCGATGTATACAGAGTATAACTACAATAAATAATGATGATAAACCTGATAAAGTATGGCATGGTATACAAAATATTATGATGGCTTTCATTTTGTAAAGAATGAAACAATTTTTTTGAAAGTGACAGAATGAGCGCAGAGAATTTAATTTGTATTTCAGAGATTGGAATGGTTTCTTAGAATGATTAAGTGTTTATTTTCTTCAATAAAAGTCATTAATTTGATGATTTTACAGCTGGTCCATGGTTTGTAAATGATATTTCTGTGTCACTGAATGTAAAAGAGCTTAGGAGGGATTTTAAAATTCTATGATTCCTTAAGAGGACAAGTAGTTGCATAGTGGAATGGTTCTCCAGTTTCTCCACAGGAACAGAAATCATCTTTTTAGAGGTTGAATTTTTTGAGGAATGTTAGGAATGGACCATGACATAATTTCTTCTCTAAATGGAGTTCTGTGGTTTTTTGAGACTTCAGAAATGATTTCGAAAAATTTCGCTCTGTGTTGCTTTGGTTTGGTGGGTCGCTCTGCGGTCATTTTGTGCACACTTTAGGCTTATTAGACCGGGACCTATAGTTTAACGTGGATTGCGAACCACTCACAAACATCCATGCTACCCGAATCTG
Source organism: Caerostris darwini (assembly GCA_021605075.1). NCBI lineage: Eukaryota > Metazoa > Arthropoda > Arachnida > Araneae > Araneidae > Caerostris > Caerostris darwini. The sequence goes on along the minus strand of BPLQ01006841.1, from coordinate 127,164 downwards.
AAGCCTGTGGTTCCAAAGATCAGAGCGTTAGCAATTGGCCATAAGGCCGCCTGCTTTGATTTAGATCGCGTTACCAATCCTCTAAAAGACAATTATTTTTTAGAAGTGATAAGAGATGCAAACGAACAAATTGAGTCGCCATCTACAACACTCGCTTTATTAAGGTTATCTGTGAACTCATTGCCAAAATATCTTGAGCGTACTTTTATCCAAAGCAATTTTAATGGAGTCATTGTTTAAGATTTCTCTGGCCATTTGATGAAGGGTTTTAGGATTCACCTTTTTAACTGGTAAGCGACTACATAGGAATGGATACAAAGGGGAGGTGAAGTAAAGTAAAAAGTTAGTGTGTAAGAGGGATTTCAGAAGAGTTATAGTGTATTGGCTTTTCAGAAAAAGAGTCTATTGGTTTGGTTCTCAGATAACGCCTAATTAGTGCCATTTAAAATAGTAGGTGTATGTTCAAGTACGAAAGAATGCGCAGATGTTTTCCTGAGTTTTTGTGAAATATGAATGTAGCCAGTTTTGAAGAAAATCTGCATGAAGGCTTTCACCAAAAGGAACCCCATAAGCCTTGCAGTTTTTGTGTTTTGTTCCCTTTGAAGACTTGGAAAATATGAAAATCAATCACTGATTTGGAGGAACTGTAGCAGATTCAGAGTTAATCGAAGATCCCACATCACACCGTTTTTCTGTGAACATCTATGCAAACATTCTGCATTACGTCCTGCTAAATTACATTTAAAAGAAGGAAGGAAGGAAGAACTTTGAGAGGTATCCCTTGTATTTATGCCTTGTATTAAAACCGCCTCAGAAATCTCAATCGGGCAATAAGATTTTCGGTGCGAAGCTCAGTCTCAATCGTCACTGAGATTAGTCATTTTTTAAATCAGTAACTGTAACGCAAACCAACAGCGCAAATGTCACCTTCATCCTCTTGCACTCTAATTTGTACGCTCTACCAGTTGTGGAGTCTGACTGATTAGACCTTACTGATGACTAAAAACATTGTCAACAATCAACGAAATTTTTGTAGGGCGATTGCAAAAAATGTAAATGACCTTCACCCACATAGGAAAAAAATTGTAGAATATTTTAGACATATTCCTGTTGGTTTGTTTGGAGAATATTTTTGTCCTCGAACCAAAAAAAGTGTAGTACAGGATAATTGATTATGTATTATTGTAAAACTCAGTTTGAATGGATTATAGAAACTGTAAAGTGTATAAAATCTGTTTGCATAAATCACTTAAGGGAGCTTATGGAAATAACTGTTCGAGTGACACGCTGGGTGTATCTTTCTGTGAAATTTATAATTTGAATCCAATTTCCTGAGTCGGTTTATTTACTTTAAAAATTAAAATATCGTACAGCGAAAATGCTATTTATTTATTCTGTCTTTACTAACAGATGCAATTACGATTCAAGTTTCTTCAAGAGCTTTGGCAAGGGTGGGATTTAATGTAGTGCAAATACCTCTATAGTTGTAAAAATACTTTGTTGTGCAAAAACTTTTTAATTGGTATGAACTCAATGAAAGTCATTTAATTTATTTCACAATTTTTTGTAATCCATTACTAAAGATCATATTACATAAAATTACGGTAAAAAGTTGGAAGTTAGGTGTCGATATAAAAATTTCAACTAAGGAATCGGAAATTTAATATTAAATTTTTTTGCTGACTACCCACCCCTGGATAAATGAAGAGAAGAAGGATGCGAATGACTCAGATGTCACCTCTGTGTGTGTGCGTCCTCAATTACACCATAGTCCAATGTTTAGCCATCGAAGTGAGAGTCTTTTCCATATGATCAACAAACTTCCCAGGTTCTTGGACCAAATATATAATATATAAAATTACGATAAAGAGTTGGTACAAAAATTCTACTCAAGAGTCAGGAGTCGGAAAGTCCCCACCTCTAATCCTTTTATTTCTATTTTTTTCAGTGTTCACTATTGTGTCAGGAAATGTGTTCAGACATTGTGATTCAGAGTCATATAGATGTACAGCACCTCTTCTATAAGTTTTTAAACCTGCTGCAGAGACACCCTGCATACATAAAATTTTATACAGACATGATGTTTCTATAATAAATGTATATATGTTTGGAATATAAATTCCCTTTGTTATATGGTATATACAGATCAGCACTCACTACTACTGAAAATGTGTGCACTACCATAATGAAGCGTGAAAGGAGCACCTCCATATCGTATTGCTCGATGCCCTGCGTTCCTTTCAAACAAGCTTTGAATTATTTATCATCTTTGTTTTACTTTTAGAAATCACCTATATTTAAAGAGATGTTTATTATTTCATTGCACTGTATTTGAGTAACAAACAGAGAAACATACAAACGAATCCTACTCATTATCTAAATAGCTTTCAACTGCTTCATGACCATGGCACGCTGCAGCGAAAAGATAACCTTGTTCCTCGTGATAACCTTAAAGAGACTATTTGACCTGAGATTGTCTTTAAGTACACAGACAAAAAAAAAAATTTTTTTTTTTGAAGTAGATTATGTTCTCGAACTTGTTGTGTATCAAAGCTTTGTCTGGTTGCCTTTGTTCGCTCTTTAAATAAATCTTCTCTTTTTTTACCAAAAAAAAAATCGTTTTTCGGGTTTATGGGTAAGTGTTTAATGATTCGCTACGTGTAATTTTTATAGCTGTATATTTATGTGCAAACATTTGTTCTGAAACAGAATACATTTAAGTACTCTTAAAGTTGCATGATTTAAAATATAAATTTAAAAAAAAGCATTTCTTCCTCATCAGGTAATATTTGAATCACATTTATTTACCATTAATTCACATATTAGTTTTGCAATTAATAGTCATATGTAAATTAGCTTTGACGTAAATAACGAAAAAGAAGCCTTTTCAATAAAAAAAGAACTGCCTTTAAATTAAAAATCTACGGAAGTTAATTTTAAATACTTTACAATCAGCTTTCTAAATAAGTTTTGCAATTAGTACTGACATGCAAATTCGTGTTGTAAATATTGAAAAAAAGAAAGATTTTCAATAAAAAAGAAAATTGCGTGTAAATTAGATTTATGAAAATTAATTTCAAATTTTTTTAACAGCTTTGATCTGCCTTAATTTAGTATAAAAATTGATTCAATAAGCATTTCTTTATGACCAACTCGTGGTTCAGTAATAGCAGTGTTAGAGTGTAGGAGGTACGAATGCACTTGTGGCGTCTGTTGTACTATAGTTACTGCTTTCAAATACGAGGTGATTCATTGGCGATGATGGCATGTCTCGTATTGACAGCAAGACTGCTTAGAGGGAGTTTTCTTTCATACCACTCATAATTGAGGTGCATTAAAAGGCTTTGTGAAAGGGCCCCCCCCTCTTTATCACTCATACGTGTTCACGTTATGCATAAGTGAAACACGAACTCACTGTTTTACAACAATAAAAATTATATCACTAAATTAATTTTTAAAATTATTTTCGCTTTTCGATAACACTTAGTAATTTTCGTAAAAAGGCGATACCTAATATACCGAAATTTTAAAGTTATTAAATTAATAGTGATCTTACAAAATTAAAAGTGAGTTTTTACAAAGTAAATATGCATTAATTAGAATATACAAAGTATCGCGTTCATGTAATATGCATGAAGGTAATTTTTATATTAAAAAGTGAGTAATATTAAATTTTTCTTTTTATTGAACTAGATAAGAATTTGTTGATATTAAGTAGAAAGAACTTAATTATTTCTGCAATTTCTATGAACAAGAGATGAAGCAAGAATTCCAGATAAACTGTTCATGTAAAGTACGAAGACAATTTTCGTATTAAACAATTAATAATATATTTATTTTCTTTTTATTGAACTAGATAAGAATTTGTTGATATTAAGTAGAAAGAACTTAATTATTTCTGCAATTTCTATGAAGAAGAGATGAAGCAAGAATTCCAGATAAACTGTTCATGTAATAAGTACGAAGACAATTTTCGTATTAAACAATTAATAATATATTTATTTTCTTTTTATTGAACTAGATAAGAATTTGTTGATATTAAGTAGAAAGAACTTAATTATTTCTGCAATTTCTATGAAGAAGAGATGAAGCAAGAATTCCAGATAAACTGTTCATGTAATAAGTACGAAGACAATTTTCGTATTAAACAATTAATAATATATTTATTTTCTTTTTATTGAACTAGATAAGAATTTGTTGATATTAAGTAGAAAGAACTTAATTATTTCTGCAATTTCTATGAACAAGAGATGAAGCAAGAATTCCAGATAAACTGTTCATGTAATAAGTACGAAGACAATTTTCGTATTAAACAATTAATAATATATTTATTTTCTTTTATTGAACTAGATAAGAATTTGTTGATATTAAGTAGAAAGAACTTAATTATTTCTGCAATTTCTATGAACAAGAGATGAAGCAAGAATTCCAGATAAACTGTTCATGTAATAAGTACGAAGACAATTTTCGTATTAAACAATTAATAATATATTTATTTTCTTTTTATTGAACTAGATAAGAATTTGTTGATATTAAGTAGAAAGAACTTAATTATTTCTGCAATTTCTATGAAGAAGAGATGAAGCAAGTATTTCCAGATGAACTGTTCATGTAATAAGCACGAAGACAATTCTCACATTAAACAATTAATAATAAATTTATTTTCTTTTTATTGAACTAGATAAGAATTGTAGTGAAAGGTATCTAATTATTTTTGCAATTTCTATGAAGAAGAGATGAAGCAATACTTTCCAGATGAACTGTGCATGTAATAAGTACGATAAGACAATTCTCATATTAAACAATAAATAACAAATTTATGTTCTTTTTATTGAACTAGATAAGAATTTGTTGATACTCAGTAGAAAGAACCTAATTGTTTCTGCAATTTCTATGAATAGATGAAGCAAGACTTTACAGACATGCAAAGCGCAGGAAAACCACAGAACTTTAGCCACATCAATGTCAGCGAAAATTCAATTATCTTATTTTTGAAACAGTATTTTCATGCTTATCCTCTAATGACAAGTATCTTTCAAGAAGTTTAGAAAACCCGGCAAAGGAGCACAAGGCCAGGGCAAGTAATTTACTGGCTGGTATGCGCTTACACTAAAGAGCACCAACAATTCTTTGAAAAATCTGAGATGTCAAATCTATCACAATTCGAATATTTAAGCAAGAAAAATGGGATCGGCCCTGACACTACTACTTTTTAATTTGTTAAATAAACGTGATATCCATAGAGTAGTGGATACAGCAATTAGAAGTTGTCAGTACCATAAGAATATAAAAGCATTAACATTTAATATAACCAAAATTAAAAATAAGCTTTGAAATCAGAGATGTTTAATCTTAAATATAAAAATAAATGTATATGAAAATTAAAAAAATAAGGATCCTATCTATCAAGCTTATTTGAATTTGTAACATATTTATTCATGGCAGCTTTCTGATTAGAATTATAATTAGGAGATTTCAAAAGAAATAATTAACATCTGCAATGTATAAATTTGATTAGTTAAACAGATGTTTACGAAGTTGTCAAACAAAAAAAAGGAAGTTTTTTTTCCAGAAAAATAAATAACCTTCAATGAAATAGCATATAATATCTGTTAAAATTAGAATATTAATATTCTCTTTTGCATGTGATGAATTTAATAGGTTTCTGGAAATTTTATTACGTGCTTTTTTTTGGGGGGGATTAACATTAATGAAAGGCAAACACATTTCCCTTACATATCGTTGATTTAGAGTGCTAAGGTTAAGATAAAAAAAGAACATAGATTGTTTTATTTTAAAAATTAAAAGTACAAATATTAGCCTTGACGTTCATTAATATAATTTATAAATAATTAAGGTAATCCTCCACGTTTAGAGCTAAAATTCTTAAATAATTTTTCATTGAATTTTTTTTCATGCTATTGATCAATTAGGTTAGGTATTAACAAACATAAAAATTAAAAAAAATATGTATACATAAATATTTTTTTGCTAAAATTTGTGCAAAAGTTGACAAAAAAGAGTATTTTTTGACTTTGCGCAAATACTAAAAGATTATGTGAAACCTATCACAATTATTTGCACAAATGTACCATTATACATGCATTGAACTATAAGATATATAGTATTTTAAAGAATCGCTAAATAATCGAGATTATAACACAAATATATAATCGAGATTATAACACAAATATATAATCGAGATTAAAAATATAGCTAGTCAATCGAGTCATTTAATGCAAAAATACAAAAAAGTAATGCTTTAAACAAAAATGTCAATAATTCAGATCTAAATGAATGCATTTAAAACCTTTTAGATCAATGCATATATAAGAATAACATGATTAAAAACAAATAGTTTCAATAGATAAAATCATTTAAAAGGAATAGTTAAAATTTCATTAGATTCTGAAATTATTATTACAGTTAAGATTGTTATCGTATGGTTATGTAACAAAGAATAAAGTTTTTCAGAAATTTAATTGAAATCTTTTAATGCATGAATTCAGTATCCAAATACCGAGGATGCTCAGACATTTTTGGAACGATTCGAACATTCTTCATGGATAAAAATAAAACATGAAAGACAACCATTCAGAATAGAATTTAATTATCGTCTGCATAATTAAAATTATTCTTTGGATTAAAATGTCTCTGAAAAGTAAACAATGTTTCGAAGACTATATTTTTGCTCTTTATGAAGTTTAACTTTCTTATTAAAAAAAGATGCGAGAGGCTTGGATTTAATATTTATACACTTAAAATAAATGCCATAATTAATAGAAAAGGTGAAAAGAATATAAAGTTTATATTTGACTAGGAAAAGGTAAATAATGCAAATTCTACAAAGGTACATGCACTTTAACATGAGATGACACTTTAATGTCTTTAAAAACTTTCAACCTCCAAAGAACTACCATAAAATCTCTGTAGAACTTTAACCCAAATCATAAAATCTAATTTAAAGCTAATTCAAAGAAATAAAGCCATGTTCACCGGCTTAAACTATGTGCACAGTGTTGTATGAAAATGACCTATTAGGTGAAAAATGGAAATACTATATGTAGTTATAACTCATGAGACTTGGCCATGTTTATCTGATTGCGATAGAAAAAAGAACGATTTACTACAAAAAAAAAAAAGGGGGGAGTAATAGTCCTAATATGTTGGTTCAGAGAAAACAACGAAAGTTTAGCTAAAGGTTTCATGATTATTATTGGATTCTGTTATAATGGAAAACTTAAAATACTGAAAGTAGAAAAAAATGTCGAAATTAACTCTAATTATTGCCAGAAACATGTTTTAACACCTATTTTCAAAAATGATATTCCATCACTCTACCCAAATAATCTTAACCAACCTAAGTTCCATCAGGATAAAGCTACCAGTCATGCCTCTAAATTTATTTCTCTATATTTGGAAAAATGAAACCGGAATGGAAGCTATTCCATTTAAATGCATCCCACTCAAGTCCCCGACCTGTATGCTATGGATTACTACTCATTTCAGCTTGTAAAACAAGCTCTTTATAAGTAGTATGTAAAATCATTGGATAGACTCCGGAAACTTTTTCAGAAATTTTCTAAATTCAGAATTGAAAGAAAAATAATGAATATTTTACTTGCCTTAAAGGAATAATGCAACCAATTAAAAATATCAAATATATTATATTATTAAAATGAAATTGACAATTAAATTTTATAAAATACAGTTTTTAAAATTTAATATGTACCTTATTAATAAAATAATTACATTGTAGCTTTCGGCCGCATGGCTTGGATAGCTGGTTGGGTTTCCACACTAAGATAGCTTAGCTCAAAACTTAACAAGAGATGCCGAACGGAAAGTTTCCGTGTTTATGGTTTATCTCACCTTGAGTAACGAAACTGTTACATATCTGCCTGCTAATGGCAAGTGAAGTCAAAATGTCTGGCATCTGTAAACAAGAATGAAGCATTTCATGAAATCATTTAAAGCGCAGCCATGAGATGAAGAAGCATTTTTGAAAGCTTATCATGGTTAAGAGAGCGCTATTTAATATAAGAGACAATTATAAATACCATATTAAATTCAGATTCAATTGAAACATATTAAGCGAGCGTTTTATGTGAGAATAGCTTAACCAAATAACCATTAGTTAACCTTAATAGGTAACTAATCATTCGGAGCAAGCATTCATGGGTTTTTCCTTACGAGACATTGTCTTCTTGTGTTATGGGCTCGTTGTTTCTCATTACTAGATGTTTTTTAACTTTCACGCTGAGAGACACGAGCCTCTCCTTTGATCACCCAGACAGGCTTTATAATTATCTAACGGGAGACACTGAGTACAATAATTAAAACATATATTTTAAAAGAAATTATAGGGCATCACATAAAAAAAAATTACTTTCAATTAAATGTTTAAGAAGAGTTATAAAGTACGAGGGTGGACTGATAAGTTTTCGGCATGGCCTACACATGGCACCAACAATTTAATATCTCACTGGCAATCTGTAGAGCTATCTTTACCAGCTCATATATAAAATATCAGGACAATCCCTTAGTTCAAGAGTAACCCGCGGACCGCCTTGAATATTTTTCCGGCACGTGAGATTTATCACACTTATACAAAATATATTTATTTTATGGTCTATATATTCGAAAATTCACAGTCAAATTACGAGAAAAAATTAACTTTGATTTTAAAATAATATTCTTGCGAATATATGATAAATATTGCCTGTTTTATTTATGAGTTTACAGTTATGAGTTCGCTTTAAGTTATGAGTTTCACTTACAGTTATGAGTTTCACTTTAAGTGATCTCAGTGAAGCAGTGACCATCCCTAGATATGCACAGTTGAATGTTGATAGCAGAGCAAACGAGACTCTTCGGTGAAGTTGTTTGCGCTTTTGGTTCAACTGACACCTGAAAATCGTTGACCAAACACAAAAACACGCTCAAACCTGCAGCACCCATTACGATGTGCAAATACCCAAGTTGAGATCGATTTGCAAAAGCTAAGTGAAAGAGTGGAGAAATAAATATCGTACTAGTAGAATAAATATTTTTTAATGATTTCATGTTTTTTATTTCGTTTATATTTATATATTTTTAATGTTATATATTTCTTTGTAATGTGTGTTTAGTATCATTATTATTATATTATCTATGTTTACATGTAAGAATAATAGTAAACACAAAAATAATAACTCATTATGTTTCAGTTTTTCACTCCAAAAAATGTCTATAGTGGGTCTAAATCTAATATGGGGATATAAAATTTTACATGCCGCCCGAGGAGTTAGGATGCATTTCCAAAGTGGCCCGCCAGATCATTTGGATTGGCCACCCCTGGCTTAGTAGTTTGACAGTGTTTTATGCGAGACGTAGAGCCATTTCCATGAAAATGAACAAATTGAGAAAATTAGATGTTGTAAAATACTTTAATTTGCAACTTTGATGCCACAACAGATCAAACAAGAAATGGACTCATTACTAAAAAACTGTTCTCCATCCTATTCAATGATAAAACAGTGGGTTTCTGAATTTAAAAAGGTCATACAAGCACTAAAGACGAACCTCGCTTCAGATGCCTCTTTGAGGTGGCGACTTTCGAAATTATAAGTAAGATCCATAAAATCGAGCTGGAAGACCGTAGATTAAACTGAATGAGAGAGCGGCAACCATTAAAATATCAAAAGACGTATAGGTAATATTTTGCATGACATTTTGGGCATGTAGAAGCTCCATGCAAGGTGAGTGCTGCGTGTGTAAAAACTGAATAGGAGAACAATTTCAACTGAGAATTAAGCGCTATATAAGAAGAAAATAGTGAATTTTGCGTCAATTCATAACTGTGGACATCCTGAAAGTAAACAACAGTCCAAACAATGGACAGAGGCAAATGTACCAACTCCGAAGAAGATAAAAACAACTTTGTCAGCCAACAAGGATATGTCATCTGTTTTCAGGGATGTAAAAGGAATAATATTCATTGATTAGCTCGAAAAGGATAAAATCATCAATGGTGAATACTATGCAAACTTATTACAGCGTTTGAAAGATGAGGTTAAGATAAAACGACCTCGTCTAGCGAAAAAAAAAAAAAAAAAAAAAAAAAATAGTGTTTCGCCATGTCAATGCTACAGCACATTCGTTAATTGATTAATGATTAAAATAAAATGATCGAAATGATTTTATATCAAATGATTTTAATCATTGTGAATGGAATTTTTCTGATTTTTTAATAGGTATTTACAAAATTAAAAGTGGGAATTCTTGCTGGCAAGTTAGAGATTTCCAGAAAGTGGGGAAGTCCCTTGATTCACGGATTTGAATGAATCAATCAAATGATTGAATCATTAATTATAAATTATGAATCAAATGATTTTAATCATTTGGTTAAAATTGTTGACTTTCACCAAATGATTTAAATCAACGAACTAAAGTTCGAATTTCTGGTCATCCGCCGTATTCGTCAGATTTAACACCTCGCGGCCACCACCTATTTCCTAACCTAAAGAATGACTTGGGGGACAACGATTTTCAAACAAACTAGGAAGTTACTGATACCGTAAATGGGTATTTTGAGGAACTCGATGAATCTTTTTATATAAATAACATTATTAAACTAGAACACTGATATAAAAAGTGTATTAATCTTTGTGGGATTATGTTTGAAAAATAGAGGCAAATTAAAAAAAAATATTGTTTTCTTTATCGGAACAGAAACTTATCAGCTATTTTTATTATATTATTATTTATTATATATTATTATTATTAAACTATATTTGTTTTATTTAATATAGATTTGAAACTTGTTTTAAAAACATCCGGGTTTTTTTAGTTATTCATGAAACTAATAAACATGCATTTGGTAAAATATGTAAGAATACAATATTGCAATATAACTTTTACAATTTAAATTTCAATAAAAAATGCTTTCACAATTTATTAACAAATTCTGTTCAATAAAATTCCGTTATTTGTGCTTCTGTAATGGCGTTAATTTACGTTTTCCAGAAGAAAGTAATATAATCACTGTGATGTAAAGTTCATTAAATATTATAATTAACTATCATAAGTTAATTATTTTAAAGATATTTTTAATAATTACTACTACTAATATTAATGATGCAATTTATATTCACAAATTATTAAAAAAATATTTAAGAATTGTCTTTATCCAGAATAATAAAAGCCTTTGGAAAATGCGTTTTCGTAAAAGAAAGATAAAATAAATTTGTAAGTTTTTAGGTCAAATCAGACATCATTTTGTCTATTATAATTTGCACATGCATATTATTGAATAATTTCACAATTAGGTTTTCCTATTTTTGTCTTTCATTCTTTCTGAAAAAAAAGATATTCCAAAGTTTTCAAAAATGAACTTTGTTGTAGAAGCAGATATTTGAATTTTTTTTCATAGTACGTAGCTCTACGGTTTAAATAGATGAAAAAATTTCTTTCAACAAGAAAGAATCCATTTAACTTTTTCTAAATATTTATTTTTTTGAAATACTTTTATTTTTTTTAGAGAAAATCGAGTTAAAAAAATTAGGAGAAAAAAAACAACCGTCATAGCATATTTAATATTATTGATCGAATCTAACTGAAAGTTATTTCAGTAAATATCAAAGAAAGAAGAGTTTCAATCTCCATGTTATTTATTACGATCAGATTTAAATTCCACTCATCAGTATCAAAAGAACCCACTTCAATTTGCATTTCCATCAACATTCAATTTAATTATTTATACTAAAACGTCAAGCATGGGTAGAGACGATTTACACTTAATTCGAGTTTATCGTTCCAAGTTCCATCAAGTTCCTCCTGATAAGATTTTATGATGGCTGTGAAATCTAATAAAATGGATGCAGTTTTCAGCTTCATATAGTGTAAACGAATTGCATTCTAGATTTCAACGAAAGTCATTCACCTAGAGGATGCCCAAACATAAAGGGAGCGATTAAAGCCGTAAACACACCTCCTGCTGTGCTTTGGCGCCTTACGGTTTAGACGAGAAGACCCATTCAAACTTATAGAAGGAAGTGAGATACAGGCTTACCTAATGACCGTCAAACATTGCATTTCTTAAATCTGTCCTATTTCTTGAGACACCAAATTGCTAGAGGAGGGAGAGATTTGCCCTAAAACTGTTCGACAAGTCTAAAAAAGTTTTCTCTTTAATAAAATTATCTATGGGTTTTGAGAACTTTGTGATGATGTACCAGAAATCGTAGCTTTAATTCTCTCCAGAATAAACTCAGGAAGCTAGTGCTTACATTTTAATGAGGATAGAATCGTTTGAATCCTCTGCTACTGGTATAAACTTTGGCAGAGTGTCCGAAAACAAATTAAGGTGACAACAATCCGTCATTTTCTTGTTTCCAGTGAGGAAATTTGGTCCCAAGTGTTGCAATTCATTTTCGCTTTCGTTTAGATTCTCATTAAAAATCGTTTTAAATAATATCAGAAAACAATATGAAAGCACTATGTGGAAAATGTTTGGTAAAAAATAACCCTTCAAAATGCAAAGTTATGAGATGAAATATTCAGTGTGATTTCTCATGACGAATTTGATTTATTTCACGAATGAAATCAATTACTTGATTGAGTAATATATTTAATTAATTTTAAGATTATGTACTGTTTTTGTGTCTCATGTACAACTTTTTTATATCTAAATAAACACAATATTATACTCGTTTCTATAAAGTCACAAAATTGATCACCAAACATTTCTTTTTCATGTCTACATTAGAACTACTTACCGTTATAATGTTTTTAACAATCAAAATCTAAAATTGAACATAAAAAATAAATATATCAAAATCTGTATTAGCTATAAAAAGTTTCTTTTTCTAAAACAACGTTCCTTAAAATTATGGAATTTGTAATCAATTTAAGAATTTATTTTTATTAAAACATTGTTAATAAATAATTTAATTTATAATTGTATTCAACATAAGCTTTTTAAAATCTCATATTCTGAAACTGTTTGGTATTATATTCATCACTATATTCATCACTGTTAATATGTTGAAATATTTGTTAGCAAAATTTTCTAATCTCAGAGTTGAGGGAGAGTATCCAAAATTAAAAAGTTCTACGGTGTTTCATTACGTAGAGTTGCATGCTATCCCAAATCAAAGTTTAGTAACCTGACCTACAGAAAACTTGATTGATTTCTGGGAGGTAAACTTAAATAAGACACATCCGATAAAATTATTTATAAATAATTTCATATTAATTATATTCTACATACTCTTTCCAGTATTTCGAGGAAACAAAATGGGTTCACATATTATTCAAAAACTCTGTACTTGTATATAGATGATAAATAAAAATATTAATGCATTTTTTTAAATATTTGTTAAGAAAAGTTTGATAATGCGAACACAATATGGAAGGATCCGAATATAGTCTACTGTACAACACATATATTTGAGAGCAATTCATGAGAAAAAAAAGAGCAACTTGACCTGAAGAAAACTTAAGAGAGTAACATTCTGGGAGGTAAACTTAAATAAGGTTATTTTAGGTGTTTCTGAGTGGCCTCTATTTCTCCCAAGCACTCAACACTTTTTTTTTTTTTTTTTTTTTGAAGGCATCTTCCTGTGAGGGAATCCGCCAGAAATCGACACTGCCATTTGATTAAACAGTTGTAAATACGTCAAGAAAGTTGTAGAAATCTTTGTGGGCAGAACTTTTTTTAAAAAAGAAATACGAGATCTTGACTGATAATAAGACTTCTGCTGTAATAAACCTTGCGTGAGAAAGGGAGAAAACGTCATCAAAATAGCATTTTGCGCTTCAATTAAAACTAGTTCCAGAAAATAAAACTGTCAACTGTATATTCAACTAAACTTTGCAATGAACATCAGTTTGAAGTGTTGAAATTTATCGCTGATTTGAAATAAACCTTTAGCAGAATTTCGAAATGCACCGAGACACCCAATAAAATTATCAGTAAATATTTCATAACTTTTGCTTTATAATTGCTTCTTTAAACCGTGGTATAAAAATGCATTACAATTGCGAAATTAGAAATAAATGAGCTGATAACAGACATTAAATAACGAAATTGAATGTATTATGAAATTTTTGAGTACCAAAATGCACGAATAAAGTAAAAGGAAATAAATTTATTCATACAAAAAATTTAAAACCGTTCTTCATTAAAAGATAAAATTTAAATAACTGAAAATACTTATGCCAAACATTAAAATTTTGCTTTTGTATTTGTAATTTGTGTAAATTCCTCTAGGAAATAAATCTTCACGTTAGGCAATATAAGTGAGATCACCACATGGCTAGTTTATGTAATCAAATTTACTTGTCCTTTATAACTAAAGAAAAATAAAAGATTTTCTCTCTAAATGAACTCATTAAGATTTTAAGAGCCGACTTTTATATTGCATTTGCAGAATAAAAACGCTTGGGCATCTTTCACCCACACTGAGAAGGATATCTTTTACTTAATTTGGGTGTACTCTTAAGTTCCAGATAGCATCAAAAAAGAGCAATAAATCTCGAACGTATTCTTCTCTAAACGTTTATTATGAATCATCGTTTAATAGTACGCAACAACGTTAATCTTACGACAGAATAATTTATTCTTGATTTATAACTAGTAAATTAAGTGTGGGTGTAATTAAAGAAAAAAAAATAGCGAAAGAAAATAGTCATAGTAAATAGACTAGTAACATTGTTGGCTTTTTTTCTATGTTTACCAATTTTTTTATGTGTCCGCGACTCGTGGCCTAGTGGCAACGTGCTCAGCTAGAGTGCAAGAGGGCTGAGGTTTAAATCCCCTGGCAATATAATTGCAGTCACTGTTTTCAGAAATGTAGAGATTCATTTGTGTGTAATTGTGTGCAATATCGATACTCAGACTTCCGGGTTTACTCCAATACGACATACAAATGCGGGGCGGTTATCCTAAAAGTCTTTCCGAAAAGAATTGTCTTGCCCTCAACACTCGTCTGTGGGCTATTCGTAGTATACATAAATATTAAACTTTTACTTTCTTTTGTAGAATACTTTCTTGTGTAGTGAATTATACAAATTTTACTTTTTTTTTGTAGAATACTTTCTTCCGTAGTGAAGTATAAAAACTGGAGTATATTACCGTTTTTATTGTGTCTAATAAAAATAATAAAAATTAAATTATCATCTTGAAAAAATAAATTATCATTTTTATAGTATTTAATTACAACACATTAGGTAGTAACAATTCGTCACGTTAATTTGATATTAAAAAATGTATAACAGATTGAAAAAGTAATCCTACACAAGCCTTTCTTACAACCATTCAACTAACGGAATTCCATTTGCTCACGCAATCTCTTCTTCATTCACTTATTATTACCATGCAAAAATAAATTACCGAAAGTTATAAGGAAGTAAAGTAATAAAAAAGTTTGATACATTTCTTTAATTGAAAAAGACTCGTAAAATAATGAAATATTACCTTGACCATATTAACGAAAATTGACAGCTGAAAAACAACCAATCAGAGAATAAATTGATAAACGTTCTTGTGAATTTACTCAATGGCATTATCAATGGATTTTCTTTACATTTTAAACGGAGGAGTGATTTTATCGGAACGCAGTTTTCTACAAATAGCAGTTATGAATAGAGTTTTTAGAGAGTAATTTATAATACTTAATTAGTATTTATTTATTATTTGTACACTGTGAGCTTTAAACTCGCAACTCTAACTATGAATAATAAACGACTTATAGCAGTAAATAAATGAGGAAGCAGATTGATTAATAAATAGAATTCTTTTGGACATAACAAGTGAAAGCAAAATATTTTTCTTAAAACTTGAGAAATACCATCCCAGTTTTGCATGAGATGTTACAGTAGGAGTTCTTTAATCTGGCACGTCCAGAACCAAGGTCGTGCCTAATTATTGAGCTTCAATATAATTTAAACGGGGATACCAAAAATAAAACACTTTCACACAGATAAAAATTTAATAATAAAACAAACACACAGATAAAAATTTAATTCTTGTTATATAAAACCCTTATTAGACCTATTTTAGTCTATGGATCTGAAACTTAAGACTTTGGCAAGATCTGATGAGGCGCATTTGGGTATATTTGAGAGGAAGATTTTAAGGGCTATTCTTGGAGGTGTTAAGGAAAGTGATTGCTGGAGAAGACGGTACAACGCAGACATTTATAAATGCTCTAAAGACTCAGATATTATAAAATTTATTAAGATCAATAGATTAAAATGGGCTGCTCATATTTTTAAAATGAATCATTTAAACCCTATAAAAAGGCTCGTTTTTACAATGCCACAGAAACAAAGAGGAAGAGGACGACCCAGGTAGCGATGGATAGACGCTGTTGAAAAGGATTTTGCTGTACTAAGCTTAAAGATAAGGGTTAAGTATTAGTGTTTCTTAGTTATTAGTGATTAGTGTTCTTTGTCACTGATAAAAAAATCAAAGGGCAAACTATTTGGGTAGTGTATATAATACTAGATATTAAAAAGAATTAAATATTTTACTGTAACAATTTTAAACACTGTTAAAGAAGTAAAAATAATGCAATAATGAAAAATTCCCAGGCAAACTTATATATATCTATATATATATCTATATATATATTATAATATATACTCTCTCTATAAACTCTTTATATCCTCTCAATAAATGAAACGTATGACGTAATAAATCCCTTAATAAAACACAGAAATGATATAATTGCTATATTAAAAAAATAACCTTTAAGAAATGTTTTTTCACAAAGACTGGGTTGGTTTGTCGCTCTACGGGCATTTGTTGCTTATTTTAGGATAATGTGGATTCCGAACCACTAACAAACGTCCATGCCACTGCCAGGATTTGAACATGCCGTGGTACCAAAGGCCAGAGCGCTAGCCAATTGGGGATCAGGCCACCAAGGCTATTTTGAATCAGGTTAAGATGGCTGAAAGGAAATTCTTAATTAAGGGTCTTATCCTATTTATTTATCGAATAGATTTCTATCCCACTGTAAAATGAATTTGTTTACCGAGAAAAGAAAGTTATTGATAGGAAGAGGGTGACGCTTATCCGTGTTATGTCACGTCTTAAGCTATTCGGCTACTGCAAATGCAGTCCTGTCCGTAAGTGCATCATGTCGGCTTTCTTTAAATTCCCCGTCGATTCCATAAAAGTGCAAATGATAAAGCGTTGAATGCCTAATTAACATCGAAAACATTTTCCAAAGTGTTCCCACGCTCATTTGGTTTCCAGATATTTCACACCACATCTAATCTGCATGAACCGCATAAGAAAGACATACATTTATTTTAGAAGCACGCTCTTCCAGTTCAACAACCGAATCCGTTTACTAAAAACAAAATCGCATCTTTAGCGATAGAAATGGAAGTCGTTTCCTATTATGGGCATTGCGGATCAGTTAGAGAAAGGCAACACCATTAAATGGTGACATTTGTATCTTGATTCATGGGCTTGGACACTCTTTTAGGACGCTTCTCTCAATGTTCACAAAGTTCTTTTTCTCGAAGATGGCTTTTTTTGTTTGTTTTTATTGCTGCCTATCTTTCTGACTTAGTGTTTGCTTCCTCACTTAAAAGATGCGCTCTCGAAACTCTTCTGCGAATTACTAATTGAGTCACTTTTCGTAGCGGATGTCTTTACGCAATGTAGTGCATTAAAAACCTTCTTTTAACAGACAGAGAGATTTTGCGCCTTTCAGTATATAATTTAGGAGCTGTTAAATCTCATATCTCGGGAATGTTCCGGAAATTCTTTGCGTGTTTTACGAGGGAAGGGGGAAAAAAATCAGAAATGTCCGAAGTCGTGGGCAGTTGCTGAATATTCCATGAGTAAAGTAGTATGAATATTCATAAAAGCCACAAAAGGAATTTTAATTAAAACAGACGCGTTTTTTTACCGTTAAGACAATTTTTAAAATTATTGCTTAGAATTGAAAAAAAAAAAGCACACACAAAAGATTTACGAGACTAAAACGAAAGAAAAAATAGAGGTGACTTTCCAGCAGTGTTAATATTTCTTACAGAAGGACAAATATTTTAACAGCCTTAAATTCTTTCGGTACTTCCTTCTTTACTAAAAAGAAACCTGTTGAGATATTTCAACAAGATACTGGATTCCCATGATTGTTATGTTACTTATCTTCTTTACACAGAAATACCGTTAAAATCTTAAAAATTTAAATAAATCAAAACCAACTTACGACATCATAAAGTGACATTAAGAAATTTAAGAAGAAAAAGCATGTCCTATTGCGAATGTAAAAGGCTTCATAAAGATTTTAAAGAGCGATTATTGTAAGAAGTATTTCTGGGGACATCACATGGATATTTTTCAGAAACTGTTTGGTAAGTTTCTTAGGAAATCGTGATTGAATTATATCTCATGTGAGAATTGGTTTTCAAGTAAAAAGAAGAATTTTCTAGGAAATGTTTGAAAATTTTAAGAAAATATTTGGAAGAATATTTCTTACTTAAAATTTATAAAGGCAATAAAAAATATGCTTTTAAAAAGCTTCATTTCACTTTTAAATAAGAAAGATATATCTAGAAGCGTAAGGATATATCTAGAAGCGTCTATCCATTGACAAAGCGACGTCAACATTGACGAATCATATTAGCTATTGAAAATAATTGACAATAATCGCTAATATCAGTCATTCTCCAAAGCTAATCTGAGTGGTCAAAGCTAACGTTGCGCTAGCGTCGCGTTGCCAATTGAAATACACCCTTAATATTAATGTTACATGTGATTATTTGACTTTTTAGAATGACTAAAACTACAAAAAAAGAAACATTTTATTGCATATAATAAAAAATATGTGGAAGTGTCTATAATAATTTTGTTGCCCATAATAATTATAGCTAAATTTCGATTTCCTCTCCATCAAATTGTAGTTAATATTGCATTATTTTAAAACCTAGACACTATTCATAAGAGAGTCATTAAAACTTCAGTTATTTCTGAATGGAGAATTTATAAAATATTTACTTTTTAAATTCAAAGCTATCACACAGATTTTTAAAACAATTGTACAATTTTTTGTAATATAAATTTGCAATTTTAATTTCCTTAAAGAAAAAAAAATTAAGACATTATTTTAAGAACTCTTTCTTGTAAAAAAATATAGATATTTTCCAGAGACGGGTTAATTTCTTTGGGAATCGTATTAAATGCTGTTGATAAATATAATAAAAAAATTAGTGAATAACATTATTAGTCATGAGCACACTTCGAAAATTTTACAATAGTTTATTTTCGGAAATTAAAACAATGTTATTACAATTCAAACAACAGATAACGTAAAATTCTGAAATGACAAGTTATATTCCATAAATATCTTTTTTTTAACGTTAAGTTATTTGATTTTTATTGCTTGCCACCGATACGATGGCATAGAAGAATATTCAGTTGTATAAGGGTTCAGTTCGGAAGGCGTGCTACACCCTTAGAGGCAAGTCTTCCACCCAAGTTAATACCTCCTGAGAAGATTTTCAAGATTAACTGTCTTACATTTATGTGTTGTATTGCAGAAAACCCGGGAAACTCCAGTCAAGCAGTCCGACTGTCGATGAAATACATCTTGTTACAATTCTCACTAGTTTACTCGTTTTCTAAAGCAATGCTACAAATGCATGTCTGCTGGGGAATTGAATTTTCGCCTTCTTGCTCAATAACTAATGTGCACTATAACAGGGACACTCGAAAAAGGTATAAAACATATTCGCGTTGTAGTTATTCTGATGGAATCCTACGAAATGTACGCTGTATTGAACAATTACCCAACAATTATTGTATGCTGAATTGAATAACCACCCAACAATTATTGCACGCATTTTATTATATGCTTATAATTATTCGGATAGAATCTCATGAAATGTACACTGTATAGAGCAGCTTCATATTAATTATTGTAAGCATTTTATTGTAAGCTTGTAATTACTCTGACAGAATCCCACAAAATGTATACTGTATAGAACAGCCTTTTATCAATTATTATACGCCTGCAATTACACTGATAGAATCTTACGAAATCTACGCTGTATAGAACAGCCGCTATCAATTATTAACGCATTTTATTGTACGCTTGAAATTACTTTGATAGAATCTCACGAATAAACACTGTATAAAACACTCTCTTATTAATTATTGTACGCATTTTATTGTAAGTTTGTAATTACTCTGATAGAATCTCACGAATAAACATTGTATAAAACAGCCTCGTATAAATTATTGTACGCTTGTAATTACTCTCATAGAATTTTACGAAATGAAAACTGTATCAGAAAGCTTCAAATATATATACCGAAGAATGGATGAAAATTCATTGTTATGAATAAAACAGAAGATTGCAGCAAATTAAGCCTATTATGTAATATAAATTATTTAAATATTCTTAAACTCAGCAGCTAATATTAAAATATTATAATTTGATTGATTAATCTTCCACATACAAATCCGAAATGAAAGTTTAAAAAAGGACGTCTTGTTTATTAAAATTTCTTTATTGAAAAGTGCTCTTCCACTAAGTAGTGGAGTCAAAGTGGCGTGTTTTAAAATAAGTTCGAAAAAGAACCTGTGAAATTTAGTAGATGGCCTTTTGGCTCCTTGCCTTATTTTATTCTTATTATATCTTTCTAAACGCCAGGAGGCCACTTAATTTGAATAAAAAATTTATGTCCTGCTTTCAGTGGCTGTTGACAGCCATACTCTGGACGCTTTTCTTGACTGCTGTTCCCGCGAATCTCAAATTTTTTACACTTTAGTACATATTTCATCATGACATCTACTTATGCAGTTATGAGCATCTCGTAGACGAAGCCATCTCATAAATCTCGGGTCCGGTGGATTCCGATTACCGACAGAAGGAAAGAAGAAAGTGATCTTTTCCTCAGTTAACTGAAACGGAATTTCAGATTCCCGTCTTATTTGACGCGGTAAATCTTGACCTTCTAACATCTACGGAAGCTCCAAACTTGTGCTTGCAAAATATTCGTGACTCATTAACTTGACAGTCAACAGAGGCCATCTGGAGGGGTAAACAAGTCCGCATGGGATTCGCTCACAAATCACTTCTGAAACTGATATTGGTTTCATGGTGGCAGAATTGTACATACATGAACTTCTTTGACAGAGTTCATCAAGATTTAGGGTTAACTTTCTTTTTTAAAAGCAAAACGAAGAAACAATTTATATTAAAAAGATTATTACTGCCTGCTGAAATATAATGCGTAATATCAACGTAATAAATAAATTAATTTCAGAACACCATCCATTTAGAAATCACGGAAGTTAAAAACAGATTTTTTGATGCTGGTTTGGTTTGGTTTGGTTTGGTTTGTCTACGATCATTCGGTGCTCACTTTAGGCTAATTAGACCGGAATCTACAGTTTAACGTGGATTCCGAACCCCTCACAAACATCCATGTTACCGCCAGGATTCGAACTTATTTACGCTGAGAAGTTTTGTGAAGAATTTGCATCTTTACAAAGTTAAATTAATTTACCTGAGCAGCAAGAATGGGTATTTTATAGATATTGCATAATGTAATATTTAAAATGAAATAATTATTGCATGTATTTTCTAAGAAAATGGATGATTTTTTACAATGCAAAATAAGAATAAGTCGGGTAAGCCAAATACGAATTACAAATAAAATTATACAAAAGGTTGTAATATATTAACAAAAATTTTAGATACAATTTCTAGTGTTTACTAAAGTAAAATTAACATGATATTTTTGCATTTTGAAATAAAAAAAATATTTCTCAATGGAAGCACATTTATTAGCAACATATAAATTATTTATTAGCAACATATAAACAATATAAAGATATTAGACCTTGTATACCATTTTTTATTATTGTTGAGAAGAATTTATGAATTATTGGGAGAAAATAATTAGAGAATTCAGAAAGAAAAAAATATAACAGGAATGCAATGATGTCTTATTTTAAAATCATTCAACATAAATTTGAACTCATTTCATCTTATTTTAATATTTCAACGAAATAATAATGGAAAACTAGATGCTGCTGAGAAATTTTCGTTTTGGAACAAAAATTCTATGAATGATTGATACTTTTACGTGAATTCTACGGTGAAACAATATTAATTTATATTATGAATTTAACTTAAATATAGAAATGTATTATTTGTAGAACAATATTATTTTAAAATATTTAAAAGCAAATAATTTTGTAGAAATTGCAATTTTGATAAAAATTATTAATATCCTTATTTAAAACATACATAAGTTTTTTAAAAAAATTTAAAGTTATTTTTCTATAAAAATAAATAAAAACAGGATAAGGATATTATTAAAAATAGGATAAGATGTTATTAAAAGTAGTAAAATAGAATATTATTAAAAATAGTAAAATAGGATATTATAAGAAATTGAATATAATCAAAAATAGGATATTAATAAAAATAAGAAAATAGGATATTATAAAAAAAAATGGATGTAATTAAAATAGGATATTATAAAAAATGGATATAATTAAAATAGGATATTATAAAAAATGGATATAATTAAAATAGGATATTATAAAAAATGGATATAATTAAAATAGGATATTATAAAAAATGGATATAATTAAAATAGGATATTATAAAAAATGGATATAATTAAAATAGGATATTATAAAAAATGGATATAATTAAAATAGGATATTAATAAAAATAGGAAAGTAGGATATTATTAAAAATAAGAAAATAGGATATTATAAAAAATTGGATATAATTAAAAATAGAATATGATATTATTAACAATAGGAAAACAGGATATTATTAAAAATAGGAAAATAAGATATTATAAAAAATTGGATATAATTAAAAATAGGATAGGATATTAGTAACAATAGAAAAATAGGATATTATCAAAAATAGGAAAATAGGATATTATAAAAAATTGGATATAATTAAAAATGGGATAAGAAACCGTCTGAAAAAAATCTGCAAATTTAATCAAATTCCTTCTGTGTGAAATCTGCTGTGAAAAATTGCATTTACCTTGACACCAGGAATTTCTATATTAATTGGCTTTTTTGGATGTATGGGGAATAAAAAATTTAAAGGCACGCGGTATTAATTAACGGGAAGTAAATGGCACAATATATATATATAATATCGATATTTTTTTATGAATTTCTTATTTTTTTCTCAAGTGCATGCAATTCTTTCATGTTTCATCCCTAATAGCAGTTAACGAGGCGCGAAGGCGGTGGAAAAAGAATCTACTAACGAAGTCGCGACCTCTTGCGTCCAGCACCTCAATTAAATCTGTCACTTTCTTAGTGGGTGGAGCAGCACACAACAAACACATTTCAAAACCAGATTACAGATGCATTTCTGGAAACCAGTGGTCACCAAGACCATTTATGACATTATAGCGAAGTGATTTTTCGGTATATTTCACCTGCCCATTTGTATCAGACACGAAATATTTAAATTTAGAGAACAAATATAAAGTTTTGCTCTTTAAATACAAGACAGTTTTTTATACCGTTACAGTTACAGTTACAAATTTTAAACCTTATTTCTTACCACCCATGTGTTTGTTTAACTGAGCACACCAAATGAGCAGATTTAACATCAGGAATTAATGTCACTGTAACAATAACTATAATATATTGATTCATATGCGCCAGCATAAAAGCCTCATCATGATAGCTTGGTAAAAGTCTTGAAAATTGCAGTTTTTCATACCGTTACAGTGGCGTTAAATTTTAAACTTAATTTCCCACAACCCATGCGTTTATTTAACTGAGCACACCAAATTAGCGGATTTAACGTCAGGAGTTAACATCACTTTAACAACAATTATAATATATTGGTTCATATGCTGAAGATTTGTTGAATATATTTTTGATAGCATGAAAGTCTCATTCTGATACTTTGGTAAAAGTCTTGAAAATTAGAGAGTTTTTCATACCGTTACAGTGACGTTAAATTTTAAATCTTATTTAACCGAGCCAAATTAGCAAACTTAACTTAAAGTTAGTAATTAGAATTACGCGAGGTTAAGTGAGGAGTTATTTAACTCAGCACACTAAATCAGCTGATTTAATGTGATGAGTTAGTGTTACTATAATTTTAATAATAATTCTAATCATAATCTAAGATTAATCTATTATGTTTTTTGCAGCATAGAAATCTTATTATGATAGCTTGGTAAAAGTCATAACATAGACATTTCATTGATAAGAATTTTGTTTCTTTTATTATGTGCCTGTAATATGTTTGTGTTATATATTTTTAACGTTATTTTGTATTAAACTAATTTTTTTCTCCTTTTTAATTAATATGCAAATTTATAATATATAGTAAATTTAAAGGGTAAGTTGTAGTACAATTTTTAAATAAAAAGTCATCCATGGCTTATTTTTTGTGAAAAAAGGCAGATAACCAATAATTTTTCTGTAATTAGTCATTTCAAATACAATCGAGATATTTACTTTTGCAATGGGAAAAAACACTGCTACAATTAAGATGCTTCACATTTTTTTTATTTAAAGTTAAATTATTTAAAAATTTATGTTTTATTAAAATACATGGAACTGAACAAATACGTAATCTCAAATTTTGATCTTTTTATAATAAAGCGTGATTTTATTTGACTTCTTCCATAAGTTGTTTTCGTTGACAATGAATAATTTGACAACGCAGTTACGCATTGCGTAATTCAAACACGAATCCATTGATGATTCTAGGAAAGGAAAAAAAAAAAACACATTCCAAAGTGTTCTAGATTTGGAGTGTTAAACACTGAATAAAGACAATTGTTACATCCTCTTTAATAACACAGGCAGATCGTAATTAAAGTATCCTCACTCAGAATTCACTGATCAAAGGATGAGCAGAATGAATCGAAAGAAATAATTGCAGCACTTGACATTGTATGGCGATGCATGATTGCAGCACTTGACAAAATATGGCGATACATAATTGCAACACTTAGCAAGATATGACGCTGTGCATTAATAAAAATATAAAAAAATAAGTTTCATAAATAATTTGTATAGAATTTAATTCAAATATTTTTTTATTAAAATATATATATATATATATATATATATATATATATATATATATATATATATATATATATATATATATATATATAAAGTCCATTTAATTTAAGTATTACATAAAAATGGCTTAAAATCAACTGCAGAATAATTTTTTTTGAGCAAACTTTAGAAATTACTTTGTCCTGCTCAACTCATGGCGCAGGGGTAACGTGAGCAGTTATAGAGTTCAGGAGGGTTCAGGTACGAATTCGCTGGCAGCGTCCATTGCAGTCACTACTTTAAAAAACAAAGAGACTCAATGGCGATTGTGTGAAGCATTTTCCATGGATGGGCAGGCTGCCTGGTGAAAGGTTTCCTTGTTTTCTCCCATATAACACGCAAATGAGCAGTCAAAGTTCTTCTTTAAAGCAATATCCTCTCTTCACCATCCATCTGCGGGCTGATGGCATACAACAATGGAACACAGGACCCACCGATGTTCAGAATAAAAAAATACCTTACTCTGTTTCTTAATATAGTGCAAACAGATTTTTGCATAATTTAATTTTTTTTAAACTTTACTGAAATGAGAACCTTCTATCACAATTTTTTTATTTATTAATTTACTGTCTTACTTTCATGCACGTTATGTAAGATTATAAAAACTTGTTTTCAATATACTTGCAACTCAGAAGTGTATAGCAAAACGCTCGATTTTTGAAATTTGCTAAATTAAGTTCTTGCATAAATGAAGTATATATAGAATTAAGGTTGTTTGTTTATTTTCTATTCTTGCAAACTGTAACTTCTTACATTTCTTTTTTTTTTTTAAATATGACTAATAGCGGATTGAGATAAAAGAAATGGTTGAAATGGTTTTAATTACTCGCAGAAGGGTGTATAACGTTCAAATGATTGAAAACCGGTTTGGGGAATGAAAAAAAAAGGAAAAAGAATACCATTCGACACATTTACTGGACTGTCAAATAAAATGAGATACATTAATGCAAATGACATACTTGTATTTGTGAGTTGGAGTTAGTAATTGTAAGAAACCAAACAACACTTAATACTCGCATGTGTGAAAAAATGACCTAAATGCAACGGAAAAAGAATTTTTATTTACTTTCTATTCTTACTGAAACTCTGATATCCATGTTCTAAATACATGTAAACGCGTTAAAGGTATTCTAAAAGCATTGTTTTTTCTCTTCCGTCGTCTACCAACTTTTTTCCCTTAGCAGATTGCACCTTAATGTAATGCTTTTGGTTGATTGTAAACAAGTGCCACTGGATTATATCCAACTTCCACTTGTCTGTGGGACAATGCACTTGGGCACTATGTCAACATCTCGAGAACCCTCTACCCACATGGCTTCCCTCACCTTATTTATTACATATTATTGAATGCATTGGAAGGGACAGATTTAGCTCAGTTCAGCTGGAACACTCATTTTCCGTGAAACACTAGGCGTTTCGCCAGAATCTGCTGAATCTTTGCATGGTGGTAATGTTACGAAACACTGAATATCAAATAGGTGAGCACAAAGTGAATCACTCGCAGTAGGGTTTCTCGACTTGTTGCAAATGAAAGCTAAGTATATCTAATACGAATTTAGATGCATTTTGTCAAATAAATAGTTGAGAAAATGAATAAAAAAACAATATATGAGTTCTAATATTTAAATTTATTTTCTAGGGTATTGTCTAAGAATGAAGGATCCTCTTCGCGACACTACAATGTGCTTCACAGAAGACTAAAAAATATAAAAAACTGTTCTTATTTCCTCTGTATGATAAAGTAGTATTATTTAAGATGATTTATATCCTAATGTTATTTTTCTTTTCAGGTGTAGGTTACTTCATATATGTTTCTTCATGTAGGTTACTTCAACACCCAATAAAAAGGTAGAATTTTTTAAGTGAGTTGTTTTGTCTGTTCAAAGAAGGTATTGATGATTTCTTTTTCAAAGTTGAATTACGCACTTTTAAATTGCCATATAAAATAAAGGCGAACATTAACTCTTTTATGTTCAGCTGCTAACAAAAATTGCACATACTTCTTCTCATAGGTGTAGGAATTACAATTCAGTATAAATTAATAAAACACAATTGAAAAAATATTTTGCTGTACTAAAGGTTAATAATTGGAAGACCATTGTCCCCCAGAGGAATACATGGAAATATCTTCAAAGGAAGCCTTGGCCCACTCTAAGCTGTCGTGCTATTGATGATAAATTAATAAATGAATTCTTCACAATTTTTCACTTTGACAAAGTAATTGGTTTCTGTAATCAATATTTAGTTAAAAATTACCGGAAAAAAATTATGAAACTAAACAAATTGAAAGACAAACATCAAACATTCTCAATCAAACTTGAAGACGAAAGTTATAAGTCTCTAAACGTTATAGGCACACACGAAAGTTGCTGGAGCAACACAGTAAAAGTTCCTGCTTTTAAGAAAATCATACTTTGAAAACATGAGTTGAAAGATTTGCACTGTAAATGTAGTTAAGTCTTCTGAAGAGTGATCATTTCATTCAAACTTTCTGAAAAGTGAGCCAAAGATAGAATCAAAAGCAAATTTTCTACAGAACGTCTAGATTTTTAAACGGTATAAAACTAGTGCATATAAAGCCCCTGCTTAGAAAACAATTTTTAGAATTTTGAAAAAGAATGTTTAGAAAAGAATGAGGAAATCATGAAGGAATATTATGAACAATATGATGATGATTATTATCATGATTATTATTATGAAGATTATGCTTATGATGATGATCATTATTATGTGCATTTTCTTGTCAAATAAATAGTTGAGAAAATGAAAAAAAATAATACATAAGTTCTAACATTTAAGATTATTTTCTGGGATATATGAAGATGATTATTATCAAGAATATTATTCTTATGATGATTATTATTATGAATATTATGCTTATGATTATTATTATTATTTCAACGCATTTTCTTGTCAAGTAAATAGCTGAGAAAGTGAAAAAAAAAATTACGAAGATTAGGACGAATTATGAAGATTAAGTTTACGAAGATGATTATTATTACGATGATTATTATTATGATTACTCTTATGAAGATGATTTATTATGATTATGAGTAAAAAATTCTGAAAATAATGTTTTATAAAACATTTCTTATGATTATATTAGAAAATGCGAGCACTAATACTTTATTCAAACCTTCTGAAGAGAGAGATTCAGACTGAATCAAAATTAGATGATTCTCTGGGAATATGTACCTGTAAGTCCCTGTCTAATTAGCCCAAAGTGTGCACAAAATGACCGTAGAGTGGCAAACCAAACCAAGGAATATGTGCAGGTTTAAACGTTACCGGGGTAAAATAATATAAAAATCCATCGATTTTAGAAAGACACTTCTCAATACTATGCCAGAAAACCCGAGTCGAAAAATGTGAGAACATTTCATTCTAACCTTCTGGAAAGTGAATCGCACACTGAATCAAAAGCCGGGAAATGACAAAAAAAAAAAAAAAAAAAAAAGTGATTCTCGTGTTTGCGGTTTTATCTAAACATAAAATGCGAGATAATTCGATTCCGAGCTGCCGGAAAGCGAGTCACAAAGTGAATGAAAAGCAGGAGATTCCCGACGGAAGGGGTAGAAGAAAAAGAGAGTGATTCTTGTATTTGTGGTTTTGTGAAAACATCATTCATTCTCATCAGCAGGGCGAGTTCTTAGTAGCGCGCGGCCATCCTGCGCAGAGGGGGCGATCGAAAGGAAGCGTGGGCGGGGCAGGGGGTGCAATGAGTAGTGGACGCAATAAAAGCGGCCCTCATTTCACATCCCTACTCGTGTTCACACTCCTGGGACATCGCCTCTCACAAGTAAGAAATCGATTTTCGTTCTCGACTTGAACTGATTCATTAAATTGACTTCATATTGTGTTAGAATAGTTTTGATTTGACTTAAAAGAATAATATATTGTAAGATATTATTTTAGTAATAATTTTGAGTACGTGCTGATTCTGATAAGTTCGGTAAAATATTTTCATACAAAGTAGGTTTTTATATCATATACCTTTCTAATATATACGTCTTCCCCTAGTTATACGTCTATAACTTTCTTTTATTTTAAACGACAGGATAGATAACGTACTTTGATATATTTAAAGAAAAAATTCCGTATTATTATTCAGTATATATACGTTAATAAAAGTTTTCTTTACTTTACTTACTTACAATTCTGCTTACATTCGAAATTCAAATAATCAGTTTAGCCATAAAATAGTTATAGAAAATCGTAAAATTTAAATACACTAGGACACGGTTTCATTTTTTTATATGCTTGCTTTTTGATGTACTTTTTTATTTCATTCAATCCTTCGGTCGATTTTAACATCTTATTGTGTTCAATTTAATTCAAAATTTTAAAACAACCTCTATAACATTTTTGAATGTCGATATTAAACTAATAATGTTAAACTATTATAAGTCATGAAATCATTGATACTGTCATTAGGAATTATTTCTTTTAAATTAAAGATATGGCATTTGAGAATATTTTTTTTTTTGACGTCTAATAAATTTATTTTTGCCTTGATTTGTTATATCAATTATTTAGGTTTAAGTAATGTTCCTCAATTTGTCGGTTGAGAACATTCTAAAATATTCAAAAGTATCACAACTGATTTTTCTCTCTGTGTGTATCAGCCTTTCAAAGACCTACTGAAAAACTTTCAAAGTCATTAAATCATTAATAGCCTTGAAAAATGCTCCCACATCTCGCAAGGAAAATAACAATCGTCTTTATATTTATTTAAAAACGCTTTATTTTTTTCCCTTACAAATAACTCTATTCAAAGTAAATTCTAAGACAACAGTCAAAGAGAAAATACGATTATTGTAAATAATAAGAATTCTAAGGATAATAGTTAGTTTTTCTTGATAAAGATACAAATGTGCCCTTATCAATAAACAGAAATCTCGATAATGATATATTTATGTCTTGTAATAGATATGATTATTGGCTTTTATTTTTAATGATACATTTGGTTTTGATTTGGAAGAAAATAGAAAAAGTGAATAAATTTAGGATTTAAGATTTGAAGAAACTTTGGTCGTCTTTAAACCAGTTCATTTGACAAATTTTACTTATTAATTAATTAATTTTGAAGGTGAATGAAAAGAAAAATCTAAGAGAGGCAAAATAAGTGATTCATAATCTTAAGAAAATAATATTTTTGGTTTAGAGATAGTTTAAGGTAGCTGTTAAAAATAAACTGCTAATATATTTTGGAAATTCAACTGAATTCTCATATGATATTATAACACTTTTCTTGTTTTGTGTTAATGCAAGCATCTACACATAAAAATATGAATATATATAGAATTTATTGTAGAACAGTGTAATGCTTTCAAAATTTAATCAACGACACATTTTAATATTAAAATAAATCATGTTAAATCCACGAAATCAACGAATAAATAATTTTTTAACAACGTAAATATTTAGTGTAGTTTTAAATATAAAAATTTAAATAGGACTAGATTAATTCATACAATCGTGTGGTATTCATTGGGCTCTACGTGCAATTAGAGAATGTGGCGTAAAATGAATTAAAAAATATATAATACGAAAGGATTCAGTGATTTTTCCAGAAGTATTGTCTTCTGTGATATTAAAAGTATTCGTATTTATACGAAGTATATTTTGGATTATATATTACAGCTGTGTTTCGGATTATTAACAATGATGTTATGAAAATTGTACACGGTATTATACAATACTATCAGTTAACTATCCTGTCGACTTGATTAGTTATGATTGAACAAAGCCTATAACAATATTTTTTATTTAATGTTTCAAAATGTGTTAAGAGTAAAGTTTATTAATTGATTTACTTGATAATTAAATGATAGAAAAACTTTATAACAAATTTAATATAATTAGATAATGTTTTTTGATGTATAAGAAGAAATTCCGTATTATTATTCAGTATATACACGTTAATAAAAGGTTTCTTTATTTTACTTGCTTACAATTCAGGTTACATTCAAAATTCAAATAATCAGTTTATCCCCAAAATAGTTGTAGAAAATCGTAAAATAAATAATCATTGCCTATACAGTTATTTTCCTAAAACCAAACAGAAAAAGTTATTTAAGCTTTGATTTAAAGTCAGAAGACATTTATGAATACTTTATCTCCAATGCCGATTCTTTCACTTGCTTTAAAACCATAAATGTATTCTTAACAGCTTTTAACGTTTCGGTCACAAATCAATAGTCAAAAAGGACTCTGTAGTTAAAACGAACGCAACATAAATTAAACAAAAAGAAAAAAAACTTTAAAAATATGTGTGAGCATAGTAGTAATTCTTCACAATACCCGCTTAAGCACGACAAGGCCAAAAATGAGCCAAACTTCAGTCATCTATCAAATGATCAACAAAATAGAAGTAACACGGATGACGTTTAGTGAGCAATTACAAAAGAGAACTTTCCAAACAAATGACAGTTTTTATCTTGACTTTTTATTTCCGAGCACTTTGTCATATGTTTCTGCCGTTTGACGTAGGATATGTGGGTTAAATCTCAACACCCTGAATTTAAGCGACCTTGATTTCCGTTCGTGCCTGGCTTGTCAGTGGGAGACTCCGGAACCATTTACAATGAGCTCAGCTTTCAAATGAAACCATTTGTCATAGACAAGCATGAGTGGCAGGGACCAAGACGTCTCACCCAGTAATTAGATTTCAAACATAATCACCTGTTACCTAGTTCACACTTTTGCTAAAATAATAGCAGTAGGAGGGAAAAACCATTTTTTAACTTCTTTTGATTTCTTGTGGATAGCTTCCAGTAGAAAAAACTAGTGGAGTTTCTATGAAATGAAACTTTTTATGAATTTTGCTACTCACTGTAAGTCATTCTCTATTTTTTTTCTTTCTTATTGGATTGGACAGAAACATTTGAAAGAAATTTTTAACGTTTAATGATATGTTATTTTTCTATACACGTAGTAGAAACGAACTGATTGCTCTTCTTTAATCAGAAAACTAAACTAATATATTTGTAAAAATATGTCACAAAGTAATTAACAAAATTATCATCAAGATTTGTATGCGAGTTCTTCATTGTATATGTTGTCGACGTATTTTTAAACTTCCGTCTAAGGAATTTTTGTACTGAATGTAGTACACAATATTCCATATTTCATTTCCTTATTTTTGTACACAATATTTCATTCGTGTTATTTAATTAATATTTTCAACATTGTTTAAGTTAACACTTTTTTGGATGGCTTATTATGATTCTTAATACCTAATGGTATCTAAGCTTATGGACACATTATTTAATTTCTTAAGATTTTTGCGAATTTTTATTTAGCATATGCAGTTAGTAAATTTTCCTTTAAGTGTTTAATATTTTACGGTACTATTATCTTAATTCCTAAAGTTAGCTTTAATTCAAAGGAAAGTTAATTGTTTTATTGTGATAAATATAACAGAAGTTTAAATAACAAGCTAAATAACCGCTTAGTCTCATCTTTTATAAAAATTTATGCAATTTTATAACATGTAGGAAAAAAATTAAAGAAAGTGAGAGACAGACAACTGTGAGCTTTGTTTAATTTAAAGCTTGTGGTTTTATTACATAAAAATTCTCCGAGTCTTTTCAGGAATTGAAGCAATTTATTCCGTGTCCCTGAACCTATCACATTGGAATTTATTAGGATTCCTATGTCTCTATATCATTCCATTTCTCACACATTTCTTTCCGACATCACATCTCTGTGGTAATCCTTCAGAATTCTCTAAAAGTTTGTGCCGTCTTGTCTTCTTCCCAGAGGCTTAAGAACAGAATCGTTTATCACTAAAACTGATCCCCACTAAAAATCCCCTCTGTAGGGGAGGCACACAACCCCGAACATGTGTTACGCGAGCCACGTCTTTGTTTTATGAATGACAGGTGTTTTCCTTAGATTTTTGTCTCGGGTTCCTCTTCAAGTCTTCTCGTTCAGCGAGTTTGCTCAAGTAGATCATCGGCCGCTCTTTGTTCTTCAACGACACATTTTATTTTGTTCGTTAGAATTCAAGACATTGAGTTCAATTATTTGAAAGTGATTGAGTTGTTATTTTCAAAATATAGGGATCATTCTCGACGAAGTAATTGGATTTAAGTAATATATATTATATAAGGATTTAAGGAATATATTGGATTTAAGGAAATAAGGAATATATAATTAAGGAATCTATGGATAATAAGGAATAATTATCTTTAATATGAGGTAATATTTTTTGGAATGCTGAGGAACAAATGTCTGTCTTTTTAAATTAATTTATGATTGCATTTTCATTAAACTTAATAAAAATTTGTAGAAATTATGGTAAACAGAATATCTTAAATACGAATTCTTCTTTTCAATGCACTTATAGTTAACATCTTAACTACAGATTTAATAAATTCATTTAGTATAAGAATTATAAGATGGTTGATAAATTTAAATCTATACAAAATAAAATTATACAAAAATATACAAAATACAAAAAAAATAAAATTGCCAATCTCTTTTTAAAACATTTTAAGCTATTTTAGGAAACAAATTAATGTAATATTGATAATAATATTGATACAGTTATCAACGACTATGTACTATGTAAGGTGGACTATATAAGGTACTAATAAGATGGTTGCTAATTTTAAATATTATATACAAAAGTAAAATTGGCAATTTCTTTTTTAAGCATTTTAAGCTATTTTAGAAAACAAATTAACATAATATTGATATAATTACCAACGAGTATGTACGATGTAAGAGTTTTAAATGTATTAATAATAAGTATTTATAATTTCACTGAACTATATTAATTCTAATTTCATTTGATACTTTTATTCAAATGTTATGCTAAAGCTAACAATACCTTTAATTTGTCACACTAGAATTTGCTCTTTAAAGATTGTGTTTCCATTTCCCTCTTATTTTTCCATTCTGTGTTTTCCATTTTAAATTGTTTTCAGTCATAAAATATCCTCCTACTGTACATAAAACTGATATACAAGGGATCATTACGTCTAAGTTACTGCATTCGAAACAAAAACTTTAGAAAAAAAGGTAAAGTTTCATACTCTATGAAATAAAAATTGACATGATGTCTTTGAAAAGTTAATAAAATTTCAGGTTTCTTATCAAACTAGGTAGTGTGTTTCAACTATGATATTTATAAGAATTTATTGCTAAACTTTCAAAAACAAAAAATCTGTCTGCTACAATCAAGTTAGAAATACAAGATAGCAAGGATTGAGTTCGTCATTTTAAAGTTCGGAAAATATTACAAAATAAAATCATTTGCGTCAATTTGGAAATATATTAATTTTTCTAATGTTATTTCTTTTATCTTAATATTCTTTAAATTTGTTTTTGCATAAAAATCACTTTCTATTTTTATTTTAACTATATGAAAAGTGTATAATTTGAAGCTAAGTCAGCAAATGCAACGTAAAGCATATACCCACAAAAACTTGCAAAATATTAAATTTATCTAATTTCATATTCTCTAATTTGTAATTCTCTAATTTCATATTCTCTAATTTTAATTTCTCTAATTTCTCTAGCTTCTTCAATTAAGCATTATATTCTAGGTGATATTCATGTGCAAAGTTTCATATGTAAATAGTAGCTGGGAGTTTTTAGCTATCTTAAACATACATGAAATTGCTGTGTATTGTAGTTACAATAATGCAAGGAACTTATTATGAAAGCTTTCATACATATGTCACTCATAATCATGTGTTTTATATTTGGAAACTTTAAATTTTTTTTGGCGGTGGAAAAATATAAATTTCTGTTTAAACGAACTTCTTAAACATCCTAAGTTAATGAAATTAATGTCGGAAATGAGGATTTATAGTTGCTAATAAAAGGACCAAAAGAAGATAAAAAAAATATAAAAATAGGAGATATAGAAAAAGAGTAACAAAAAAAAACATTTTTCATTGAATTGGTTGAAAATTGAGCTTCATATTAATAGAAATAAGTATTTAGAACCCTCGAGAACAGATGGGGAGTTGAGAGTTTTGAAGGAGTCGGGAACCGAGTCAGAAGCCGGTTTAAAAACCCGACTACCAACTAAAAACGTATTAAAATTTAGTATAGATATTAATATTAATATTAAATTAATTAATTAAATTAATTAATAATTAATTTAGATATTAAGATGAAACGGATTAAAATTTAGAGAGCATGAATGTCCTTCAAGTTCGTGTAAATTCTACATCTTTAAAATAATAAAAATACCTTGTTATGCGAAAACTGCTTCTATAGATGTATGAGTGTGATAAAATCCTTGAATTTATTTCACAAATTCTTCTAATTCCATTAGTAAGGATCAAAATACGTAAAATTATAGGAAAGATACAGCAGTCGGTATAATTAATCCGATTCAGGAATCGGAAATTGTTTGGGCGACCTCCCAGCCCTGTCCTCGACAGATGGTAAACTGATAAAGCCTCCGTGTGCATTCTTCTTGTCAAACAAAGATGCGAATTCTTATTGACATGGGGGGTGACTTGAAGGTTTACAATTTGCTGTTTATTCAAAACAAATAGGTTTTAACTTGACACGACGTCAGGCAATTGAATCACAGTTATTTTTTTATAGGGCTATGAATATTTTTGAAAAAATAATAATCACAAAGTGTTTTTAATTATTCTGTTTCAAATTCGTAGACT
Source organism: Caerostris darwini (assembly GCA_021605075.1). Lineage (NCBI taxonomy): Eukaryota > Metazoa > Arthropoda > Arachnida > Araneae > Araneidae > Caerostris > Caerostris darwini. The sequence continues at coordinate 91,431 of BPLQ01006841.1, read as the reverse complement.
TGCAAAAGAATTGAAAATTATACAAAACAGATGACAGATCATAATATTTGAAACTTAAATTTTAAAGAACTATCGAATGCAAAATGAGAAACAACTATTGAAAAAAAATAATAGTAAACAGATGCAAGATCATAATAATTGAAAGTTAAATTTTAAAGAACTATCGAATGCAAAATGAGAACAACTATTGAAAAAAAATAATAGAAAAATCTGTCAATTATTAAAATATTATGCATCAGAACCTTTCACTTTCCTATAAAATAATTCCATTTTAAAAACGTTTTCTAATTCTTTGTATTAATATAATGAGAATAAATAAATATAATGATGGTAATGCCCGAATATAATAAATGTAATTTTTTTATATATACATTTAAACATTTAAATTGAAACATTTTAAATAACTTCCGAAGTAATATAGAAATATTTAATAAGTTATTTATATTCAAGGATAGATGCACTAAAAAGCTTCTATTTTATAAACGTTTACCGATTCTTATTTAAAACAAAGCCGACGAAAAAATAGCATGACACGTGTGTCGCTGTCCTATTTCAAATATAGAAAGAGGCGTCAACTTCGATACGTAGAGGAATTTTTTTTCACCTGATGGGGAAAATTTGCATAGACCCCGCCCGTTCTTATTGAGAGCGACTTGTGACAAAGAAATAACAACAAGTTTGCAACATTATCTGGAAGAAAAACATCAGATCCCGTGAATTCATTAAGTTTGACCCATTTCGAGGGTTCGTAATAGGAAGAGGCTACGGAGGAAACACGAATCATCATTGTCAGTTTCAGATTGAACAGTTTCGTTTTTGTTTCCATTTTACGGTTGTAATTTAATGCAAGTTCTTAGATTCGCAATTTGCCTATGTGGGAACAACGCCCATGTAAAAAATTTTACTTCTGTTCGTACGAAATTGAGATCAAATAAATAAGTACCAAAACGTTTTAAAAATACCTGTCCTTATATGCGTGATGTTTATTCATTGTAATATGTAGAGAAACAGACGAGAAAAAAATGGAATTTTTACAAAAATATAAAGATCTTCCGGTGTTTATTTTTACCTCCTATAGCATACTAGATTTTAAAAATAAGATCCCCTAAAAAAAAAAAAAAAAAAAAAAAAAAATTGTAACAGTTCCTTTGGCATATCTGGCAACACGTACTGCAGCCCACCAACAGCGCCCTCTGAGTACTGATTGAACTTCCTCAGTAGTGGTCAAGAACTGTCCTTGTGAGGTTAAATGTCACACGTTTCTTTTTATTTTGTAATTAACTTTTGATGTTTTTCTGTATGTAACTTAAAATACAATAAATAGTTGGCCAATTGTTACATAACTTGGGCCCATCATATTAGCCTTATTTCCCTCTATCACAATTTGTAACAAACGCATTACTTATTTTTTCTTAATTAACATATATGTCGGACAACACAAAACCACTCATATAGTTAGGGATGAATACACAATAGACTCAGAGAAAAACAGTTTTTTTAGTAATTATTCCCAAGGAAAGAAAAGTTGAAAAGAATTTATTCCAACCAAACTGCTTCGCTTCAATAAATTATTCAATATTTTCATGCATTGTGTAATGAATGATTCGATATAAATCCAAAATGGGCATGACATCAGCCACTATTTACAACCTTTGGTTTCCATTGCAACTTAATTACGTAATTTCCTGAAAGTGTGACGGATCACCTAATGGGCAAAATCATCTAAAGATTCCGTCGAAGCAGTAAAAAGATCTCACAAGTCAAAGTAATTACATCATGTAGAAAATCTATGGGTGCATTTCCGGATAAATATGTAACAAGTAGTAGTCAGAAGAGAAATCATCCTTGAGTCAATCAAATGGTGATAACAAACCTTCGAAAAGACACGTGTATGATTGAGTTGATACGGATGTGTTTATTTAATTTATGGTGATAGTAAATGGATGATCAGTTGTATCAAAATAAATATTCGAAGATATTCTTATTTAGATAACATAAAGAAATGAACAGACGTGAAAAAATAGTTTGGATTTGTTAGATTTTAAAATAGTTGGATTTGTTAACACTTGCAGTGTTGTGCATAAATCTATCAATATATATATTAATATTTCTTTTGGCATCAGTGAAATATAAAACGATTTTTAATTGGTAATTAAAGAAAATGAATAAAAAGAAGAAAATGGACAAAAAAAGGATATCTTATTAATTGATAGCATAAAAGTATTTAAAATAGTGTTAATACATTTAAAATGTCTTAAATAACTTTAAAATTAATATTTTTTTATTAGTTTAACTGAAAGTTTTAGTTAAGTTATTAACAACGATTTAAGTTTTTTTTAGTAATATTATATTATTCATTATTGTTTGATTTAGTGAAACAAGCAAATATGTAGTATAATTTTGTAATCGATAGAATAATATAGGTAGTATAATTTTATATATAGGTTATGTAGTTTTGTAATAACTGATAGAATAATTTTATAACTTAAATTTCAATAATTTAATAAATTTTGAAACTAATACATTAAAAAAACCAATAAATTGAAGATAATAATTTTTTTGGCATTAAAAATTAAATTCGATTACATTAAAAATTAATATGTGTTATGGTTTGTTAATAATAATTTAGCACTGTAATAATTAGTAATATAGAGGTAATATAGTTTTGTAATAACGGATACAATAATTTTATAACTGAAATTTCAATAATTTAATAAATTTTGAAACTAATACATAAAATCCCCCAATAAATTGAAGATAAATAATTTGTTGACATTAAAAATTAAATTCAATTACATTAAAAATTAATATGTAATTTAGTACTGTAATTAATTCCCATTAAAATTATAGGGTCAAATAACATATTAAAATGAACATAATAAAATACAAATGCAAATAATTAGATCCAAAGAAATAATAAATAATTACTCGAATAAAAACAGAGATATGATATATAATACAAAACACGATATATATTTTAATCTTTTTTGAGTGAATTAATACGATAGTTTATTAATACAATATTATGAATGAAATCTTTTAATAATGGGAGTTTCTAAATCGTTTTAAATTCATTGAGTATTTGTCTACTGTATAAACAAGGCTGACAAGCGTCAAAGAAGCTTAATCTGCCTCTTTTGTCATTTTCGACACTTGCGATGTTATCGTTCTTTCCAGTCCCCACACAAATAGAAGACAATTTATAATGCTCAGACGAAAACAAACGTTGCAGATGAACAAGAAGCTTCTAAACAATTTATAACATTTTGTTTGAAAGGAATTTAAAGATAAAACCATTTCTTATTTTCTTTTCCCAGCCTTCTGTTTCTCTCTGTATCAAATCATTCTTCTTTTCTGTACTTGTTTTTTTTTCCGTATTTGGTTTACTTTTCTTTAAACTTCATACTCTTCTTTTTTATTCTATTCTATTTCTGGTTTCATTCTAATTACTTTATTTCTACGTCTCGAGCTCGAAATGTTTCTTTATTTCATTTGATAGCAATGGGAATTTCGAACTTTTTCAGAGAAGCATTTTTTTTTCCAAGTCAAGAAAAAAAAAAAGGCAGCTTTTTTTTCCATTTTATTCCTGTTCTATCAACAACAGTTGAACGAAAAAAAATAGATGCATAAAAAAGGTACATAAATAATATCCTATTGGATCAAAGGGAGTTACTAATGACATTGATTATTACTGTTTTAGTTTGTCGCTCTGCGGTCATTTTGTGCACATTTTAGGCTAATTAGACCCGGACCTACAATTTACTGTGGATTCCGAACTACTCACAAATATCCATGCCACCGTCACTATTTTTAATTCGCACCTGAAGCCTATGGTACCAAAGGCCAGATCGCTAGCCAATTGATAATCAGGCCTGATCATTACTGAGTGTTATTCTTTCGTATATTCGAGCTATACCTGTTTCATTACACGAATGCTATCAATTTTAGAATTATGATAAGAAAGTGATAATATTTTATTTTTGGATAATAAATCTATTAGACTCTTGAATAATAAATTTGTTAGACTATTAATAAATCTATGTACAGACGTGAAGAAATACTTTGGATTTGTTAACGTTGTTAATTTCCTCAATGTTGTGCCAAAAATTATCAATATATACATATTAATTTTGTTAATTAATTAATTAAAATTCTACTTACTTATTTTATTAAATAAATTTATTTAAAAATAATTAATTAAATTTGAAAGTTTGATTTACTAATTTTTAATTAATTAATCAAGTATTAAATAAAAATCTATTAATTTTAAAATTTCAATCTTTTAATTATGAGCCCATCACTATTATTAATTTATATACAACCTAAGAATTTTGTTAAATTATTTGAATGTTTTGACAAAAATGTATCTTATTCCGAAGATAATTGAAATTGTTCTGAACTCTATTAAGTGATAAATTTTCCAACCATTAAGATACTAAGAAAAATTATTTATACTGCAGCTTTTTATCCACCTGTGAATTATTCTATGCTGCAAATTGTTTCGAAATCTAATACTAAAAATATATTAAAACTCTTACTAACATATAACAATTGGATTTAAACATAAAAGAAAATGTCATAAATGCTAAATGCATTATATATCTTTATTTCATTCCATAAAGAAAAGTTAAAAGTTATTTTGTTTAACATTAAACTTAATTAATAACAGCATTGGTCATCCTTTCAGTATGAAAAAGCCTTTTGCTTCTTGAAATGACATATGTAACATGTAACTATGCATTATCAGAAAAAATATTAACATAAAGCTCCCAGGTTATAAACAGTTTTTCAACTAAAATTCTCGTATAAATCCTAATCAAATTTCTTCCAGGGGAATTTTTGTTAATTAGTATTGCATAAAATCAACAGTACGATTAAAAAAAAAAAAAAAAAAAAAAAAAAAAAAAAAAAAAAAAATTAAATAGAAAAATTTATTTTAATTTCCTAGAAGAATTATTTTTAAATCTAAGTTTCAATTATTCACCTCAATGATTATGAAACATCCAGGACCCAAGGTGTATTGCAAAACTACATTTTGGTTCCTTAAATTCTTTACAAAAGAACTTTCTACGTTTGTGGGAATTTAGGAAAGTACTGTGCAGTTATTAAATATATATACACAATTACATAAATGTACAATCTCATTAAAGTAACATATCACGTTAACAAACAAAATTTTTGAATTAATGTTTTATGAAATTCTTTATGATGCTACTGTTAAATTAATTAATTAATAAATAATTATTGTTAAGTTTGGTCATGAATCACTAATAAACATGAATTGTATATATATATATATGAGTATTTTTTGTTAAAATTTGGCAAAAAATCACAAAAAAGTGTATTTTTTGTGTAAAAGAGTATTTTTACTTTACATAAACTCTTAACAAAAAGAAGCATATAACATTTACTTTCATAAAAATAGGCATATATCCACTATGCATGATCTGAACTAAAAGTATGATACTATTCTAAAGTATAGCTGTGTTATAGACAATCGAGTCATTTATATCAAAAATGCAAAAAAAAAGTTGTTTTTAACAAAACTGTCAATTAATCAAATTTAAATTAATATATTTACAAATTTTTTGGCCAATGCATATATAACATATAGTTAAAACTTCATTAGATTCTGAAGGTTATTATTGCAGTCATGACTGTTATCTATGGTGTTGCAGCAAAAAAATACACTTTTCAGAAATTCAATGAATGCATGAATTCGGAACCCTAATTTTTCGTGTATCTCGACTATACTGTATCTGATTATACTGTATCTCGACTTCTAATCGCTCTAAAAACAAACTCAAAACTGTTTTAAAAAGCTAAAGGTCTGGCATTTAAAAGAAAAAAAAAGAAACTTACTTTTTTACGAAAATCATGAGTTTAGCGTGATCGGTTACCTTAAGCAACATAATTTCTTAAATATCAATGACAAAAACAAACTGAATTTGCAATTAGCTTTAAATAAGTATCTTATAGCATTTTATTTTTTAAATTTCAAAATTGTTAGTGAATCATTTAGGAATATTTGACACTTTATAATAATATATGAGACTATATCAAATTCTTATGATATATATTTTCTTCTCATTTTTGTTATTTTATTGTATGAATTTGATTAGTGTATTAAATGAAATTTCTTTTGTACTATTGCGCAGATGGTAAAACCACAATTCCAGCTTTAAAGTAAGCGAGTTCTGATAATGTATGAACAATCTAGAATTGTCTGCCAGTTATATCACAAGCTAACACAGTTCTTTTAGCCAATCATTCTATTTACGTATTTAGTCAAAGTACTGTTAGATAATTCAATTTATTAAAACTTCACCGGTCTACGTCATTCTGTGGAATCTTGTCCAACATTTTTTTTTCCTTTCGACTACGTGAGCTCAGCGATTATGGCAACTGCGTGACGACATGGTAAAAAATAGAAAATAATTTATAAACATACACTGCATGTAAATTCTGTTTGCAAACTGAATATTAATATTATTTACATTTATGTTATTTTTAACACCTTTCTTGTTTCGTTTGTCAAGACATAGTCTAGCCGTAAAAGAATTTGTAACTCATGAGATATAATCGTGGTAGGAAGGAACAAGTTAGTAGGAAAATAAATTCAAATACTAACTTTCAGCCATGACATCTCCAAGTACTCGGTAGTTTGTTTTGAAGATTTTCATTTTTTTCAATAAGTGTGTCTCGTCATTTATTCATGGACACGTATTGCATATGTTTATGTTGGAAAAGAAGCATTGTGATGAAGATGATGTGCAAACATAAATATTTTTCCTTAAAAAGAAACGGTGAGAACAGGTCTAAAATTAGAATAAGTGGAAATCTGCTTGCATTTTACAAATAATTTTAATGTGAAATTTAAATTTATGCTAATTAACATTAAATTTAATAACACTTGACTGGTCTACGTCATACTGTTTATGAAATATTAAAAGAAAAATTTTGTTTCTCTGTAGACTACGTAAGGTCTACTTTTACAGCAGCTATTTGGGGACATGGCAAAAAGAGAAATCAGTTAATGAACACACATTAATGTATGTTAATTAACTTTCAAAATTTAACATAGGATTATAAACACTTACCAGAGTTATATCAAAAGATAACGTAAGTATTTCATAAAGAGATAAATTTTGTGGTGTTTTTAGTAAAATGCGATAGTTAACTTTGAACTATCGATAGTGCACATTAAGAAAAATCTCTTGCAACTTGGTTCAGGAAAATTAAGATTCTTCACGACTTATCTATTTAAATGCTGCCTTAAGTGTTGTTGAACTCTAAAGCTATTCATCTTAAAAGGAAAGATAATAAATTTAATGCATACCAATTTAATAAATATTCAGCAGAATGTTACAATAACAATTCATAAAGGAAGTAATTTCATTTTTAGTATTTCAAGTCTTCTGAACTCGCAGAACTGAGGGTCAGTGCGCGTGTGAAAGAAATGACAGCTTGACTACCTTGAATAAGTTCAAGGTAGTTAGGTCATTATCATTTCTATTCTATTGGGCAAGCTTTGGAATCAAAAACGGTACATACCGTTTGATGTACATTTATTACTGTATCGGGTTACTTATTGACCGTATCAGTTATAGAAAGCAAGAGCAATTCAGTCCTATTTTATGTCCTCGACTCATAACGCTCCAGTAAGCTAAATTCATTAGATATTCTGAGTCACTGCAACGTGAGTTGTCCTTTGTCAAATGTCCCTATGCGTCACGCTTCAATTCCGCGATTTGTATCTCCCTTTCATGATTACTGAGGAGAGAAAATGTGGCTTTTATATATGAGGACAACCTAAGCTCATAATGCATCGTACGTTTCGTGCTTTTAATGTTAGCTCCTATCTACGTTTCTATCACATCGCTGCAGACAACTTGCATACGTTCTCCCTGAATGGAAACAGTTCCGCAGGAGATGAGATGAGATGAATAATGGTAGCATGGTGTTAGGCAATGGCCAGTAAAAAAAATAGTTAATTAAAAATGTGACTTTGGAAAAAATTGAAAATAGATGAGATGAAATGTAGCTGTATTAAAGAAAAATTAATGGCCTATTGTCGATTCATAATGAAACAGTTTACTATTTTGAAGTGAACCTACCACACATATTAATGTTTGGTAAAACGGTGGTTTCTTGAATCCTTTGAGTAAGCTTGTGAATAAATTTCAGTAAAATCTTCAGAATTAAGATATTTAATGAAAAATATTATGATTAAGTTAAAGAAGATAATTTATATATTGTCAAGGAAAAATAAGTAAATTAAATTCACTATTATAATAAATTACTATCTATGTACAGTGTGTCCAAAATCCTCTTGTACCATTTATTAAAAGCATTACATTTATGTGAAGTTTGGAACATCCTGTAAATGATGTTATAAATATAGTCACTATATTTATTTGCTAAGAAAAATTCAAGGAATAAAAATAAGTAATAGATAAATTTCAAAATTATATAATTAAAAAGAAATATGTACTCACCTAAGCATGTATTGTTTACTGTACATGATTACTTTATTTTAACAAAATATATTTCTGTCTGATTAAAATGAAAAAATAATTAATTATAATTTATGCGTTACATTTTCACGAAGAAAGTATGTTGCAATAAAAAAATTGTTTAAAACTCATCTTAAATTATTTTTAATTGTTCTTATTCTTTCACTCTCAAACATTTCAAACAATGTTTTCACTTTTTGGAAAGATTATCCTATGGATAAAAATAAATAACTGTTGACAAGTAAGAGGAGAATTTACACCTGATACGACAAGCGACCCTGTATTAATCATAGATGAATAATTAAGAAAGTTATTTCAACTAAAGAATCAAGATTTAAGTCGAATTAAATGTCGGAATCAGCTTTACTTGAACTCTGGGATTGAAATTGACCATCTAAGTAGGTCACTGGGACGCATAGATTCGTTACCTTTTAAAGAAACAACTTTTTCCAACAAGAACAAAGAGCTATGTGAGAACAAACATAAAGAGTTCGTTATCAAGGTACAACTTGTTAAAGGTGAGAATGAATACATTTTTTGATGAGTTGCGACATCGGAACAACAAAAGTTAGCTCTTATAGAAAGGTTACAAAGCTGGTGTGTTGTTATGCTTGTCGATATGAGAAAGCTGGTGTGTTGTTATGCTTGTCGATATGAGAAAGCTGTTGTAAAATAATATAAGTAACGCTTCAAAGTCAATTTGCAATAGAATAGAATAAGCATTATGTAAATTCTTTAAGTAAAATAGAATTTTGCATTTTATTTATCATACAAATTATTCTGGGTAACCTTTGAGGGCAATTATATTCGTAGTATAAAGGTGATATCAATTTTAATAAAATGGTTTGTCATATTTTAATATCTGCAATCTTAAAACCTACAAGGTAATTTTTTTATTAGTAGAAGAAAAAATAAAATAATATGCCAATCATAGACGTACTTGGTAGAATAGGGAATTATTTACCAGAAAGAATAAAAAGCGGTTTTATTGCAGCATAATTTGAAAACAAAACAATGAACTAATTTTTTTTTTGCCTTTACGTATAACTTAATGAGATGTTTTTTCCTTAAATTAGCAATAAACAAAAAATATCAGCTTATTTATTAATTAATTAATACAATAGCGTTTTAACGTGCTAAGAGCTCAATTTTTTATAGTGATTATTTGTGGCATTGTGTAAGAATATAAATGAGTTTAAAACAATTGCAACATGAAAAAGTATTATTTTGTTAAGTTGAAGAAAATTCCTACTAAATATTACCCCAAATTTTTTATTTCGCTACTTAAAGCAATTATAGAAATAATGTTTTTAGTTCAGTACATAGAATGCGAAAATATTTTCTTAGATTTAAGAAGTTGAGAAATTGAAAGTAGTTCAGATAAAATCAGCTAGATAATTAGTTCTAAGTCAAGAAAACATCTCTAAAAAAGACTCTGGACTTCAACTTTTTTAGGGTTCTCATATTAGTCCATTTTAAATAAACAGCCTAGGTAAATAGTGAAAAAGTTTCTCGCCAACTTGCTTCTCTTTCAACCATTTCTACCCATCATATTGTGAGTTCTTCTTAGGTTTTTCTTGAAGAATTAAAATGACCATTAAAAAATTTCCAATATCAAGAATTAACCTGGACATCACTAAAAATGTACATTACTAAATAAAAAAAAAAATAGCATAAAATCTTTTATTTTTTTTAATTTTTTCAAATACAACTCATAATAATTGCTGTATTCTTTATGTGTAACGTATTTTTTATTTTTAGGAATTTCATAAGGAAAAATTTTAACATGTTTAGAAATTAATGAATGTCATTTACATAAAAAAATCTAAATTGAATATGTAAATGGAATAGAATCAAGAATATATTTAAATTTGAATTTTATAAATATTTAGAGCTTTGCAAAGTATACTGTACTCAAATTTTTTTATGGTCGATATTGAGTATATAAAATAATGAATTTGAAATAAATACATTCATTGATAACAGCTTTTTGTTTAAATAACCTCTTATTTAGTCATTCTAATTAAAAGAGCTTTGCAAAAATAGATTATATTTATTCTTTTAAACAACAATTTAGTAACAATTATTGCAATTAACTGCAAATGTGGAATACTAAATTTTTATCAAGTAGAAGTTACTGATGAAAGTATAGTATTTCACATTTGAAATTACAAAATAAATGATTTCTATGTATAAATCTTTGAGAGTGTTAGATGTCATTGTATGGATTTACTTTGTTTTTTGTATAAAAAAGTTTGTTAAATTATAGCAAATAAAAATAGATGGCATAAGCAAAAAATTAAAAACTAAGATAGCATGACTTTTTTTAGTAACTTTCAGATTATTTAATTTAGTAGTAATTATGCTTTGTCATATCATGCAATTTTGAAAGGAAAAAAAGTACTGCATGAAAAACTGCTTTTTATGAAAGATTAAAGACAATACGAAATTCCTCATTTAATAAAAAGAAATTTAGATTATCATTTTTTAATGAAATGGTAATCATCGAAAATATTGAAATTTAAAAAAGACAATATTACAAAAAATATAACAGTAAAAAATTAATCTTTTCAAAGATCTATACATTTAAAAAAAAATGACACATTATATGAATTCATTGTGTTTGAAATGAATAACTTAAAATAGTGTAAAAATATTACATATAGTAGTCTCAAAGATAAAAACTATTAGGACTTCGTTAATAGGAAAGTTGAAGGTATTGTTTTATAATCATTTGCCTCATTTTCGATGTTTTTGTCAAAATGACAGAAAAACTTGCATATAAAAATGTATTTTGTAGAATTCCATCGACAAGGAGAATAAAATTAGCAAATAATTAAAACGTTAATTAATTTAACAGCAATAGTTATTTAGTAAACAATCTAGCTAATATTAGAATTTTTTCATATAGATTTTTGGCAATTATAACTCTCAAAGGTTTTTAACACCTTTCAACAGTGGTCTTAGAATTAAATGGTCTTCAGATCTCGTGAAATAGCAATTTTAAAATAAATTAGATGAACGACCTCCATTTAATTTATTATTCAATAAAAATTGAGGTGTACAAGTAATTTCGGTATTTAACTAGTGCAGACTGTAGAAATAAAATCTATTTCCAATCTTTTTCTTTTTAACACTACATTATTTTTATAACCATCTTAAATTTAATCTCTAATGGCTTTCTTTCAATGGATATCATGTTTATCATGTTAGAATCTAAATTAAATCACGTATAAAACCTATAAACAAGCTTCAAGGTAAACATTTTTTTCCCGTTTATAATTTTTATTTTAAAAATTCTGTGGTCTTTAGAATTTTCAATTAGTGAAATATGATTGTGGATGAGCACTTCACATATTTTTTTAAATTTCTTTGTTGTCAAGAAGAAAAGGATTAATCAATTTGATGTCTACGTGTTCTAATGACATAAATTAAATTTAACTTGAAAACAACGAAATTGATTTAAATTTAGCTGCACATATATTTAACCAGGAGGTGCTTCTAATGACTAAATTTATCAGAAGCTTAGTGTCTTATTTGTCAGAATGAAAGAAGAATTGTTCCTAATTTATCTGCAGGAAGTTCGGAACCTTCATAAATTCATGTGATCATGCATTAGCAACTATAAATGCTACTACAAAACAAGCCACGTAAACAGATAACCAATCTTTAATCTTCTTGAAGCAATATTATAAATAATCTCAAGGCATGTCTAAAATAACATCGCTAATGGAGATGATGTCAACCTGTCGAAAAAAATCAATTAAAGATTAACTTTTCAAATTGATTTCTCAATGTTCTTGGAGATTTCATCAAAGCGAGAACTTCGGCATAAGACCTGAATTCCAATGATGATTACACGTACTGTTTATATACATTAATCGTTAATTGAATAAATATATGAAGTTATTTAGATGCAGTAAATCCCCTAAGACTTTGATAAAAATGACAATTGATAAAAACACTTACATCACCATAATGTCACCATGTTATGATTTCTCCAAATCCATTCATGTTATTCAGAGGCATCGTAAATTACGTATCTTCTTATACAAATCTACATATTTTCTTATGTTTCTAAAACTGTTTAAAACTATTAAATAATTGTTCAAGGTTAGTAATTTGTTTTGTTTGTCGCTCTACGGTCATCTTGTGTACACGAGGGCACAGTTTAAAGTCAAGGTTAGTAAAAGCTATTACGACAATAAAAGGTTACAATCAGTGTAGTAAATGTTATGTGTTATTGTAATTAAGTTCTTACTCAATGTTCTCCAAGATTGGAGATTTTAAATTCAAATGGTACAATTAATGAGGTAAGAAATGATCTGCAAAACATACGTCTTTGTAATGAGAGATCGGAAAATGAGAGTATGATTTCAGCTGTGTTATCGTACTACTCTTAAACTGCAAGGTTAAAGAAGGCAATTATTATAAAATTCAACTTCATTGAAGTAATTAAATGCCTACGCATTATTTGAGGGAGTGTACATCACATATTTTTGCTGTTTGTTTTGATTTTTTTGGTAATCTTTAAAAACAAAAATTTGTAACGGATCTAGAACTTGTATTCTTAGAATGAAGATAAATGTAAGACTCCAAGGTCTTTGTTTTCTGAAGACTGAATCAATTGAAATAATTAAAAAGCTTTGTAAACATCTGTAAAGGATACTATTTGGATATAAAATATTAGTATAGGTTATATCCTTGTTAACAATTTTGAAAATGAATTATTTTGAAAAAAGTAGTTTTTAAGAACATATACAATTACTAAAAAAATCCCTTATAATTTTAATACTAATACTGAAAAATTTTTTAAGAAAAGTGTATGTATATTCCAGCTACATCTTTTATACCGCATTAATGATGAAACTGTAGAATTTCACTTCTTGTTTCTTAGGAAAAATTGAAATATAATTTAGATGAAACAATGTATAGAAGAAATTATAGGGGGAATAAAGCGGAAAATTAATTTAATTTTGAATGTTCGAAAAACATTAATCAAATTAAATTAAAAAATGATTATTTGTTTTTTTTATTTTCTATATCATCAATAAAAGGTTCAGAAACATTTTTTCATTGATAACTTAACGATAATATTATTCTTTTGCTTGTTAATTGTAGCCCTTGCTGGTGAATCAGCTGAAATTTGAACCCGAATTATTTCTAGTGAACTGTATTTTTTCTTTTTATAACTTTTTTATTCATTATTAAGAATTTCATACAATTATATTATCAAATGATTTTTAACCTAAACATTAAAGAAAATTTAAGACAGTTTTAATAAATACCTAATATACACTGAAGTAGTGTTAGACTTGCAGCCACTAAGAATTAATAAAAATAGAAATATTATTAAATTTTATAAAAATATTATTATTTATAACTTGTAGAATTTTATAACCATTTTAAATTTTATTTTGGCAACTGTTAAAAATAATTAATGAAAATTAAATGTAAATGAAATTAGATGGAACTATGAATATATTTAATTAAGCTAACAATATTTAAAATGTAATGAAGTTTGCAATTTACTTTTTTGATGATTTAACCGTTAATTAATCTTTTCTTATATTCGTTAAGAAAAAAAAATCATTGAATGTTATATCTCTTATATGAGGGAAACGGGGAAGACTCACAAAAAATAATTTTGCATCTCGATATCTCCTGTTTGAAACGAGCACTTTGATAGCTTAAGATACGAATTATTACACAGATACAGTTAATTATATTTAAATAAATATGCTGATTTAATATATGATTAATAAATGTACTGATTTAATATATTTTATTATATACTTGTTGTTCTATTTTTCGCACTGCATTTTAAATAAAAATAATTTTGATATATCCGATAAGACTATGTTGTTTAGTCTATAAATTTTACCATATGAGATACATTTAATTATAATTAAATAAATGTACTGATTTAATATCTGATTAATAAATGTATTGATAATTATTAAATATCTGATTAATAAATATACTGATTTATGATCTGATTAATAAATGTATTGATTTAATATCTGATTTATAAATGTACTGATTTAATATATTTTATTATATACTTATTCTTTAGTTGCTCTAATTTCAGCACTGCATTTTAAATAAAAATAATTTTGATATGGCCGATAAGACTACGTTGTTTAGTCTATAAATTTCACCATATTTATGTTGGTTAAAACATTATTTAGAGAGAGCGTCTCATTGGCTTTGAATGCAAGGCAAACAACACAGAAAATTCTTAGCATGTTAATACGGTTCTCCTTTAGATTGGCTCAATGTCAAAGAATGCAAAAGCAACTGCATAGATCCTTGGAGAAAGAATTTTAATCACGCTCATACCGTGGTAACTTACCGGCATAACTGAAATTTCGCAGTAAAGAAATTTCAATGAAAATTTGAATTGAAATTTTTCATGTTTTAAATATTGCAGCCATGAATAGTGTGATAAATGTAGACCACTGTGGATGGATAAGCTTTTTGAAATATTGAAATAAATTGATTAAAAAAAACTTTTTATTGACAGAAGTAAGGACAGTGAATTATAAACATTCTTTATATATTTCAGAATATTTTTATGTATTATATTGAATGGCATAATAATGAAAATTTTTTGGAGATTTTTTTTGTAACCTTAAAAGAAAGTTGTTTTTATTAAAAGTGAAAATTCTAAAACTGTTATACAAAGGATAAGAGATTTGTGTTAGTTAAAACATGTAACAATTAATAAAAGTTATAATAAAAACTAAATATTCTTAATTTTTTTATTTAGAAGATTAATATTATTAATAATATACACTTCTATATTTAATAAATAATTTAATATTTATTTTAACATGAGATACATATTTCGTGTATGAATTAACTATGATAAGAACGATTTGTATATGTTATGTACTTGACAATACTTATAATCGGGGAAAAACCTTTCAAAAGTTATCTGCTCTGATTAGATATTTATCATATACAATAAAAAATACTAACTCAGAAAATGTTTTACGTTTATTCATGAATATTATTAGTAGATAATGCACTAAACCTAGTATAAAATATGTTATAAATAATTCATTAATTTCATTTTTAATTACCAAGACAGACACTAAAATATTTGCAATTCAACCGAACAACTGCATTAACTTTTATTTAAAAAAGAGTAATGATGTTAGTTAGGGAGTAAGAACATTGCATTCATGAAGTATTTTAATTTTTTAATCAAATCATTCATTATCCAGCAACAAAAAATGAGTAATTGTACTTGCTGAATTATCTTCAACGAATTACTAATTAAATAGACAAATATCACATCTTCCATACTTGAAAAAGTAACATAGTAGATGTTAATATACAAAAAATGTTGTACCTTATACACAAACCCTTTAAATCTGACCAAGTGCAGAAGCATACAGCTGTTTTAGAGATACTTCGATATTTTCTGTTTAAATACAAAAACTATTTTATGAACCCCATCTAAATGTGTCATTACTTTGAAATATTTAAACATGGATGCTTTAAAACTAGATGAAAGATAGAATTACATTTAGTTATTTTTTCAAAAAGAAATAACACCACAGAAAGAAAATTTAGTATCTTCTAACATCTAGACAACTTCAGTTCTTACTGATCTTTCTGGTCACACGCCGCAGTCGTGCTCTAGCTCAGTCAACCAGCCTGGCGCCAAAATCGCCCCATTTAATTCAATATTTAGTTTTGGAATGTAAATGACGTATCGAAACTAAAACCATTGAGTTATTTTTTTCTAATTGATTCTCACTGTTTATATATTACATATTAAAAGATTCGAACACACGGCTATATTTGGATTGGCAATTTTAATTTAAATACATACTTTTTTAAGTAATACATATTTATTGTTATAAATATTTATAAAAAATTATTCAAACATAGCATTTCACACCATAGACATCATGATATCATCAAATTATAAAGTTGATAATATTTTTAAAATAATTCAAAATTGAATGATTGATTTTCGACAATTTTAATTATACTGATAACATGCATCAATATATTATTGTATTAAAAGTGTATAAAGGCAGAAACATGAAATACGTATATTGAAATATCACGTCAATGTTTTGTAATTATAAACTGATTTCTCAATTACTTCAAATCACTTAATATCCCAGAAATTGAAACAAAAATATTAATTAAATGATAAGAATAAGTACGATATTTATTAACGAGTGTATTTTAAGTAATTCCAATAAGTTAAAACTATAGGTCATTCAAAGTAATACAACAAATCAACAAAGCTTAAGTTACTTAACAAAGTTGCAATAAAAGATATATAACAAAAAAATATTCTTACAAAATAAAAACCTTTCATCGGACATTATATATTTCAATAAAAAATTGTTCTTGCAACTGAATATTATTCTTCAAAATTGTTCTTAAAATTGATGATGATTCTTAAAAATAAATAATAAAAAAATGAATTAAAATAAAAATCTAAATGACTAAATTATAAAAACAAAATGAGAAAAAATTATTTTGAAACTGAAAACATGAGATCAGCTGCGTTCGTTTAGATATGTTTACAGAAGGGGATAAAACAAAGTTGGCTATTTGTCTTTTGGCGATAAAATTTGGCGACGATCGCTAGTAAACACATCTGATGGTTCCCGCCATGATCCGGCATTCAACCATCAGCAACTTCGCATCTCAGACGTGAAACTGAGTTCTGTGTTGACAGTTTGCAAACGCGCTGTTTTTATCTTGAGATTTTATTTCTTTGACAGATTCGTCGGTTCAGCACTATATACTTGAGATCAATCTTCAATTCCAGGTTGGTTTTCTTTTTCTTTAAAATATTATTTTGATAATTAATGTTTTTAAATAAGAAACACTCCCAAATTCATATCGATTTCTTTATGCAACACCCGTATCAACAGCATTAGCATCAATTTATTTATACAGTAAATGAAAAGGTGGTAACTATTATGAATAATGATGTATAAACAAGTTGATGTCAATTTAAAAAAAATTTCAATTTAATTCGTCACATTTATATTGAGCTAAAATCTGTATGATTTTATTTAAGTCCAATAAAAGAATGCACGATAAAAAATATCTGTTATTCTTACTTTTTAAATTACCAATAAATATTTGAACGTGTATCTTAAAATATTTCTTTTAGTTATTTAAATCGTGTAGTTGAAATTTTTATCATATACTTGATTCCAGTTCTCTGTTATTTAAAATTTTACTATATTGGCTTTAAATAAATGTACAGTTTCTATTTTATATAATTTTAAACATATTTTCACATTTTAAAAAGATATGAGAATAATAATTAAAAAGTATGGGTCATTTGAAAGTTGATTAAGGTAATACAACTCAAGTTGATTTCTGTAGTTTTATCGTTTTGTAATATTATAGCAATTTAAAAAACCGTTTTTGTAATTGAAAAATTTCAAATACTTATTCACATATAAGGTAAAACAGTTTGCATTAGATTATATCACGTTTTATTTAAGGATAGTTTGTGATTTCTGTACTGAAATCCGAAGCTAATTTTACGAATATTTTATTTAGTGAAATGTTTTCGATATAAACAGATTCAATTTCTTTTCCTTACCTAAAAGGTTTTATATACTTTATACAAAAATTTAGATAGTATTACAAAAAATTCGTGAAAATGAAATATTTTAAAAATATGTTCGAACAATTTTTTTTAATAAATTTTTTAATCTCAACTTTTGGGAGATAGCATTAAACTATTTAAAGGGAAATTGGCACAAGTTAAAAGTTTTTCATTTTGCTGGAGAAAAAGAAAAGGCATAATTCAAGTAACTATCATTAAAGCAAAATGTCATCTAGCACAACTTAGTGTTTAATTCAGCAAATACTTTTGTGATTATTTCTGTTAACAAACCAATATAAATTTTTAATTTATGAAACAAAATACAAATTGGAATTTTTCTGGTTATCTCACTTTTCTTGTAAATGAATAACGTGCTAAAGCTTATATGAAGGATTGTTGTGTTCCGGGCTTGGCCCGGAATATCCGGTACTTGTAGTTTTCATCCGGGCTTACACCCGGGATACAAGGGGGGGGGGGAAAGGAAAAAGAACTGATAATTTACTGTGAACGGTATTTCGCGTGAATTCGGCTAATTTCAGACGTCTGTAAGATAAACTTCATTAATTGCAATCCTCATTAATTATAATTCATCATCATCATAAATTGTTGCATGTTGCTTTAGTAATTTTTCAAACTTTTTCATGTAAAATAAGGTATCGTACAAGATATGTTTAATATTTTTAATCGTACATTTTTCTACAAATATTTTACTTAATTTTATTTACTAAAATAGTTTCAATCTGTTGGTAAATTTTATGCTCAGTAGGAATCAGTTGCATCTTTGATACCCTTTCAAGTTTTAAATTCACTATAATTTTTTTAGTGTTTTTTAAAGCTGCAGCATCGGAAAAAGCACATTTTTTTTTGTATTGAAGCGCATTTGATTAAAAGAACATTGCAAAAATTCATTATAAGTTGTAATTTTATTTTAATTATTTTTGATAAAAATATAAGTTGCGGAAGAAGCAATTGTTCTACACCATTATTTTTATGAAACTTCTTTTAATTAACTTTCTATGAAATGTCAGTCAACTAGCTGAACTTATTATTTCGTAAATTAATTGTTCCATTTGATGCAAGTCGTTCAATTAATTTTCGTGAGGTAATTTTTTTTTTTACTCGGGCATTTTTCATTTTATTGTTCATTGTTTTACGTTTTTACAATTGTTTCAGTTTCTGTGATTGATTAAAAAAATTATGATTTTTTTTTATCATTTGAAATGAAGATATAACTATGTTATTTTTGTAATTAATTTTAAACTTTAATAATAATAATGCATGTACGAAGCACATGATGATACATTAAAAATGATTGATGGGCAACTTTTTAAAATGACCAAAACTTGTCAAATTTAATTCAATGAAATGTTTGATGATTGAAAAGAATAATTTTAACTTCTAGTGATTTTATCTCAAATTCCCTTTTTCTGAAAAAAAGATCTTGAAAATCTTGTTGTTTATAAAGAAGTAATTTGAATCTTAGAATATTTATATTATTATTATTATTATACTTCAATAACTTATTTTAATGTTTTTACAAATCGAAATATCAATATAAAAAATTTCATAGCTATGAAAATTCATGTTTTTTTCTTGTTTTCGTGATATAGAGAATTAATAAAGTAATCTTATTGATGTGCTTCAACTCAGGTTTACAAACAGTCGTCTAGAAATTATAATAAACTCAAACTATTTGAACATGATTGTAGATAACGTTTTTATTCTGCATAGCTGGAAAAAAATGTACTTCGTGTTCAACAGATTTCTTTGAACTTGTTTTGTCCTTCAGATGCAGAACCCTAAAATCACGAATGTCTTAGAAATTATTCCATATCTTCCGACACTTGTGGTCTAAGAAAGGACAATTTTAAGTCGTACAGTAATTGGCAGCTGCAAATAGCGTTGAAATGATTACAGCTGCGAAGACCGGCTTGTGGCAAATGAAACGAAATGGGAAAAGCACCGATTTTAAGAGCACTTTACAATCTCTCTTTTTTTCCTTTTTTACAAATGCACAAAATTTACGGAGAAATTTCACGTTTATTTAATTTTTCTCATATTTACAGAAAATTTCTTCTTGTGTCCGATATTATTCATTACAAAAATGAAAATATTAAACTTCAGTTATTATTGAAGATTATTTTACAAACCGCAATGTTTTATATATCTAAATCTGACATTTAAAACTGCAGATATTTTCTATTTGTGTATTTTTTTTTAAAGGAATGAAAGTTGAAATTCGAACATTATTTGAATATTTTTACAAATCGAGACGCATATTGAAATGCAGATCGCATTAAAGATTGCAGAGCTATGAAACTTCTCATGATCCTATCATGTCTTGTTACCAAAAATGTTGAATCCTATTATTTTACTGATGCTAAAATTATAAAATCTGGTCCTTAGAGGTTATAATAAATCGTAATTATTTGTATATGTTTGTAGATATATTATTTTTGTTGTAAAGTAAATTAATTTATTACGAGTACAATAATAGGCAGCTGGTTATAGTACTGAAATGGCTATGAAGAGATTTGAAAGACCGGCTTGCGGTAAATCCAGGGGTGGAGGGTCAGCCAAACGATTTTCGATTCCTGGCTCTTTCTGGAATTTTATGTGATTTTATTATTATTATATTATGATCTTTACTAATGGATTTAGAAGGGTTTGAGAAATAAATTCAATGACATTTTTTTCATAACTAAATATTGTAACTTTTAAATTAGGGCAAATGCTACACTTAGACTTGCTTACAAAAAATACATACTAATAAAAAAAATCAGTACCGCATTTACAGGCACTATCTTAAGACAAGCAAAAGTAAATTTACTTACAAAAATGCTAGATTTATAATACATTAAATGTTATTTATCTTAACAGAATAGCTTCAATAAGCCTCAAGATAGGTTGTTATAAGCATCAGTGTTAGAGAATTTACCTATATACGTGAAGCATTTTTTGAGAAGTATAAAGTGAACTTGCATTCCATCTGTTGACAAGTGCACACGAACCAGCTTGAAATACATGCTGAACAAGATGCCAAGCCCTTATAGACTCTTAAGCGACAAGTAATGAAAGGAGAGAAAAAAACTACCTCAGAAAAACTTGCTCTCCAAAGTTTACGAACGCGTTGGAGGTCCCGAATAGTTCAACATGGAATGCGAATGCAAATTAGCGAGTTTCTCGTTTCCATAAAGTACTCTGCTTACCCAGGTGTGCTGCTTTCTGGCTCTTCTCTTGATTCAATAGAAATTGAAAAAGCCATTTAATAGCATTCAAATAGCTGCTGACGTGAATGTTCACAAAATCACTTGCGATGTCATTTAATAATTGTCCTATGAAAGCGCAATGTAACTTCAAGGAGCCTATTTTGTAAAACTTATTTAATGCTTTCTACATATTAAAAGTGTGAGTTTTTCATTATGAGTACAAAGCATAATAAAAAGCTTCAAATTTTAAGTCTTCCAAATAGATGTAATTTGTTATTTCTTTAGTCATGATTATTTGATTTTAATAACGCTAATATGATGACGTTTGTTGGAAGTGTTTCATTCAGTACTCTAAAAATAAAAATGAGAACTTTTGGTTCGGTTCGGTTTTTGTCGCTCTACAGTCATTTTGTGCACACTTTGGGCTACTTAGATCGAGTCCTATAGTTTAACGTGGATTCCGAGCCAAACTTTTGGTTAAGCAACATTAAAGTTTTAATTAATTGAAATATACTTTATTTAAATTATTTATTCAATTATTAATTGTCTTCATAATTTAATAATAGAACTTTACTGTATTTAATGGGATATAATTTAATGGGATTTTTTTATCACAACCTTAATACATATATTTACTATAAAATATTGTTCTTTTTAAAATTTATTTTGATTATAAACGGATTTTATTGTATTGAATTGAATACTCTAATTTTTTAGCAATGTTTTATTTTAATTCACCATGTCCTTTTTTTATTTTTTGGAAGAACTGATAAAGTTCTACATCTAAAATTTTCTACATTATTAGAGAATTATTAGAGAGTTTTTTTCATAAGGTGACCCTAACGGTAGCTTTTAGATCTTATCCCTCACAGCATATCGATTTATTCAACTGGGCATATTAAACTTTTAAGAATTAGCTTCATTGGGCCAGTAATGAAAAAAAACCTCTCTATTAAAAAGATCTTTGAGATGTAGACTGATTGGCCACTTTATTAGGTAGAATTGATTGGCTCTTGCAGAACAGTGAACTGCTTCGAAAAGAACTCACGTGACCGGTAATCGTGACCGCCACCAAATGAGCGTTAAATCGGTCAACCGTTAGAAGCGGTATGTGTTGATGAGTAGGATGGACAAAATTAGGGATCTCAGCAGTTTCGGAGGAGACGTGATATTTCGGAGGCGGAGGATCATCTATCTATCCACCCATCCAATTATTTTACTTTTAGCACTCTTTGATTTTGGGGTACATTGAGAAGAATGTGGTATGTATGCGAAGCATAGAATCGAATATATATATTCAGGCATCTGCAGAAAATGCAGGATTACAATCATAGGCGTCACCGTGTATTAATAAGTAGGAAGGTGATACATTAATGATTCTTAAGCGATATTGAAGGGCGTAGCTAAGACAGTATTTTTTTTTTTTTTTTTTTTGGGGTGAGAATGCAGCCTTTTTGACTATGCAAAATTTTACATTTTTTTTTTCAAGGAAAAGAATTATAACTTTTTCTCTCTGGTGTCCGCCCATTACGAGAAAACTCGACTCGACATCATTGTTCAATTGATTTGGGCGAACAACATTTTGTAACGTAGTTGTCCAGCGGTAAAACGCTAAGCATTTCCGAATTCACTTTTTGTTCCATGAAAATGTATCACTCGGGTCTTTTAGAGTGACACGGGAATTGAATGGCAAGTAGGTTTAAAGTCTTCATTTGATTCTCACCAGCTTAAAAAGGTGTAACTCTCCGTAGAATAACGCTTCCTACTGCGTTAGGATGATAGTAAAATCCGGATATGACGTAAGTATGACTTATTGGTGTATTTTTCTGTGCGATATCGACATTACAAGCAGGTGGCTGTTGTTTTCGTAAGTTAGTCGACTATTTTGATGGAAATCGGTAAGTCTTTAAATTTTGTCTTGAATATTGTATTATATTAAAGTAATTTTCGACCCTTTTAAGTCTCCAAATTTCAATATAGGATTTCTTTCAAGGTTCGTAGCAAAGGTCTTATTTCATTTTGAATAGTTTTAGTAAGAAGATAAACCGATTTTTTTACGATCTATGCAATCTTAAGACCTATGCACAAGATTGTGAAACGGTGTTTACGAAATAAAAAATATTTGGTAAACAATATAAGTGTATGTGTAACTGTCCAAAGCAGGTAGGTATATACTAAATAAAGTATATATAGCTGTTTATATTGAATATTTACGTTAGATCCAATTACTCTTAAGAGCTCCTAGTTAGGGATGGCTGTAGAAAAAATTAGATTTATAATTAATTTATTTCGGAAGTTTCTGGTTGAGGTCGGGAAATTGCCTTTTACCAGTTATTACTTTTTTCATTCTTTAATTTCAATGTTATACTAATGGGCGATAAATTTAAGAATAAATAGATTTTACATTTGTATAACTTAACGGGAAAAATATTTATTAAAAGTATTTCTCGTATTACAAATTGGAAAAATTGCTGAGAAAGTTTTGATCATGATTTAGCTGAAAATGCAATTGTGTAACATTGTATATTTTAAGCAAGTTTTACTTACATTAAGTAGTATTAAAATTTATTTTAATATTTGTGCGGTTTACAGTGAATAAAGAAAAAAATTTGTACCAATACAATTCTTTCAAATAAAGAGATTAAACTTTTTACCTCTTTATATTTTGAGTGTCAAATATATTATTAACTTTTGTTCAGAAATGTGGATACAAATTAAGGATTTATCATACAGCATTTAAATAAAGCATAATAACACTTGCGTTTATTTCATTTTTAAATTAATCCTTCGATATAATTTCAAAGTTAACACATCTTTGAATATTTTA
This sequence comes from Caerostris darwini, assembly GCA_021605075.1. Taxonomy (NCBI): domain Eukaryota; kingdom Metazoa; phylum Arthropoda; class Arachnida; order Araneae; family Araneidae; genus Caerostris; species Caerostris darwini. Next base: position 67,275 of record BPLQ01006841.1, on the reverse strand, counting down.
ATTAAATTTTGTATGACAATCTTTTTGAAAATTTGCATTATAATCATTTGTTTTGCATGTGCGTAAACAAAATAAGTGATTTTTTTCGCGAATTAATGTTATTTCTGGTCGGAGAGAATTACAGTTAATTTCTAAACGAAAACAAGAACTTTTTACACTGGCAACGATTTTTGTCTTTTTCAAAATTGTTATCTTTAAAATAAGATTAATCTGAGGAGTACAAAACGCAAGTAATCAATCGAAAATAATCTCTTATAATAGATTTAAAAGAAAAAAAAATGTCGATTGAATCTAATTAGGGAGATTATGATTGTAAAAGTTTATTCTTTTCTTAATGAAATCCTTTTTGTAAATCGCATTAAGATAAATCCGAAATTACAACTAGTGAAAACAATGATAATCAGAATATTACAACTAGTGTATTTTATCGTGATACAGATGCGTATTGTATGGATATAAATATCAATCGGAATAACTACTGACACATTATCATGTGCTAGTAGCAAGAAATAGGGATTTGAACATTTTTGAATAAGTGAGTAGTCTGTTAAAAATCTGGCTCCCGAATTATTTGTAAAATATTTTTTTCTCAAATTCTAGAATTTAATGTTAAAATTAAATTTTAAGGGGGTAATTCAATTGTATTCTTCATTAATACAGCCAGTATCAAAAACAATTACTGATTTAGAAACATATCAAGAGAATGAGTATGAGAGAATTTTCTCAACACTGATATTTGTACAAAACTATCTAGAATCCACAAGGAAAGATCTTATAGAAGCTATTTTATTATTAAAAAAATATTTAATGCATAATAAATAGAGCATCGTTGTGCTTAAAATGTACAATTTTCTTTTGCTTGTCTTAAACTTATCTGTAAAATTTTAGTACTTGTTCATTTGGTACTGTTGTTTCAATAAAATGTATGTATTTTTTGTAAACAAATTTAGAGTAAAAGAAGTTTTAAATATTAATAAAGAAATATTAATACTTAATTATTTAATATTTTGTTTTTTAAAGTTAGGGCTAATACTAATCTTTTAAAATTGCAAAAAATACTTTATGAATTTTTTTTTTTAATAAATATACGAGTCAAATAAAAATCATCACGAATTTCTCTAAATTCATTAGTAAAAATCAGAGTACTTAAATTACTGGAAATATTCTGAAGTCCTCACCACTGATTGAATAATGAAAGCACGAACTACATTTAAAAATTTCCGATTACTCACCGAAAGGAAATATTTTGATATTTGAAAGTAGCTATTGTTGAGTGCTATTTTTAGATTCGTGACCTTCAGTGAACGAGTTAAAATTACGACAGCTTTTTGTTTCAAACTGAATTTGCAAAATGTGTTCGCATCTCAATTAGATCACAATTGCGCTATGAAATATGTTAGTAAGATAGATTATAAATTTCTTTTCTTTAGGTTAATAAATAATTAAACTTTCTGCAACATTGGCATCCTTCGAACAAACGATGTCATTTGTTTCTTTAAAAGTAATAATTATTCAAACTTTTGCTAATTCAATTTGATGCTTTGTTTCAGTTTATCCAATTCGTATAGCATAGTCTATAAGTTAAGCAAAGAGAGGAAGAAAGCTGATAATTATAATTCTTGAAACTCAAATGATGTTGCGGGCCACTTTAGAAATGCATCCTAACTCCGTGGGCCGCATATAAAATTATATATCCCCCTGTTAGATTTAGACCCACTATAGACTTTTTTTGGAGTGAAAAATTGAAACACATAATGAGTTATCGTTATTGTGTTTACTATTATTCTTACATGTAAACATAGATAATATAATAACAATACTAAACGCACACTGTAAAGAAATATATAACACTAAAAATGAAATATGGAAATAAAAATGAAATCATTAAAAAATATTTATTTTACTTGTGCGATATTTGTTTCTCGACTCATCATGAGTTTGCGGAATATAATTTAATTATTCTCCGAACTTATAACTGTATACTCGTAAATAAACAGACAATATCTATCATATATTTGCAAGAATATTATTTTAAAATCAAAGTTAATTTTTTCTCATAATTTCGATGATTAATTTTTGAATATATGGATGCACAAATGTATTTTTTTAATACATTGGCTTTTACTGCTTTGGCTATTATAAAATAAATATATATTGTAAAAGTGTGATAAATCTCCCGGGCCGGGAAAATGTTCAAGGCGAGCCGCGGGTTGGCCACCCCTGATTTAGAGTCACATAGTTCAATTCTTTGCAAGCGCAAAAAAAGCGTGTAAAGTATTATCAAATAACTCCTTGATCTCAGTATAAAAACAAAGACATCCATAAAAAACAGCTTTTACTTTCGTCATAAATTGTATAATGTGGTGATTATTTACATAAAAAATGGTAAAAATATAGAAGAACGAAAGCTTTATTTGAAATGCGAGCGTTTAATTCTAATAAAGGAGAAGTATTTTACGAACCTTGCCTTGAGTATGCTTGGCCTATCGCGTGAATCCAACTAAAAACAGTTTATTTTTAAAATTCAAATCTAGGGTATTATACAAATGTCCTACGTTTAGCGCATATTTCGCTTCTATTGTTTTCGTGTTTATTTCTGCCTTGAGTATGAAGGACATAAATTGTTCCAAAAGCCACCGAGTGTATATAAAAATAACTTTTCAAATATGTTTATATTTTGACGAGACGTCTTAAAGCAGTGACAGATAAAAATAAAAAACGCTACCAGAAAAAAAATGGCGATAGTATTTCCGTTATCAATAAAATTGAAAACATGGAAATTTCAAGTTAAAAATTTTTTTTCTAAGAACGTTACGTCCTCATCATAGAATTCATTTCTGTTGTACGAGAACTAGTTTTCAGTTATATTCAGACAACAAAAGCGAAATTTTTTTTTCAATAAAAGAAAGTCAAGGACTTTTTGAAGACTCATAAATATATCAATTTATGGTAAATCAGATTTGCTAAATTTTAAACAAGGTTCTGACAAGCCATGCCGAAAAGTATTTCTGGTGTTTTGCATTTGAACAAGAAATAGAATTTAAAATTCTTCAATGCTACGGTTTAAATGGTGAGTTGGTATTCTCGTTTTTATTCAAGTGAAACGAAACGTTAATTTAAAACTTAAATTTTCATTGGATTTCATTTTGAAGGAAAAACATTTTTTTTTTTTTTTGAATTAAAAGAAACAATTTCTTGGTTCATTGAATAATATCTTGCGTGAATTTCTATATTTTTAGGGGATTATGTTTTGAAATCTTCGTCAGACTCTGGTGCATATTGCAATAATTCTTTTTTTTATTAAACATGTTCTGTTGATACAAATAATCAGGATGTTAATTTAAGCAAATTTTCTGTGCTAGTATTTTTTAGTTTGTTTTGATGCTAAAAAACAGAATGGATGTGTCAAGTTTTTTTATTTTGGGTAAACAAATTTATATTAACACTGTTTATGTAAACAGAGTTTAGATTTATTGTCATTGGTTCATAGAACCGAACCTTTTCTAGCGTGTGAACCAAAGCTAAACATTTCTGTAGTTCAATCACCGATTGTGTGGAAAGGGTTTTTTTCCTAATGCAGCTGGCAAGTATTAAACAGTTGTCTTTTAAGCCATGCAAGGGCTGCACCGATATTACTCACTTAGCACTTACCTAGGGGGTGCGTGTAGCTTGAAGATAAGCTACGGACGTGGAGTAGCAACACCCCCTCAACGTTGTACGATCATGTTGGACCGAGACCTACGGCTTAACGTGGATTCCGAATCAATACAAACATCCATGGCACTGCCAGGACTCAAACCCGAAAGCTGGGGTTCCGAGCGCCAGCCACTCGGCCATCTAATGCTAATAACTCTTTAAAGATATCATGCTATTTTTTAAATACTAAACTTTGCAAATTATCAAAAAATTAAGTTAAAAAAATTGAAATTAATTTAAATCACATTATTTTGTAGTTATATTATATTTTTGTAAAAGATAACATAGATTCTTAGGTCTCTTAAAATGGTAGAGTTAAAAATTTTATTTATTTTCTTTAAAGATATTTGAATTCATTTTTTATATTAAATTATATTAGTCTGCCGATTTATAAATATGAATTGAACTTTCTATTTTAGGGTTATGCTAATATTGACTGAACTGCTTAATTGAACTACGTTGACGAGAATTAACGGTTAACTGCAGTTGATGAAAGGAATAATTAGAGAGTTTTTGCATACCGTACGTTAGTTGCCGTAGGACGTCCGTTAGCTTTTTCTCCCTAGTGCGCATGCTCATAGGAAACATAATTGTCTATGAGCATGCGCGCTGGGGAGGGAGAAAAAGCTAACGGACGTCCTACGGCAACTAACGTACGGTATGCAAAAACTCTCTATTAACTGTTAATTTTAACGCTAGTACTGGATCTCAGTGCTAGATGGATTCTGGATTAGGATATTTTGTATTTTTTAAATTTCTCTGAACGTTGATGGGCTTCGTGTCCCACTTGTATATTCCATGTATTAGGCGCATTTACTGGAAAATTCCTGCAAATAAAGGAGAATGATTGCATATTAACGAGTTTCTTTTGGTAGGGCTCCCACTAAACATATTCTGTGCTCCAATTCAAAACTGTCAGTTTCGTAACATTCACTTAACTTAACCTAATTTACACATATAATAATTAATGGGCGGTAAAATTAACGTTTAGTTTATATTAGCGTTAAGTATTTAACCCAAATTTGTTTGGTCATTTCTTAAGTATATTATAGCACCGCCTCAGAATTGGTAAGACGTTTTCATTGGATGAAATCTAATCAAAATAAAGGAAATCCGAACAATGCCAACTTTCTATCCATCTATTCCTGTTGTTGATCGAGAGCCAACTAGATATTACTACATCATTAGTAAGTGATAAAAGTTACCCACTGAGCTCAACCAACGAAAAGCCTCCAAAATTCATCCGGAAATCCTTTTAAAGTCTTGTCTTAATTGGATAGCTTCGTCAAAACTTTATTAAACTTTGATTTATTTTCTTTTAATTAGTTAGTCAACAATTAATTAAAAACTAATGAGATGTTAAAAAAATTACTGCGAAAACAATTATTCTCGAATAAAATATTTAAAAATTAACTCGATGGAATAATAATACTCGATGTCTCCGTTTTGAAAACAGAATTCTTAACTTTACAATGAACAAAATAATGCTGAAAACACAATTTCTTTTTTTAGCAACACTGCGATTGATTTTTAAAGGAGCCTTCTTGAGTGTGTATTGAGAAAGCAATTATTTACAAGAAATGATTCGGAAAAACGAACTTCACGGAATATTTTCTGCAATATTTGGATTTGGATATTTGGGTTCATAAGTAAATAAAACGGGTTCATGAGTGTTTATAAAACTATCATTCAAGATGCACAATCATGCATATTCAGATAAATATATTTTTTATTTCATAATTTTCTATGCATCAAGTTGATTTCTAATGTTATTGATGAGCAAAACAGAACGCTATTGTTAAGTTGAATAGCAAACATTCGAACGGTTACTTACGATAACTGAATTCAATATTTAATAACATTTTTGAGCAGATATAAATAAATAATACAAAACAATGTTTAGTAGTCACTGCTAAAATAATTATTAACAAGTAAAGAATTGGGAAAAACATCTTTCGTGGAGTAAGTTCTGCATAATTAATCAATTGGATAAATGAATGAATGACTGTATCATTCAAGATGGCAGAATAGCAAGTTCGAATCATTAATTTATTTTTTACTTCCTTTTACCATTTACCAGTGATGTTAGAAATCTAAACAGAAAACACTCTTAATTGCGCAACAAGGAGAAAAATTGTTCTCAAGTTGTGAAGGGATTGATGAAGCGAAGTATGCAAAAGCAATTGGCTGTCGTGATTCCTTCATGACGGAAGAGTTATGCGAAGGCATCCGTTTCAATCTTAAGTAACGGGCCCAGAGAAAGTGGCAGCCTCTTTCTTGACCTTGACCATCAAGTAAGGGTGGCAAAAAGGAAAAAACCTGGCCTGTCGCCCGGAGATTTGACGCGTGCTTAGGACATTTCAAGACCGTGATTATGCAGGGTTGTGGTTTGAAATTACCCGTCTGCATTGATGCTTGTCGTCTTTTATTAGCATACCCATTCCCTAAAGTTGAGATATATCCGGATAGTATTTTTTCTCACACTCTGCGCTCCTGGACGTCTGACATGGAGGCTGGACCTTTGTCCTTCGTGCTCTGCGCTGTGTTTATTTTCATGCCGTTCCAGGAAATACATTCACTTTGCTTTTTATTTTTGATGCGCATTATTTCCTTTTGTTACACATTATGTTTCGCTCCTTAAATTGAACTCTTTTTTTTTATTATCTTTTCTTTTTCACGGAAAGGCATTTTATTGTTTAGATTTAATTGAAACATCCACTCCAGTGATTAACCAAATATTTAGCCGGATGTTTCTGTATTAAGACTGTCTGGTTTTGTTTCTGGTTTTGCAAAACAAATATATGTTGGCTTACGTATGTGTCGACATTTAAGTGATTCATTGAAATACCGTAGTAGCCATTCTATTGTACAGTCATTATTCTAATATATGAAGATATAAATGAATTTCAATTATTTTCCGAGTCAATTTAAATGCAAAGTCTCAATATTTTACTCTTTAGACTTTACTTAAGTATACATGCCAGACATTAACAGATGATTTGAATGGATAACTTCAAGAGAATCACTGAAATATCGTAGCATTTTCTATTGTACAGTCATTATTCTATCTAATATATGAAAATATAAATGACCTTTTAATTATTTTCCGAGTCAATTTAAATACAAAGTCTCAATATTTTCCTGGTTAGACTTCGCTGAAGTATACATGCCAGGGATTAACTGATGATTTGGATGGATGGTCCTATTATAAAAAAAGGCTGCATTATTATCTTGTTTAAATCTTTGTTGGCGTATTTCATTCAGGGTCCAAGTTACATTGAATAATTGAAGTAGTATTGTTTTTCTTGTCACACATTCATGAATTTTGATATCAGGTGAAGATATAAACCAGCTTTAAATTATTTCAAAGGTAATTTGAATACTCCTCTTAGCTATCGGGCATCCTTCCAACTTGGCACACTGTGTTTAACAGGTGCGTGATGGAGAAAGAATAAAAGCATTTTTTTTACGCAACCCAAGAATTCTTTCAGTACCACATTCATCTACTTTTGAACAATTGATTGTGAAAGAACTGTTTTGCATTTTTCTTTAAAAACAGTTCCAAAACATTCTAAATGTTTTTTCACGAGAAATTTATTATTATAGCGCCAAGTTAAATTTGTGCATGTGTATTTAAAAAAAGAGATTATCAATAATAAAATGTATTTAAAAATATTTCTGCTGATTTTCAAATTTGTTGATGGTAAGGTCAAGTTTTGTTACGGGACTTATACACATTATTTTACATGTTAGAATCAAATAAATGTATAAGCATGGAAAAATAATTTGTTAAACTTTTCTTGCAATGAGTAGTAGAAAGTCAAACATATACGTTCATTAATCAAAATATAATTACATTAGTGTTGACAATTTCTGTTGTAAGTTCTTGATACAAAACTAAGTTTTGTTTTTTAAAAGACATTAAATATATTTACTTTATTTTAGATTAGATTACTAATTTCTTTAATCTCGCATTCTATCCTTGTGATTCTAATCAATCTGTTTTAAAATTTAATGGAAAACTTTATAACATTTCTTTTAGGTTCTGCGTATATTTATGACATATTATAAATGTCTTGTGCCCAAATATTTTTTAACGGAATTAATCTTCTATAAATTGCATCACGAAAACAATTATTCACGACTAATCCAATTTATCTAAGAATAGTATCAGTAAAAATCTAAATTAAAATATTATATTTAGCAAAACAATTGTGGCATGTTAATTTTTAGACTTGTATGAATTTTGCTAAAATAACTGAAATGGTTAAAGAGTAAAATAATAACGATTTGATTCTAAATAATTATTTTGTTTAATCATTTTAAAATTAATCACGAAAAATTTTATTTTTTAAATATGTTGAAAAAGCCATTTCTCAATCTCGGAAAATATATTACACTTTAGTTTTGAAGCAAATTGAATTCACCGTGTTTAGCTTTCTATAATGTAATAAAACAATTACAGTTGCAGATATTGAAGTCGATATTGTTTATTATTAGCTAACTCAATTCTATTTCAGCTCTCATTTAATTTATTTTCTAAATTTAGCATCACTACAATAGCATTATTCAAATAGTGATAGCATCTTAGAAAATAGAGCTCTTATGATACTTAACGTATTAATATAAGAAACAGAAGATAAACGCCATAAATTACGAACAATAATTATATTCTGTATCACCCTATATAAGTGGATACTCTTTATATTTGATCTGTATCTAAGAAAAGTGGGTGGAGTACCTTATAATACAGTGGATATCGACAAGAAGAATAAAAGCTTATCTCTCCAACAGGTAGCCGAGGCGTACCTTCTTCTTCGTAATAGACAGAAATGTTTGGTTAAGCGAAATTAAAGGGAGGAATGTTTTTGTGAATGATGATTGTAGTTTTATCTTAAGAAAAGTAATGGTTTCGAATTGTTTCGTGACTGCTTAATGGCAGTCTTTTGTGCAGGGTAACTCTTTAACGTGAAGGGGTAGATTCGTCTTTTGCGGAACTGTTATTATGACCTTAATGTGACGGGAGGAACGATACACAAAAGAATTCTTCAATTCTATGGCATTGAAGTGTTTAATGATACAGAATCGGGAGCTATTATATTTCGTAAAGGATCATTTATGATAGAAAAATTGATAAATTATTTAATAAATTCAAACTTTATTTCATCTATTTGGTATCTACATCTAATGAGAATTGAACTACGTATTTTCGTTACTGAATGAAGATTCATTTAAGGTAATTGACCACGTTCAGAAACCAAATTGTTATTTGATGTTATTGTGAAATTAGGTTATAAAACATTGACAAACATAGGGATCTGATAGCCGAGTGGCTAGCGCTCTGGCGCTCGGTACAACAGGTTTTGGGTTCGAGTTCCGGCGGTATCATGGATATTCGTAGTGGTTCGGAATACACTTTAAACCGTAGGTCCCGATCAAATATGATTGTAGAGCGTTGGGCGTTGGGCGCAGGGCTGACAACTCTACCTCGTAAAAAAGAAAACGCCTCTCGTCTCAAAATCTGCCAGTTGGCAGACGGCGTTGGCCCACCATGGGGCTATTGCTTCGGTGATGATAAGATTTGGTTTGTGGCTCTGTCACTTTTTGCACACTTTAGGCTAATTAGATCGCTCCCTACAGCTTAACATAGGTTTCGAACTACTAACAAACATCTATGCCACTTCCAGTATTCGAACCTAAAGCCTTTGATAACAAAGACTAGATTGCTACCCAGTTGGCCATCAGGCCGTCTATAAGAATTAAAAAGTGCTCAGTAGAATGATAACAATACCTTTAAACAGTAATTATATAACAGTACAATTTTCTGTATTTTTAATTAAATAAAAGTAAAATTCGTAGGAAATGTGCCATAAAGATATTAAAATAATTATCATCGGGACACAATAAGGGAAGAGTTTTGTGATGCATTGAAAAGAACATGGCTAGATGAGATATGCATAGTAATTTCTGTATTCTGCCTCTTAAACTTGAATGTGTTTCTAATATATTCATTACATGCAGATATTATGAAACATTTATGACTCTCGTAAAGTATTAAAGCTCGCTTTGTTATCTTACCGTGATGCTAATCCATTGTAATCTTGTAATAGTTTATAAAAAAAATCGTAACAACTTAACATCTTAGCAATATCTGTTTATATAAAGTAAGAGATGAGCATTATAAAAAGGTAAAACCCTGCCGGAATAGTTAATAAGAAAGAAAAAGTTAGACGGTGAATAAACTTGGCGTGCATCTCACGTCGTGATATAAATAAATAAAGCTCTTTTATGAAACCGCATAAAACGATCACTTGTTAATTACTTTACAATGTGGCGTCGACTTTAAATAAATTTCGAATCTGTTGAAAGTCTACGGTCACGCTTGTTTAGAAAACACTTTTAAAATCGCCTTTTATAGTAAGGAACCTCCTTGTGTCTTCAAAATGGAGGATATCACAAGTTTTAATGGTTTTATGCCATGGATTCACTGTCTTTGTGAGCTTGCAAAATAACATATCCGACCATGACCACCACGAATAGGGCCATTATATATTGTCGTTTGGATTACTAAATTACAATCCGATGTACAACTAAAAGACTTGTTTTTCAGCCGGCTTTGAATGTATTTATTGCAGGTTATTTATGCCGCATTCAAACCTATAAAATCTTGTGATACGTGGCAGTTTTCTACAGATTCGCTTTCCAGTCTTGTGCTTCTCTATTTCAATACAGTTGAAGGTCATGCATATGCAAATGGTCGCACTACTTTACAGAATCTAATTAAGCCGGTGCATCTTATTAATATACGTTGCTTAAAAAATGATTTCTCAGCTTTTTGAATGAAATGCTTATCGTTTAATTTATTCTAATGAATTATTTATTATTTTTTTACTCGTAAAGAAAAAGGATCACCTCTTTCGAAGGCACTTCCTATAGGACTTTTTAAATACAAATAAATATTAACACAAAAATATTTTATTGATGGTACCATTAAAATTCTGTTTGTTGAATTGTGATACTTTTAATTAAGGTAAAAAAAAATCACATGTGATATTTAAATCAATTTACGGTAGTTTTAAAATCTGTTATTATTTTTCAAAAAAAAAAATATGTTTTGATATGATTTTATACAAAAAGGTCTTAAATCAAAGACCTTTATTGCTTAAATTCATATCACAATTTTTATTTTAATAAAAAAGGCAAAGTTTAACTTTCATCATCATCAGTGGCGCAACAGCCCATGGTGGACCAAGGCCGTCAACCTACTGGCAGATTTCGAGACAGGAGGTGTCATCTTTTTTACGGGGTAGAATTGTCAGCCCAACGCTCTACGGTCATATTAGACCGGGACCTACGGTTTAAAGTGGATTTCGAACCTCTACAAAGATCCATGGCACCTCCGGGACTTGAACCCGAAATCTGTGACGCTAGAGCGCTAGTCACTGGGCCATCATGCTCTAGAGTTTAACTTTACTTGATTTAAAATAAAAAAAAATTTCAATATTATTAAAAACGACTTATTAATAAACTATTCTGATTAAAATTGATTGAATGAAATATTCATTCAATGTTAGTGCGTTTTCAGACAGTTAAAATGACTGATGGTTGCAGTTAAGGGGCATTGGATAAAATGAAACATGTTAATAGATGTAGAACCATTTTTTAAAAATAAATTCTCACATATCGGGGTCATTGTATGAGTCAAATATAATAAAATAATTTTCTTTATCATCATTTTTGTACCATAAAAACTGAAAGATAATCTCTCTAAAAGCAGTTAACTCACTGTGAACAAAATATAAATTAAAAGAAAAAAATGAAAAAGTTCTTTTCCCATGAAATTCCTTTTCCCCGAAAAGCTAACATATTTCGCTTATCTGTCTGATTTCTTATGAAAAAGTTTGTAGATAAGCCCAGAATTTTAGATAAAGAAGAGAAAAAAGAGTGGGAGGAAAATATCACTGAAATATGCGTTATGGAACTTATCAGTAGTGATATTAATTTATGAACAGCTCGTGTGTTGATTTTAAATAGGAAAAATTCAACTCATAAGTAGAAACGAAAAACAAGTTTTCGACCCAATTTTATTTTCTATGAAGCAGACAGTCAAGTTCTTTATGAATAAAATTTTGTCAGAGCTGTCTTTATTTGTGGAGCAATGGTTTCGCTTAAAAACACTAGAAATATTTTAAAAGCATAAATAACGCTCAGTTATGCAATTTCTGTCTAATCTGTTTCGTTCTTTTTAGCAGAATTTATCATTTTTTATTGATAAAATGTGCGTATTAAACGCAAATTCTTAGAATGATGATTTAAAAATATTTCAGCCTTTTTTTCATTCTTAACATTACAATAGATTATAAATAGTTTTTATACTCATACTTTTTGGAACTGTCTTAGACATTTAAAAGTATTCTTGAAACAGAAGATTTAGAGCAAAATATTTAAATAGTGGTTTTAACTTAATTAAAATTCTTGTAATATTTGGTTCTCGCTTAATTATGTTCTAATAAATCAAGGAACTTGTTAAACTCCATTTTTTTCTTCCATTGAAGATTACAAATTATTCAGTAAGCTCCGTTCCGATTTTTTTTGTTGAAATATTATGGATCACATAAAAGAAATCGTATAAAAATATCCTGAAACTTTATATGTAGCTATAAAATATATTATTTGTAACACATTAAAAAAAATTCTTTTATACGATTAATAAGGACCGCATAAAAAAAGTCCCACATAGAATATATAAAAATCCGAACCTCACCTTGCATCTAATAAAAATTGTGGTAATGTGATGATACAATACCGTGTGGGCCAATTCTTTTCAATTTGCATGTTATGTTTTGACAGCCATCTGTTCTCTTTTTGAATTATAATTTTTAACTGTTTTTTATTCATAATATGCATTTGATGGAATTTTTTTTAAATACTGCACAAAAAAGGATCGCATAAAAATAGGTTTGAGTGCACAAAATTTCAGCGGTTTTTTTTATAAAGATGCTGGTTAACTAAATGTGGCAAAACGACATTTAGTCTACAAATTTAACTATTGTAGCAAGACAACAATCGCTTTTAATTGTTGTGCTTCGAAAAACCCCGTTTAAGGTTTTGTTTAAGGGGATGTACCTCCAGTTAGGGGATATATTTGGAGTTGATTTACTTACGGATATGCAATTTCTCTTAATCTTGATTTGACCCTTCAATCACTACAGGATCTACTCAGATGGTCAATTATGGTATTGGGACAAAGTTTTTGGATGTTATCTGTAAAGATAAAAGCTTCAATTTCCTTAGCTTATGAAATATTTAAACATATGGTCGGTTCGATAATTGTTCAACCCGTTTTCGAAATCCTTTTTATCTCGGGTTGAATGAACGAACTAAAAACTACAGATTTGCTTTTGCGAGACATGAGCTACTATAACTTTCCAATTACGATTTCCCTTAAAATAGCATTAAAAGAAGGATGATTCACTTAAAAAGCATGAGCTATCTCTCGCTATCTTCCTATCAGTTTCACTTCCGCCTGGAAACTATTTACGAGGCATCCTTTAAAGAACGGAATACCTCCTTCCCATGAATGGGAGAAAAAGATTACGATGCATCTTGCTTATAGTTTCGCAATACGAGGGGAATTATAAATTTGCTAATGTTTCGAATCGGCTATTCCATTCATAGTTTGCCGGCTCGCGGAGTCTGCAGTTGTGTTACTCTGTAGAGGCGATTTTAATTTGTTTCTAATGAGAACAGAAGTGTGCTCTTTTTTCATTGAAGAGAAATAGAATCAGTTGACCTCCTTAGAAGAAAACCAACTCTCTGTTTGTGTTTTACGACAGCGTGTTAAGTGAACCGAGGTGAGATTTTCTTTTAATACATCTTTCACACTTGGTGTTCAACGAATGATTTTGATGACTTTATTTATTTATTTTTTTTTTCTCTTTGATTCTTCTTTTTTTTTTTTTTTTTTTGTTGTTGTTGTTGTTGTGATGTCAGTTAGAGATTTTTATGTTCATATCAAATTTTTGAGCTATAATATGAAACTCGAGTACTGAACCTTAATAGGAAGTGTTAAATGAAATGTTTTTGTTTGGATTTTAATTTTTTAAAATTCTTAAGCGATGATTCGTCTGCGGAATGTGTTATTTATTGCTCCTATTTTTACTGATAGGATGAGATTGAATGACCCATATTTCTTTTTGCCTTCATTTTGACGGACATTCTCAATAACTTCATGTTTTTGTGCAGTTTGGCTCGTTTTTACATAAATTCTTGGCAACATACTGTTTTCAAATCATTTATGCATCTTAACTGATGAAAAACTAATTAATTTCCATGAAATACAGTTTTTTGTAAATTATTTTAAGAGAGATGGAGAATTATTTTAAAGGAAATCTTACATTTAAAAATATTTTCTGTTATCAATTTTCTTTGTATTTTAAGTAAGAACATTAATTTTACTGCACCCTATTTAAACTTATTTTATGGACTCTAGTTTAAAAAGTGATTGAGAAATTGAGAATAAGATACAAGAAACTAATAAAACTTTTTGGATAAGAAAAATTATAAATATTCAAATTTATATTCAAGTTTCATGAGTGCGGCAAAAATTGTAAAATTCACGCAAGAAATCTTCCGTGATGTTTGGGACACCCTTTAGTTTTATAATCTTGAAATATAAATTCTGTTTTATCTCTTTTAGTGCGTTGAAACGGGCAATTCCCTATTTTCCCCCATCCCCATGCATTTTTAGAATACATTTTTGACTTTAAAGGATAGTGATTTAGATTTAGTTCTATTTTATAACGCTATTATTCTTTAAAACATTTTTTCTGTAATGAGTTTGATAAATTTTAAGAGCTTTGCATTTGGAAACTAACTAAATCATACTAAAATTTTTAAAATTTATTGCTTCATACTATCATTGCCAAATATATTGATGCACCATTAATTAAAATACACTGTAAATAAACGCATATAAATTTCAAAATGTTAGGTTTTATTTCTGTGGACTTTTATTCATCTAGTAAAAAGTATTTTTTACCTCTAATAAGGAATTTCAAAAGTTCTTATTCATTTAGCGTTCTAGTATTTATTTCTGATAATATTATTTGAATCCATAATTATATAACCGTATTATATACATTTTCTAAGTTTTTGTGAATTAAAAAAAAAGTTTAAATTTTACCTAAGAATTCTTTCATAATAAATGTTTGCAATAAATGCTTTCGTGATAATGCTATGTTCTTTACGTGATAAATGCTTGCAATTTTCTACAAATAGGCATCAAACTTAAAGTATCATGTTTGAGAATTATATTTTAAGACTAAGGAAAGCGAAGAATAAATCTTTATATAATATATATTGAAAATTTTATTTTTGAATAAAAGAATTCCTAGCGAAAGAGAAACCATTTACATAAAGAAAATCCTTCCTCCCAGTCGCCGTTATCTTCCAACAAAAATAAAATAAATCTAGCACTCGACAGTGGCAATTTCGACAACACACATCGAGCAATAATCGTGTCAGTTCAAGATAAGGGTTAATTTCGATAAATAGACGTGTAAAAGATATTGTTATTCTGCGTAAAAGTTAAACTAATGTTCTTTTTTTAGATATGGATATTGCTAATGAGATGTTTAGTCTATATTAGTTACGCTCAAATGGTTAAAAAATGGTTACCAACTACGCAATGGCGATCAAGGTTTTTTCCACAACAATTTTGCGGAAGTCGCGTCCTTGAACTTCTACATTTCGTCGATGTTGCGACTTTTTTTATTTTACTACTTAGTTTTAATGAGTAAAAAAATCTGATTTTGTTTTGTCTTGATATGTTTGTTTGCCACATGTATCGAGGTTTATGTGTCCAGATGGCTGGGATATTTTGTCAGTAACCGCACCTGGTTATCAAAATATTTCGATTTGTTTTGCCTGCAAAATTATTGTGACAACTGTTGAAAATTCTATAAACAAAGTACATAATATGAAAAATAATTTTGTCCATCTAATAATTCTTCATATTGCTGTCATGATATAGTTATAATGAAGACTACTACTGTAACTATTCTGGATCTGAATTTCTTGTAATACAGAAATAATACTACAATGTTCTCTTGGACAGTAGTGTTGGATAGAATCGTCTTTACTATGCACTGGAGCCTGGGGTAATTCATTTGGAAGCATTTATTGAATAAAATATTCAATAAATTCTTGAATTCTCATTCAGAATTGTGTCGAATAAATTCGGCATTATTCATTCTTGATATAAATTCATTCGGAATTGTGCCTCTGAGCATAACTCATCATTATGAGTTATCACAATGCTCATCATTATTAAGATGACACTGATTCGGATGTATGCATGAAATGATGTATAGTGTACCTTTTAGGAGAGGATTCATTGAAATGGTGCGTTGCCATAATAAACTATGACCTGTTAGCGGATTCATTTAAGACAAAATCTCTTAGGTGTTTTCTTCATTTTCGTTTATTTTATTCTACTTATATAATTTGAGTAGACAATAGTTTTTAATTTAAATACTTTCTTTGTAATATAACATTTTATTGCATATTGTTTTATATTTTTATATTACGTATTATTTTATAGACTCGACTGCAGATCATGTAAATATGTACTTGAACTAAATTTGGTATTTTTATAAGCTCTTATTCAGTCTATGGTCCTGCAGTATTACCCATACAATTAAGGATTAAGCATATTTTCTCCATATCTCTTTGAAAAGTATTGCGTTTTTTTTTTCCAGAAATATCTAATAATTTTTCTTGCGCAATCTTACATTGTTTTGTAAGTATTTTCCTTACTATTTTAATGGATAGCGCCGTTGAGTAAAAGCGTGTCATAAATTGTACTCAACACTCACCATTTAGCGCTATTATCGAGATATGCAATTGCTTGAAATATGTTGAAATATGCATCTATTTACTTTAATTCTTTACGCCCCGCTATGTACAGACCTCCCGCACTGAACATGGGTGCTAATCATTTACTTGAGCTGTCCAAAGTCACCCGTGAAACACCTTCTATACAGAAACTATCTTGCTTATCAATTGACGCTCCTGACTAGGTGACACTGACCTAGAACGCTCTGTAAATTCTCGAAATGTTTCTAAAAGCGTTATCTTGTCTGACTTGACGCGGTTTCGCTACGATAAAAATGGAAGCAATTTTGTTACGACAAGCGGCGAATGGCAGAGTCACAAAGGTGGCTATTCAGTGGTAGCAGTTACATCCTCAAAGGAAGCGGCAGTAGTATCTTGCGACTAGTAAATTACTTAAAAGGCGACTTGATTAGCATGCCATTTTAGATTGGTGTTTGGAAGTAGCTTTTAATTATCATAAATGATAAGAGAGGGACATCCGTTTGCGTTATCGTTTCTTCGGATCTTTCCTTCAATATTGATGTTAGGATGAAGTCAATGGTTTAACCAATTATTGATTTCATCCTGTGGATTGAATTTTGTAAATCATTACTGTAAATTGAATTTTAACCAAAATAGTATAAATAAATAATGAGTAAATAGAGGTAATTGATTCATTGAAGGAAGGTTTTTCATTTAATTAAAATACTATTACACTTTTAACGCATGCTTAGCAAAAATGAACGCATTAATGAATGTATGATAATGAAATTATTTTTATTGAAAATTTCTATTGTAATAATTTGTTATATTTATATTTTAATTACCTTAAGTTGTAATTTTGAATTTAAAAATAAAATTGAGTAAAAGAAGATGTTAAGACACAAAAAAAATGTATACTCTTGTTGTTTTAAACAACAAGTTTTGACTTTCTTACCATTTCCGAATAATTAATTTAAACCTATAATTTAATATTTATGTTGAATTTGTTAAATCAGTATATAAAAAAATCTTTTCAAAAAATAAATAATATTGTATACTTTGAAATGCAAATAACATTAAATATGGATAGGTTAAACCGAATGATTAAATCTTTCATATAATGTATAAGCATTCTTAGGTTTGTTCTTAATTTTTGTTGGAATTCCTTTTGCATTAAAATCAAAATTTGACTGCCAACAAGAACAAAACTAATGACAACTTAGTGAATCGGTAGGTTGACTCCTGGAGGTAAAAGGAAAAATGACTCACATTCATCATACACAGAAGGAGGAAACTTCTTTGATAGCAATCAAATGGAGCATGTCAACTTCGTTTTAAATAATGCTGGTGAAGAAACATTAAAGCTTGAACTCGCCTTTATCAAGTCAATAAAATTTCAGTTTCCAACGATACCTCACAGGACCCAACCTTGTTGGCCAAGCTGACATCTACAATTTTTATTTCGTGCAATACAAGTAACTTGACATTTCATTTTCATAATGAAAGGCATATAGTTGTTAAAGATAGGTTACACCCTGAAATATATCGAATCTGAACTACCTTTCAGATATTTTTATGTGCTTTTAAGATTTCTTGTCAAGATCGCGAACTTTGACACTTAAATGTTATCCTTGATCTGTCATTACTGTTATACGTTCCCACCCCTTGTGACATCTTAATTATGGGTATTTACATTAAAAAATACATCTTTCATATCAACTCTCAAGATCAATCGATAACTGGTAGTCATGTCATTTAATTATGGAAAGCAGATCCGTATACTTAAAACACACATTTTCTTAATAACTCGTTCGGGAACTCCTATAAAATTAATAGGTGAATTTTATTTAGTTTTTGATTTTTTGTCAAGGTCTTGAAGCTCTTAAGGAAACATTGGACGATTAATAGTTATGTAAGGGGAAATTTAAGTTCAATTTATGATCTTATTATGTAAAGTGGCATTTAATTAATACGAATTTGTCGTTAATAATAACTTGAATTATAGAATACATTAAGAAAAGTGAGGTAAATTAAGGATTTGTAATTTCTACGCATTTGTGTATATTAATCTTAATTTAGATACAGTTTTAAAAATAAAATGCAAAGTTTAGATTTAACAGCGTTTGATTGTCAATGATTTAAGAAATATAAGTTAAAAAAATTTATAAAAGAATAATATACGTATGGAGTATGTGTGATGTATGATGTTTCTAGTATGTGTCAGAGTAAATATTACTGTGAGTTTTGAATATTAATAAATTTTTGTTATTGAACACTAGAAAGTATTTACATACTGTTAAGTGGATTTTTAAATCTTATTCCTCATTATACGTTTATTTCAACTTATGGCAAAACAAGGAAATTTAAGATAAGGAATAAATGTAATAGTGGTCGTATGCAAAAAAATATAGTGTTTTTTTATTCACTGGATATATATGGTAATCATGGAAATGGCTAATAGCGATCGATGTATTTAAAAGACGAAAACATCTATGCAGTGTAAAATGTTTGATCTAATGATTCCTCCTTATAAAAACACAGGAGTTACAAAAACCGCAGTTGGAAAGTTAATGAAATATTAAAATTCTTTAAAAACTTAATTATTTTCCCGTAATTCTATACGTAGTTTATTTTTCTAACCAGAAATTTTCCTCTAACTGCTCTGTAAATATTTTCAAAAAATTCAAAAATAAATTATTGCGTTTAATATAAATTTTTTAAAGAAAATAATTAATTAAAAGGCATTTTTTATTATAATATGAAAGGTAAACTAATTGTGTAACAGATTCGACCCAAGTGAAAGCGTTAATAGAAAGTTATTTTGTTTTCTTTTTTTTTTTCTACTTTTCATTTTGATATTTTTATCGGTCGAATCATCATTTCTACGTATAATCTCGATGTTTTTGTTGAAAAAAATTGTAACCTGTTTATGATAGTGTTATTTCGCGATAACCTATATTTCTGTTGAATTTCGTCGATGAATTTACCTGGAAACTTTGTCTCAATATTGCGCCATTGAGTGAAATAAATATTCTGATGGAATTTTATTGAAAACATATTTAAAGAAAATAAATTTTTTTAAAAATTTTATTGTAATGTAATGTTAATATAGATTCAAATGTTAAATATAGACTGTAATGTTAATATAAATTGTAATGTTAATTGAAAGTATATAAAATTCGTCTAGATCTTTAGAAGTTTATATCAGTGACGAAAACTACAATTTTTATAAGAAATAAAATCCTATTTTCGTAAAAAGTAAACAAAGGGGAAAATATGAAACTTTCACGTGATAAATTAAATAAAGTTTATTGATTTACAAATTAACTTAAAGAAACCAATTATAGAATAAAAGATTGATACCTTAATGTGTTTAGTATATTTATAAAATAACTATGTTAGTGAGGGACGTAATAAAATAAGTTTATAAATTGACTTAGTAATTGAATTGTTTTATTAAAACTTGTGCTTTATTCTTCCGTTTGCCTAAAAAGTAATTTTAATATTTACTAAAGTAGTTATGAAATTGAATCAAATACTAAGGAATGGATGTCAATTAAGATGAAGCATTACGTGGTCATTTCCAATAAAAATGTTACATGTTTTTATTTTTATTTTTGAAGATTAATAGAAAGAAAATCAACTGCCCTTTGCTCGGCATTTAAGTTCAATACGTGTTTATAATATGAATGCAATTGTGTAGCATGGATATATTTATTCTTCGAAGGAAATAATTTGACCCATATTTGTTTGATAAATAACACTTTTGGGATTTTTAGAATACTAAGGTATTATCTAATATTCCAAAAAATTTTAGAAGTTTTCTAACTTCCTCCTCACTTTTCCAAAAATAAAAGTTGAATAACAGTAAGAATCCGCAATGATTAAGTATTTGTTTTCTACTATTATTTCAAAATTTAATATAGTTCTATATAATGTTTAATTACAAAATCCATGTAAAAACAAAAAGTTCAGAATTTATACAATAAACAAATAATAGTGCTTAACCAACATTTTATCTCAATTTGAGTGGATATAATTATAGAACATTTTCCACCGTCTGTTTATTAGCAATCTTATGCAGTAATATTGTGACAACATTGCAATCCTATGCATGGATGGATACATTATTATCGCAAAATCTGTTTAATGATAAAATCAATTCAAAACTTATACAATAAATAAATAAATAGATAAATATGATAAAATGTTGGTTAAGTACTTGAGCCTTTATCTCAATTTGAGTGGATATGATTATAACATTTTTTTTTCATCATCTGTTTATTAGTAATCCTATGCATCAACATGGTGGCAACATTGCAATCGTATGCATCAACATTGTGGCAACATTGCAATCGTATGCATCAACATTGTGGCAACATTGCAATCCTATGCATGGATATTTAACTATAATACTTAATCGCAAAATCTGTTTAATGACAAAATAAGTTCAGAAATTATACAATAAATAAAACAAAAATCACGTTGAAAAAATGTTTGTTAGCATTTGAGCATTTATCTCAATTTGAGTGGCTGTAATTATAACATTTTTTCCACCGTCTGTTCATTAGCAATCCTATGCATCAACATTGTGGCTTCGTGCCATGAATGTTCAAAATGTTTACCGTTCAATCATTGTTTACTACAATAATTACTGACTTCAAAGAGCGGAATGACTTTTCTCCTGCAGGGCTAAAACGGCACGCGCCTTTACTGCGTCTTGTCATAAATCATATTCGCTTCATTTTTCTTTTGGAATGAATCAGTGTAAATATGAACCGCGTTGCCTTCCGGTTTTAACTTTCTGGAACTAAAATTAGCTGCTTTTCAAGAACGTTGTTTTATTTGGGTGAAAAATCCTCTTGTTACACTTTCATTCAAAGTGTCCAATTATTATTCTAATAAATGCGCTAGATGGAAAAGAATGACCTTAAAATGAAATTCCTGTCATTAGGAAAATTTAAACACGTGTTTGTATTTATATTGGGATATTGATCTCTGTAGATCACGACTTATCTAATATGTCCATTTTACTTTAAAATTACAATTGGTAATTTAAAAAAAAAAATTTAAGATTTTGATGAAAGACTGACAAGGAGGAGGATTCAACTTTAGTTATAAAAACAAAATAAAATTAAATTTTTTTCAAATATTAATATAATAATTAAAAAATGCAAAGAATAATATTCCAATAATAAAAGAATAATTAGCTAAAATTATTTAAATACTAAAAACTATTTTATGTTTTCTATCTTATTGCAGACTAGATCACATCCTCCTACATCATGCTGGAATACAGGATGTCCAGGTCTATTTTAATCTCGATGTACATAATGCCCAAAACATGTTCTATTTTAAAATTATGCTAAACAAAGTAGATATGGTTGTGGCTAAATTGAACATTTAAATGCGTAAGCTTGTTTGGTACAACGTGTATTCGAGGACAAATATTTTTGGGCATGATTTAAACTAAAAAAATTAATAAAAACCATTTGTCTCACTCTTTTTCACTTTATTACAACAATAAACAAGTCAAGTACTAAATATTAAATTAATATAATATCACGCATCAAATTTTTTGTTTGATTTTTTTTTGTTTATTGTGTTATTATTAAGTTCTATTACACTAAATAAAAAAAAAGGAAATTTGTGACGAACTTTTCACTACAAAATATTTTCACAGTGAAAATAAATAACTCATTACTTTACTAAAGTATGGAATCGAAAGATCTTCAAAGGTAACATTGCAAAAATTATGCAACTTACATTTGTAAAAAACTGGTATGCTATGGTTGTATCAAGTAGAATCAATTATAAAATTTACCGTAATTCCTAACCCCAATATATAGAACTGTTGTTTTTAATTTTCCACATCACTGAATTGCTGTTGATATAAAATAGATAAAATGTATCCCCCATCCAAAAATTTTCTTTCTTTTCCAATTAAGAATATTAAAAAAAAACAACTTTTTTTGGCTAAAGTTGTTTTTTATTTCTAAAAAAATTGTTTTTTTTAACAAGATTTGCGAAAGTGTGTATTTAAATTAAGGCGATTCCACATAAATAAAGTCTTATCTCAACCATTATAAGCACAAATTGCTTTAAAAGAATAGTTACATTTCTCCTCAAATATCAGTTTATTTTATAATTTTATGACCCATTCATAGAACAGGCGCCTGGCGGCACATTTCTGTAACTTTAATTAAAAACAAAGGGGAAAAAAGATATATATCCAAAAATGTAAGATATCTGTGGCCATATATGTATAAAAGTGATTTTTAAACGAATTATGTGGTTTTTAAAAAAAAAAAAAAATAATAAAAATATTCATAATGTCCGCTTTTACATCTCATGATTAAAGCATGTTTCTTCAAATAAGAACTGATTTATAGGAAAAGTTGTTCTAGAAATAAGATTTGTTTGGGAAAAGAAAAAAAAAAAAAAAAAAAAAAAAAAAAAAAAAAAAAAAAAAAAAAAAAAAAAAAATTCTTAACTTCCTCTTATAAAACTTCTTTTATTTACGTACGATTTATGTGTTAAAAGCATCTTTAGTTTAATAAAAAGTTTCCAGATGCTTTCTCAGAATTTTATCAATTTAGTGTTGTCTCTGAAATCATATTTTTGCAAATCTGAGGGATTGATTTTTTCATTAGTATACATTCTTTAAATTCTAGATTTCAAGATTTATTTTTTAAATTCTCCTTGTTATTATGATATATAAAATAGGACTTATTTTTAAGTGTTTAATTTATGTTTTTAAAATTTTTTCACTTCTGCGTTTCTTTTTAAATTTCAAATTTTAAAACAAAAATTTTGCCATGAAGTAATTGTTAATTTTCCAATTAAAGTATTATATACTTACATGAAATAACATGATGGAATTAGGTTCCTTTAGATCTGGAATGCAGACTGTGGCCTGCCGGTATATTTTTCATATGCCTTATTATATGTGTACTTTTAAATTATTAAATATAATTTAATTTTTTTGAAAGGTTTTTGGAGTTTGAAGAAAGATTAAAACAGGTTACTACTTAGATTAAATACTACAAAAATATTTTATTAAATGCTTTCTATTTTATTGCAGTCTAGAAGATCTTATTCTTCTTTAATAACATACTAGCCTGAATGCAGAATACGTAACTACGTATTTTTGTATCTCTGTACAATATTTATTGCCAAAAGCATGTTCCATTATAAAATTGCACTAAGCAAATAGGCGTGGTTGTTGCTAATAAATATATTAAAGCTTACAAGCCTGTTTTGGTCAACACTTGTGAAAAAACATTTTTAGACATGAATATAAAAGAATCGTTTCAAAAAGCTTATTAAATTAATCTAATAGCACGCATCAAATTCTTTAGTTGATTTTTGTATTGTATTGTTTTTAATATGTATGAGGAAATGAAAGATAGAATGTTTGAAATTTTCCAGGGATTTCTTTTTTGTTGCCAACTTACAATGACTCATACAGCCCGCGGGCCGAAATCCTTGATCTAAAATTGTCAGTGTATCCTTGATTTCGGTTGTTAACAGGAAGGGTTCTTTGAACTTTAATATTGAAAATGAAGGATATTATAACACGCGTTAGTGAAAATTAATCGAAAACTATAAATACTGTAACTTAACTTTGAGTTCTTTTCTTCATATACAGTGTAACTATACTCGCATAATTTTACATTACTTTCCTGGGCTGACTAATATTAAATATATTAATATATTATAAAGAATCGGAAACTTTTTTTCTGTTTGTAATATATCGCTTGGTTAGAAATAAAGGAGATAAAAGGATAACTTTTTAATAAGTTCATAATCATAAATTAAAAAAAAAGTTGTCTTCCTCCATTTTTCACAAACTAAAGTCTGCATTAAAAATATTTGCTTTTTTTTTGTAATGTATAAGTAGCGCAAAATGTAAATTAGTTTAATGCCTTTGCACTTCCGAGACTAGTAATCTTGTTATAGAGTTAGGTTGGACTTTTGCTTGTTTTTGGCACAGCAATACTTTTTACCCTCTAAGGATATTATGCTTTTTGTTTAAAGTTAAAATTTTGAATAAGCCACTCTAATATAAACTAAAGCTTAGCATATGGTGCTATTCACTACAACAAATTATGTAAAGCATTTATCTTAGCTCATGAATAAATCATTTTTATCGCACGTTTCCTGCCTTAACGTTTTGTTAAATTCATGATGTTTACTGAAAAGATAATCTTAGAAATCCAGAATTTTTATATTTTATTTTAAATAAACTGCTTTTAAAATTTTAATTATAGCTTTTGAATTAAGGTTTATTTTTATTGTGATCTTTAACTATGAATTTCTTTTTTAGCTTTGAAGTTAACAAGCCAATATCGTTGAAGTTGAACTTCAAGAGGCTTTTACTTGACTAAGCGAAGAATTAATACTAAACGTAAGTATGATTGTGACCTAATTGCTTCAAAACTATATTTAAAATTTTAAAACATACCCTTTTTTTTTGTCAATTATATAATACTAAAATGACTTGAAAAGTTCTTGGGTAACATTGGCGTCGCAACGTCTTACAACAATGGTTGACTAAATGTCTGACCCGGTTGAAATAAATCACTTTAGCACGAATAGACCTGCTCCTACCAATAGCTCTTCCCAAATGTCAACTCTTAGCCAATGCTCTAAGGGGTACGTGATTTTTAAAGAAACTGACAAAATAAACATTTCCCCGACTAAATGTATCACAATTCCTAGAATTGCACTACTTGGAAGCTGCTCAACTTGGCAAGTGAACCAGATGAAAGAATGTCCGCATCTTATATACGGATGAATAGAGAAAGCACTCAACAAGTGGAAATTCAGATCCACGTGTTAAAATCGCGATCAGCTTTTGTTGTCGGAAGTATTTGCAAAGCCTTCAGCGACTTTCCGCATTAGAGCCTTTGTTCAGGAAGATTAAAAACCATGTCAAGTGACTTAAGCAAGCACATGCTTTGGAGCGTGTCCAAATGGATACTCGGTGTTAAAATTTATGTCAGCGTCATTTTTTGGGTCTCTATTTTTATTGAAGGATGTAATTGGAAACATCATATCGTGTGTTTGGGATTTCTTTTCTTTGTTATTCTTGACTCAGCCCAAAAGAAATTGAAACTTTTAAAGCTGTTGTTTTTATGCGAGGATTGCTTGGATTTTTGTGAAACGGAATATTGAATTCGCTTGCTTAAGCAGTTATTTAAAATATCAGAAATATGAATATGCAGATGTAAGTACTTCAGGATGAAAAGCATTCAAAAAATGATATCTCTCAGTACCTTTAATATTATGCGTATGATAATAGAAAATATTAGAAATAATTACTTACTAATTTTTATATAAACGTTTCTGTGTTTCATTTCGTCAGGATTTTATTTTTTAATTTGAGTAAGAATACATTTTAACCAAGTTTAAGTACTCTTAATTTTTTTTCCGATTTCAATTTATAATTCAAATTGTGTGTGAAACGTGCTTTTTTATAATTTGATTAATATAACGTTAATATTATACAGAAAAAAATAAACACAAGGTGTTATAAAAAGTATAATTTTATTAGGAGGAACTTCATTTTCTTTTTCATTTTTCTTTTCTTTTTTTAATTTCATTTTCTATTTCAAATTAAAAGAATTTGAAATGTGTGTATATTTTTTTATAAGTTACATGAAACTTTTGCTGTTTTTATAGCTTAGTACCAAGACCTTTATCTAACAATTATTTGTACTAAATTTAAATTCTGTTTTGTATTATCAGTTTTATTGTTTGAAATCATCAGTTTTTAAACATTTTGTTTTCCCAACAAGTCAGTGAAAAATCACGGATTATATAATTTTATAATAATACAAAATTTATCCAGAATTTTATTACTTTAAGAAACAAAACATCATCAACGTTCGTAGCAGAAATTTATCAATTGTAAGAACAAATACTCTTAAAAGGGTAATCTATATTCAGAGAAGACAACGCGAGACATCTAGGTTTTTCTTCAAAGAAAACTTGTCGAAAATCTAAAATAGAGACCCCTGACCGTAATCTGTCAGCCAGTGAAAATTTGTGTGGGTACTTAAGTTCGAAAATTCTTAAGGTGCCGATTGAGGCCCTTTCTCCGCGATACACTTGTAGCGATAGCGCGCTATTAACATGCCATTTTTATCCCTGTCCTCTCTTAC
The DNA here is from genome assembly GCA_021605075.1 of Caerostris darwini. NCBI lineage: Eukaryota > Metazoa > Arthropoda > Arachnida > Araneae > Araneidae > Caerostris > Caerostris darwini. The sequence continues at coordinate 40,552 of BPLQ01006841.1, read as the reverse complement.
TAGACAGTACAGTCGGGATTCCGGCGAAACATGTCATGAAGACGCATAACAGGGTAAACATGCGTTAGACGCTGTAATAGATCTTCTCATATGTAAACAAAAACTGAACCCGAAACTCAAGGATATGCAGAGGGAGAGCTGCTAGGATGAATCACCCAAGGATGCATGTTTGATTTGTTTCGAATTATGGAATGCAAACAATTCGTCCCCTTAAATCTCTTTTTAATGATCGTATATCAACATATGAAGGCACGTCATTAATTATTATTCACACAGCTTCGTATAAGCAGGGTGTTCAAATATTTAAAACAAAAATCTTCCGTACATCTTTGTTTAAATATGTGTTACTGTAGCCTTCCAAGCATATTCTTTTTAAATGCAAATCAGAAAATCTGGATTTAAGTGGCGTACTATGTCAGATAAGTATGCATGAAGTATGTTTAAGTCCTTCGATATTGTCAAATATCAAAACGCTGAATTTAAATTGTCGTAACTTTGCCTCGTTTGGCTTGAATAATTTCTTCAATATAAGGACCATCATATAATTGGAAAGATAGCCAGACAAATACTTAAAAAAAAAAATGATATTTTTCAAGAATTTAATCCAATATATGTATTTAATTACTATCTTAAAGTCTGCTTATTTCTAACAGAACAAGCATAAACTATTTATTTAGATATAAGTTTTTAAACAAAATTTGATGCCATGTATTTACTTTTGACCATCTCTGAATTAATAATTTGCACCGAATCATTAATTTCAAAATCATTTGCTCCGAACTTACGCTAAGAAAAACAATTAGCTTGACGTACGTATTAATTACTTTTTATTTGCTTAAAGCAATTGAATACTTAGACAAGAATTTTGTCATTTTAGAAAATGAATTCATGTTTAGACATTATTAATTCATGAGCACGTGTAAATGATAAGAAAAAACGTCCCTTTTGACATTTTCTTGCATACGTGGGCTCTTGTGATCTCATCATCACCTAAAATAATGACAGTGGGTTTGTTTGTAATCGAATATCAAAAGCTTGTAAAAAGGAAATTTATAACGACAGGAAAAATGAGGATAAACATTAAAAATGCAGTTTAGTGCTGTCTCCTGCTGAGACAAAGACACTTTGGGTTTTACTCGCATATATTCGGGTGGAAAAAAGAACTTCTGACGAGTAACTCAAGGAAACGTTTGCTCAACATAAGTGCCGTGCACAGGTGGTCTTCAATATTCTGAGACAAGTCTTCACCCCACCCATTCTTTTTCATTGATTAAGTCATCGAGCGGATAATAATTGCAGAAATGACTTCGAATATCCATTTACTTATGGTTCCACAACAAGGTTAAGTGTCTTCAGCATTTCGTCACTTTCGTGGTAAATAAGTACTTATTAGGGAGCAGGGTTAGAGGTTTAAAATGCTGTTTCAAATAATTAAGGCGCCGACTTTTCAATGCTGCTACACTTTTTAACGAATCCCAATCTCAGGAAAAAGGTTTTCTTTTGCACTTTAAAAATATTTGTAATGCATTTGATATCGCAATGAATTTACCACAGGAGGGATATTTTGCATGGCATTCTCCCTAAATTAGTATAGAGTGTCCTTTTTAATTATTAAAAATTTAAATATTGATCAAGGATCCTTTGAGATGTGAAGTAATTATTATATAAAGATTTCTTTTAAATTTTTAAAAAAATGTTACTTTTTTTACATTTTATGATGTTTAATAATCGTTAATGACAGAAAGTGATATTTCTTGAAAATGTGAAATAAAATTTAGTAAATTTTTTATTTTGGATTTTTTTTTCATGTGTTTATCATTTGTCGAAATTATAAAAATTTCTTCAAATACTATGTACATAATTTTTTTCTTTTGAAGAGTTAATGATTAAGAAATTTGTTTAAAGAATTCTCGTAATTATTTTTGTTGCTGTTGAAAATTCATGTTAAAATGTTCTCAGGTATACACGATTTACGTATATTAATACACGTTTATTTTGATTTACTTGTTAATTTCTAGAAGAAAGTTTTGCCATCATACTAGTAAATACTGCATAATACATAATTAATAAATTTTAAATTTTATACGTAAATATTTATTGCCTCTTAATTTTCATCGCTTATTTTTAAATCTTCATATCCCTTGGGAAAGATTTTGTGTAATAAAAACTTTGGCTGATTACATTTGCGAGAAACAAGCCGTAAATTTTTTATCTTAAGACATAAATCAAGATCCATCTTGGGTTAAAAGGAATAAAAAGGTATGCAGAATTCTTATTGCTCTGAAAGAACACGATCTTTTACAATTCCTTCCCGTAACCTTGAATTCTTAATGGAGATTTATTGTTCCTCTTTGACACAAGAGCAGATAGATATTGGGGAATCCATCGTGAACTTCACCATCTGAAGATGCAACTAAATCAATGATCCCAAATTCGGCAACTGAGAAAAAAATATGGAGAAGGCTCATTCTTTTGACATAAACGAGAATTGATTTTATTTGGAAGTGAATAAATAACAGAAACACATAGTTATCTTTTCTTTCTCAACTATCAATCTTCTTTTCATTGAATTCCGTGCCGGGAGTATTAACCATTTAACTGTTTAAAAGTGCGTATTTAATTGAATACAGCCTTGGAGACACATTAGCTTCTGACAGTGAAACATTTTGTTTCATTTGGAAACAATACTCAAAGACGAGCTCGATTCTTTTTTTTTTTTCTTCTTCTTTTATTTCTTTTGTTAATGGGTCAAATGAATTCACTTAAGAATTCGGTTTTATTACTGCGATCATGAGATGTCAAGTAGTTTTCCTTCTTTAAATGGCGATTTTTGATGTTCAGGCATGAATTTTGTATTCATATTTACTAAAGTTTTATTTCTTTTAACGGTTATTCTCCAATTAATAAGATGATATATTTTTATGATAAATGTACTCATTGATTGATTGGTACGGAATCAAATTAAATCCATTAAGGTATTGATATAGTATATAATATAGTTAGTAAAACGATAAATAATTTATTTTCGTACAGTTCTATATCGTATTGCTATATCGTATTGAATATCAACAGCTACTAATTGCAAGTATTTCATAACACATATGTGTGAAATTATAATATGCAATAAAAATTACATAAATGCAAATTATTGATTATAACTTAATTACTGATGTTTTAAATATTGATTTAATAATGTGAAATATTTGTTTCTTGAATAAAATATTATATTGATTTTTTTAAAATAAGAGTACAATCTGCTTTAGAGAAAACTCTTTTAATTGTTCATCAAATGAGCATTAATCGGTACGATTTTATACAAACGTTTTTCGATCTATATATATATAGTTTTCATTCAAGTATATGAATAAAACTAATTTGTCTTTTGCTTTTTAATTAAAAACCACTAATTATGTCAAAAACCCAATTAGCATTCTTTTATTTTGAAACTTTACTTTACGTGACAAGGGCATAAATTTCTAGTGAAGGCAGAAGTTGCTGTAAATGTCGAAGTATGTTTTGTTTTGGTCAGTTAAAATAGCATTTAAATATTCAAAGAGTCGTGTTGAACTTAGTGTTTTCTTCTTACTCTAGAGCAAGGTCAGGTCGAGGAAGCACTCATGTCATTGAACTAAGGAAAAAGAAGTAGATTATATATTATAAGAACCTAGGCAATATCCTTCTTTAGGAAAAACATGCTGTTTGTTGGCTGACTGCGACACAAGAAACAAAACGTTTTGTAACTGAAAATAATTACCGCTTAATAACATATCTGTTCAGTAGAGAGTCATAATTCGCAAAACTAAAATGCTTTAGGTAAGTAATCTTCTGAAATGATACAGCTTCTTACATGCAGTTAGTTACAATCTATGTTAATGTTTTTATGACAAAATTGCTTTTAAGTATATACTATGACTGTTACGTATTATTAAGCTAAAAATGCAATCTTTGATTATTAAGATGAATGTCTATTTCATTTGAAGATTGTTTCTGTTTCTGGGCGGGTAGTATTATGAATAGCTTCTTTTTTTCATGTGGAAATAGAAGTGCCTTCCTTAACCTTGGAAAAACTCAATAAATTGCATTTCGAGGCGCCGAAAAGACTTGATTTTTATTGAAAGTGATGAAAAAAAGGTTCCAATGCATTATTTGCCTTTCAGAAGAAAGTAATTTTTATTTAATATTTAAATCACTCAGAAGGATACTATAAGTGTAATCACCTGTATTTTAAAGATGTCAAGGCTTCACTATTGACTGTCAAAATAAATCACACACACAAACACACACACATCTTGGATTATCCAAAATTCATTCCAAACTCAAAGATCTTTCGAGTATCTTCTTTTTTATGATACATATTCAAGGAAGTCATTAATGTAATGTGTTGCAACTTTTGACTTTGAGTTTTAATATTTCTAATCGATATTGTCTTGGTTCTTTTTAAGCATTTTATTATTTTAAGTTATTTATAGGCACATTCGTAAGTAAAATAACTTGAAGAAGCTGACGTATTATCAACCTGTGAAACAGGCATGGATTTGTAGTCTGAATAAGTTAAGCTGTTTGATTGCGGATCGTAATGGTCAGGATTATTAGTTATTAAAAGGATCAGTGAAGCAGAATTCAGTCAAGCGATGTCATTGGTAATTTTCAATAGTTGGAGTCGACGCTGTGGCGGATAACGAAGTAAAGAAAGGGTTTCCTGCTTTGAAACAATTCAGCTACGTACATGATTCTGTTTTAATAGCATCCTGTGAATGACATGAGAACATGATTCGCACGCTACACGTGCCAACAATGCTTCCGTTTTCGCTCATAAATTTTCTAGAGCATATTTTTTATACGATATTGAAATAATCTATGCAGCTTTAACATTAATAAACATTTGTGAAAGTGTGTTATCGATCCAATAATCTCCAAATAAAGATTAAACCATATCAAAACTTATCGCTGAAGGAGTTGATATAATATTAGAGTAGTGGTTCTCAAACATTTTGAAGTTGGGGGCATTTAAAATCCTACAAATAGTTGTAGGCGCACTATATGCAAATTTTTGAGAAATATGTTATAATAGTTAAGTCAGATATTACAAAAAAATAATGTGATAAAAAATAAAATGAAACGCATCTAATGCAAGTTTATTGATTCTTGTGTTTATGAGAAACAAGGGATTGCTTCAATTTTTAGGCATACATTTAAAAGGCAAACTCTCATTTTCTCGTCGATACATTGAAGATTTCTTTTCTTTTTACACTTAATTGGGTGAGGATAGAACATCCTAATGTGAAAAAAATATTACGCTGAAAATTATAGTAAAATTTTTAAAGCTTTTTGAGATATTGGCATGCATTTTTGTTTTAAAGTAGGTTTCAAGAGACTGTTCCTTATGTTTAATCCTCAATCCACGATCAGTGGATATAACTACTAGTTATTTTTTTTTTCAATTAATATTAAATTATCAATTCCACAATTTACAAATTGTAGAGTCTCATAGGCTGCAATGGAAATTTTTTAACATTGAAAATCACATAGACGATAACACTTCTTGTAGCCAACCATGGGAGTTTCTGCTCCTAGTTTCTCGGAAACATTCTTTGGGGCATTTTCGCTCTATGGCACTTTTTACGTAAATAAAAGAAGAAGAAAAAAAAAAGCTACCGGAAAGGTTAGTTGTTTATAATGAAAGCTGTCTTTGAACGGGAAAAAGGACAAGAAAAAAGTAACTATATTTATTTTTATATTTGGGCACATATTTCTCTGAAATACCAGAGGGAGCTCTGCAGAACCACTGCATAAAGAGTCAAGCGAAATTTTTTTAGTTTCAACCATAAGAGTTCACTAAAAAGGTACTGTTTTTTCTGTTTGTCTCATTCATCACTCTCACAAAGTCACGTAGATAGTGACTTTATGGCGTTTAGTACTATCATTTTTTGTTTTAAAATTGACTTTGACAACATCAGCTGTGTACGTAAGTAATATATATATATTAAATTGTTTTCCAGATTTTAAGATAGCTTACACATTTTTATGAATGGAAATAATTAACTGTGATATTACTTATATTAAACATGGTTATAAATTTTTCAGATGTCGCCTCATGTCTTATTCCTAGCACTCAGTGAAAATACTAATCTCTAGGCAGTTTATAAAAGCGAATTTCCTTGCAATTAATATATTGCAAGTTTTACAATTATTACATATTTATACATAGTTTTCTCTTTAAGTGACTATATGCACAATCTTTTTGCAGCTATACGGCAACATGCTTCCTGTCATTGATATTTAAAGAATTTTTTGAAATAGATCTTTTTTCTTCTTTTTTTACTTTGATTTCAATTCTTGATCCTGATCAGTTCGTTTTTATTTTCAATAGTGATTTTAAAAAAATTTCCATTATTTAGTTAGATTTTAATGCCTAATATAATTCTTAATTATTTTTCATTTGTGTTATAAATAATATTAATGAAGAGCATCCTGTTTAAAAATTGAAATCTTCCCCATATTCCAAAGCAAATACATGGTTGATATCGTTATTATTTTTAAAAGTTTTTAAATGCCGCTTCTAAATTTAAAAAGAGTGTTGATTTCTATTAATGTCTTGATGTTTGATTAAATGAATTTTATTGAAATGCATTAAATGAATTTTATTGAAATGCATTAAATGAATTTTAAGAAACACGTACGATATGTTTATGATAAACATGTAATACAGTCAATTTAAATACGGTATTAATGTCTATTAAAATCTTGCCATGTATAAAGAATTCACATTTCTTGTTCATCGATATTTTTTACATATATTATTTGTTTAATCATTACTTAAAACTTTTTGAAAACTTGATACTTAACCTTTACAGGTGTTTAAATGAGAACAATGTCCTAAGCTCTGATATTTCCGTGCGTGCACTTCAGTCATGAAGGTGAAACTTTCCACGTTCGAACTGAAGAAACCTTTTGTCACGATCGATGCTATTTTATTGAAATTCAAATATCATTTATCGTGAATCAATGTGTTTCTTATTTCGTGATCCGTATCTGTGGTAGACAATGTTTACAAACTGCAAAAGCATTCAGATTGGTTGACAAACCAGCGGTCATTGCTCTTGTCATTTCAACTGAGAAAGCAGGTTAGGTTACCTCCTCGCTTTCTTTTAAAATAAGAAGGCGACTTAACTTCTGCAATTTCCGATGTTTAAATTCTGAAAGAGAGAAATCGAATGGCACTTTGGGATACAGAATTAAGAAATATATATATTCAAATAGAAGACTTTTTAGCTTCATTTGATCGCATTTGAAGTTGGGAGAAAAATGATTGTCTTGTGTTACGATGTTAATTTAATGGCAGTTGTTAAGAAAAAGAAAGCAATTAATATAAAATTTAAGTTATCTACCATGGCAATTACCGTAATAATCTTTATTTATTTAATGAGTTTTTTTTAATTTAATGAGAAGCTCAAAATATATAATCAATAAAATAAAAAAAATCTTGGAAAATACAAATAGAAATTATGTATTATTTAAAAAAAATGTCTTCAGGAAATTTACGACTTAAAGGTGGGCTGTGGATGGACGATTTAAAACTCTGAATAATAGATACCGATTAATATATCTTACAATGGTTATTTATATTATTCTTTGAGAATTTTGAAATGCTCCTAAATATTTCTTGTAATGAATTTGATGAAGTAAACCATTTACTTAATATAATTTAATGTTGTTTAGCTCAAGACTTGCATGTGATAAGCTACAAATGGATAAATATACTGTGCAATTATTTTTTTAACATTTATTTTTAATTTGGTTTTAATGTAATTAAATTGTAATAAATTGCAATTAAATTAATTAATTTTGTGTCATATAATTTTAAGACATTTACGAATTGATGACTTTATATCGAAATAAATTTTATTATGTAATGAAAATCAAATTTACCATTGCTTGCTTTCAAAGTTTATTTAAAATTACTTTTAAATTATGGTACTAAAAACAAATTTTGATTTATTTAATATTGAGTATCCGTGTACGAAGTGATTAATAGTCCCTTTTTTTCAAAAAGGAGAAACTATTATTTATATTTACGTTTATATAATGTGGATAATGGAATTTATAATGGAGCTGCTAATGGAGTTATGTTTATAACGGAGCCGCTATTCCACTGTTATCATGCTACTCTATTTAGTTAAAAATGCATTAACAACTTTGTTTATTTTCATTACTCTGAATATACCTCTTTTCACTTATTTCAATTTCAATTCGTTATGCCTTTAATGAGATCTGAGCGGTAATGAGTCATTTTGTCAACTTCATATTCTAGGAAACGATTCTTTAGGCTGTCTCCAGATCTATTCCACGATATTGTATTGAAATACATTTCACAACTCTATTTGAGATGAATGAAATCATCACGTTCCGTGAAAGATTTTCGGAATTTTATTTGCGTGTTTGGAAGGCAGGTGAATACGACAGACAGAAGCATTCTCGTATTGCTTACTACCCTACATTGCAACGGAGATGACCGTAAACAAATCGAATTCCTTTACGTCATTGAGTTATTCTTTCTGGACTTATATGGAGATAAATGATTTGATTTTAAACTCTAGTTACGGCAGGCGTGGTTTGATTATTACTTTTACCAAATTTGTCTTAGAATTATCTATACAATTTAATCAGCGGTTTGAGTAGGCAGATTTTATAGGGATATTTTACTTAGGGAATCGAGTTTTTCATTTTGGAGATGACACTTCATAAGGAATATTAAGTTGTATTAAGCATTTGAATCTAACAAGTAACTTATCGTTTATTGCAGTTGTCTTGATTAAGTACTACTAAGATGGCTACTACGACGGGACTCATTTTGGGAGTCTTAACTTTGTGTTTTATTGTTGGAGAAGTGGAGCTGTGCTCGTGCTTCTATTCTCATCCGCAGGAGCACTATTGTGTGGCTGATTTCGGTAAGTTGATTTTTAGTTTTATAGCTATTTTTTAGAGCATTGGTGTTGAATGTTAATTGACTGAACTCAATAAACTTAAATTATTGAATGCATTATGAGCATACATGGTACAAAAAAACATTTTTTATGCTTTTTAAGGTATTCATCTTTACTAAATAACATTGATAATGTATATTAAGTAAAACATGCATTTTTATTAAATAAAAATTTCATAATAATTTAATATTTTTTTTATCTAAAAAAAAAGATCATTTTGAACCATTTTTTGTTAACTTTATTGAATTAATTATTGAGTTTCATTCATAAATTTTCTTAAGTTATGTCCATTTTCTACGAAAATAAGTTGTTAATTAACCATCCAGCCCCTAATAAGGTCGTTCTTTATTTTTAATTTTTTTGTATAAAATCACGGGCCGTTTTTTCCCGCGATTTATAATAGTTATGAAGTTTGTAATAACGTAATTTTGAAATAAATAAAAACTTAAGTACATTTAAGTAATTTTATGAACGTTTAGCGTTCATTATACGGGAAACATTATTATATGCCATACGGTAATAATATATAGTGTAATTGTATAGAATATATGAAATACATTTTGTATGTTATCCACTTCTAGAATGTTAAAATTCGTACTAGCAACTATTTTGCCGGGAATTATTCTCTTTTTCATCATAATGAGGCTATTATTAATATCAGTAAAGCAGCATAATATAGTTAACATAAGCATAATACCAATAAAAAGTTAGCTAGGTTCCATTATTTAACGATCTCAGAAGAGATTGAAAAAACCCCACTTAATAATAAAAAAAAAGCTTAAAAATGCCAAAGCCTAAAAAAGTCGATAGTGTTTGCAAATAGTTTTATGAAACAGTTGAATCCATTTTATTTTGCATTTAAAATATGTTGAAAACAAATAATGGTTACATATGAATAGTTTAAGCTTTTAATTTAGGATAACTGAGGAATAAAGTGTATACATTAAATACATTGTAATAATAAGCTGTTTAATGAAACTTTTGCATCAATGCTATTCATTCTTAATACTGATTTTAATATGAGACTTGGTTCCTCAACCGATTAGAATGTTTAAGGCAACCATAATGCTCCTTGAATATCACGAGGTATGGGATTTCATAATTATTTACATAAATAAAAAGTTCACTCTTTTTCTACAAGTGGCTCTGATAAAATATTTAGAATAATATGCAGCAAACAGAAACACAGCGAGTGATTCAACTGAAATATCTGTGTATTGAATAAAAACCAGATAAAATTAAAAAGAAAGATGATGTAAATAATGTACTTGAAATGAATAAACGAAAAGAAAAAAATATACAAATACTGATAATAATTTGATCACGGAACTATGAACTGAATTTGATTGTTGAAAACGCACTTGCTTACTGAAAAGAAAAACTTTAAAAGGATCTCTGTCTACTTAATATCATTTTTATTTTTATGTATATAAAAAAAAACGTTGTCTTCCTGAAGATTCACTAATGACGTCAATGTTGAGTTGTTCCCGACCTTCTAATTCTAGATGGCCTTGAGATATATTTTGATTAAAATTATCTTTCTTGCTTCATAATAGCTGGGTTTGTAAACCAAATACAGTAAAGCGTTACTTACTCATTACTCTTTTATGCATCATGATGCTTTTGTTTTGTATTGTACATCAGGCACTTCATGTTAGGCGTAGACAACGAATACAATGGTTTTGTTTTGTTTGTTGCTCTACGGTCATCTTGTGCGCACGAGAGCTAAACAGACCGGGACCTACAGCTTAAAGTGGATTCCGAACCACTAAAAACCATCCATGCCACTGCCAGGATTCGACCTGAAGCCTGTGATATCAAAGACCAGAGCGCTAGACACTTGGCCGTCAGATCGCTGACTACGAATACAAACTCTGAAGAAAGTTATGCTTTTCTAGAGAAGTTTCATGGGTTCCGCATTTGCGTGTGTTATGGAAGAACAATTGATTAAAGGTGCGAAATTCTTGCATATTCTGTCCCAGTACTCGCCGAATTTCTAAAAATAGTGGATGCAACGCAGGCCGCTAGTGGATTTGAACTTTTGCCCCTTGCATATTAGGATGTCGTGCGTTACCACTAGGCTATGAGTAGGCCTCTCAGTTTTCAAGGTGCATTTTTATTTGGTTCCAACCAAGATGTATTTTAAAAGTTCCAGTCAAAGGTACAGGGAAGTAATTTTATTTATTAAGCCATAATTAATTATTATATGATGGCTTTATTAAGCCATAATTTTGTTTATGCTGAACTGTTATAAAGGTACGTTTCTGAATTTTGTACTCTAATATCTTTTTTCAAGAGCTTCACCAAAATGAATTTTTTTATTGTGGAAAAGTGTTTTTCTTGTTGCATTTTCTCATAATATTTTTTTAAGTATGTGAACTATATCTTCCTTTTCCAAACTTATCCCACATTTGAAAACTTATATACGCAATGCTAAAGTTCATTACAGAAAAGCACTGATTTGCAGAATTCTCATCACTCTCAAACTGTGTAACATCAATGCCCGTTTAAATGCACTTCATACGCTCTGTTTCTCAAGGAAGAAAATCAGAATGTTTTGGAAATTAAAACTCGATTAAAAAAAAATTATTATTTTTTTTTGCAAGAAAATGAAAATCCACAATCATCAACTAATCGTGATCAAATGAACCAGGAAATGAAGAAAATATAAGAAGTGGATTGATAAGCTTTTTCATGTGTTTGTGGGTATTTAAAATGCAGCGATCTTAGCATTATATAATAGTCAGGGAATTCTACTGATACAGGGTGATTATAATTAAAGTCCCACTTTCAAAATGTTGTAGAAAAAAGAACCACTCGTCACAATGAGTTCAAATTTGAACTGAAGATACTTGAAGAAGGGGGAAACGGTACGGCATTAAAAAAAATTCCAAAGTGTAGTAATAGATGGCGCTGAAAGTAGAGTAGCGCATAAAGAAAGTGACTTCGGCTGTCAGTGATATTTTGAATTGAAATAACAACGTATTTGGCATGAGTTGCACATTGAACCAACTGTAGTTTTCAATGTGCTTGATTGTTTCGGTTTTTGACGGAAAAAAATTAATTCCAAGTTATGACACTGTTAGTGGAAAGTAATACCACCACGGCAAGGCCTTACCAAATTGGATGGGAAAAATCGGTGGAACTTTTTTTGATGCCATGCCGTTTTCCCCTTCTTCAAGTATCTTCAGTTCAAGTTTGAACTCATTGTGACGAGTAGTTCTTTTTTTTTACAGCATTTTGAAAGTGAGACTTTAATTATAATCACCCTGTATATATCATGAACTGCCCTCCGACTGGAAATAAAGGTGAACATTGCCTTCCGGGAAGACTTGTAGGTGTAACGGCCTCGTATTTACATATAATACAGGAAAAAAATGGGGGAACTCTTTCCAAGTAGCCTGACTGTCGATGTAAAACGCTTATACACGCTATTACAATAACCAGCAGTGACTGCAGTTAACGCCGCTAGTGGATTCAAACCTGATCCCTCCTAGATGCTAGCTGCGTTCGTTAATAGTGGGTCAAGCATAATTTCTCATTTATACATAGCTTTTGTTCGGTCAATTCTGCTGACATGTAAATGAGAAATTACTGTGCATTTAGTAAACCTATATGCACTACCAAAATTTACTTTACTTCAAATAATTGCTCACACTAGTTAAGAAAAATGTCTGAAGATGAAATAAAATGATTGAACTTAAGTCGTGTTCTTGGGATAGAGAGTTTTACTGTGCTGTTAATAAAAAATACAATAAAATAACTATCATAAATTTTTAACACTTCCTTCATATCTGACCATTTTCCTACTATCCTTTTATTACTCCTCAGAAATTTTCACGCTTTATTCGACGTCAACATTAGATGTTAAGAGCAACAGAAACTGCCGAAAGTTCAAATCGTGATTATAAGATTTTGTTGATGTGGTTTTTATATTTCCATTCCAAACTCTAAGCTTTTATGCAACATATTCAAGTTCTATGTTCAGTGAAAAACTATATAAATTTTTAAGACAGCATTTTTGGTTTAAAAATAATGTTTGCCATCATAGTTAAATGGTTTTAAAATGACGAATAATGAAACAATTAAGATAATCAACTATGTTCAAATCACGATTTTCGTTATTTTGATGATCAGATTTCTTTTAGCTTTCGTAAACAGTTCTGTTGTTTGATCACGAGATATTAGGATACTGAATTCATGCATTCAAAACTATGTTGAATTTCTGGAAAATATGTAGAAACGTTATATTGGTGTTCTTACTTTTTTTCATTACATTACTTTTTTTCTTGTAATTTTATCCTTAATGATTTGATTGGCTATAATTGAACTGTACTTTAGAATAGTATATTTCTTTTAGTTCAATGCGTGTATAATAGATATACAGGGTGATTATAATTAAAGTCACACATTCAAAATGCTGTAAAAAAAGAACCACTCGTCACAATGAGTTCAAATTTGAAGAAGGGGGAAAATGGTACGGCATCAAAAAGAAGATCTAAAGTAAGATACTTGATTGTTTCGGTTTTTTGACGGAAAAAATGACCTCTAAGTCATTCAACAGTTGTGACACTGTTAGTGGAAAGCCCATCCATCACGGCAGGATTGGATGAGAGAAATCGGTGGAACTCTTTTTTTTTTATGCCCTACCGTTTCCCCCTTCTTCAAGTATCTTCAGTTCAAATTTGATCTCATAGTGACGAGTGTTTCTTTTTTTACAGCGTTTTGAAAGTGGGACTTTAATTATAATCACCCTGTATGTCTACATTTATGCAAGTAAATGATATGTTTTACATATTTCTAGTGAGGAGTGTTTACGTCAGACTATTTATTTTCATGTTTGTCAATGCTTTATAATCCAATTTAAAAATAGCATCAAAATAATTTCCATAAAACAATATTTAAAATTTTTGACTCTGAAAGTAATTGGTTACCTTAAGAAAAATTTTGCTTTGAATTTTTGTTGAAAATTGAGAAATCAAAGTTTTGTTCTAAAATGTCACTGGAAAAAGAACTATTAAATGAACTTCTATAGACTAGAAAAGCAGTTTTAAAAATGCTTGGATGATTTGTTGTTTTGCTTTAATCTAAAACATAAAACAAATTGCAGTACAAGGCATTCAAAGGCCTTTAAAGGAAGTGTCACATAAGCATCTCGAAAGTTAAATGTTGTAGTTTATCTATGGACAAATAGAGGAAATAGCTTAGATAGATGTTAATGCCCTATTTAGCTTTTAACCACTGTATCCCGTTTCGCTATTATTAAGAAAAAAAGTATGTTGAGCTGATGTATCTAATTTCTACTTAAGAATCCAGCCATCATATTTTATTTTAAATTGATATTGAGATGCGTGAAGGACTTACTACTAGAGTTTGTTAAAATAATAAATTGACTGAATCCTGTTAAGATCAAATGCGAAGTGCGATAATCTACAAATATTTTAATTTATTTTTATGCAATATCATTTTCTAGTTTCTTAATGGCATGAAGGCTAAAGTATTCACAGACTGAATTAATTAGTCGCTTAAATATTGAAAATATTAAGATATAAATAATGATGCTTATGTTTAGCCTTATTGGATGATGATTATACATGTACGTGGAATAATAAGTGTTTGTATTTAACTTATTAATTTATTAAATTGGTTCTAATATAATAAAAAATTATTACCCCCAAAAAATTGCTAGACGAGATTCCTCATTTTATTTTGGTTATTAATGATTTGATAAGGATATATATGAAATGCGTGTGTAAAATTTAACTGATGGCCGACTGACGCTCGGTGCTACAGGTTTCGGGCTCGAGTTCCGGCATGCCATGGATGTTTGTAGTGGTTCGAAATCGACTTTAAACTGTAGATCTCGGTCTAATATGACTGTTGAACTTAGGGCTGACAACCTACCCTGTAAAAAGAAAACATCTCATGTCTCAGAATTTGCCAGTAGGCATACGGTCATGGCCCACTATGGGCTGTAGTGCCGGGGAGTTAATTAGTATAAAACTTAAAAATTTTGAAGTTCAATGGTTTTTTAATAGATATTTTGTTACGTCATTAAAAGGAATTAAAACAAATTATTACAAATGAAAGATTAATGTGAAAACAGGTAGCATAATAGTTTTAAATATGCACTATAAAAATCTATGGATAATTTATCAATGAGAGTCGCCATTCTTTCCGAGATATTTTCTTTACACCCAGACAAAGCTCTTGTTCTGTTTATGATATCATCTATTTTTCATGCCTTATTTAGAAGTTAATGAGAGAGAAATATTTCTACAACGTTTCAAACTTTTATGACTTCTTAAATAGCCACCATGCCTTATTAGAAAGCACTGATGTATTGATAAAAGACATAAATGTTTCTCCGCCCAAGACATTCAACCACCTTGTCCAAAACCAGAAGCATCGCAGAATGTTCCTCGCCTACTGATGAGATGACCTCAAACGAGAATGTTTTAGTCTGAAATAAAAGCGTTTGTGAACGACTTATCAGTCGTGAAAACCTGATGAGAAAAAAAAAATCCCGCACCTTATAAGTACACCTTTACGTTACTAAGGGGATATCAAAGGTCAAACTCGTCAACTCCTCGTCAAAACAAGCCTCCTTAATAGCAACTCGGAGAAATGAAGAGTTTATTTTTTTCGGTTGCTTTTTGCTGTGAAAGACCTTTTTTTAATTCTATTTTTCCACAGTTACGTTTTGTTGTAAAAATTTTCTAATTCTGTAGTGTTATGTTCATATTTTGGACATTAAATTCGTTTTTAAGAGTATTTAAATGATTAAATGGCAAATGAAATTAAAAATAATTGTGCTTTGATTTAAACAAAATTCAGTTCTTTAATAGATAATCGAATATTTCAACGATATAAATTTTAACTCCTGCTTTAATAATGAATTCGCAGCTCAGATCATGCTTCATTTAATACATCTTTTTTTCATCTATATTTTTTTTATCCAATGGTTTTTTTTGTGCATAGTTTTATAGTAAACAAAACCCAGCTTATTATTTACAATAAGATGTTAAGTTAACTTTTTCATTTATTGAAATTGTTTAGTAAGAAGTTCACAAAAAACTTTGTAAACTAATTACTGCGCAAAAATAAAAAAAATAACTTAAAAATCAGATATACTATTTTCTAGAAATAATGTCTCGAATAATAGTTAAAATTTTATACATTGATTTCAGGAGGTTTAAATCGTGAAAAATAACTATTTTAGAAAAACACTTATTCTGTTAACTTCAAAGAACAACATCATGCACTAAAAGTTTTCTAACAGTAAATAGCAAGGATCTTCGAAAATAGTTTATAGAGCTTTATATCCATCTAAATTGGGCACTTGAACCCTTTTGAGCAAACAATTGCCATTGAAAAAGCGAGCGAGTAAAGCAGCTTTCTTAAAGTAAAGAAGAAATCCTTAATGGAACTATTTCTAGGGATCTAAAGTGAAAGGTGTGGAGTTTGCTGAATTGTAGCATGGAGTTGTCAACACGCAGAGTTTATTTAGAAGTCGTTGATGCTTTCCGAAGTACACGAGTAGGGTAGACGACCAGAACGAGACGAGAAATATATTCAGTCCCTATTTTACCAGTTAAAAGCAGCAAACACTCGTAAATTATCCATGTGACGTAACTTGCTAGAAACTACAAGTTCGGTCTATTTTCACAAGGCTAGGAAGAACAGGCTACAGTATTTAGTTAGAAACGACGCGTTGTTGATATAAATCAAAGGTTAACTTAACATAGTAACAATTCAATTAGGCTATCTTTATCTATTCGATTACTTCTACGTTCTGAAGGAATACCATGTTTTTTTATAACTCATTGAAAGAACCAAGAATATATTGAAGCTATGGAGTTTCTCCCCAAGTGAGCAATTCAAGACCCGGAAGATACTTTTAATTACCGATATAAATCAAAAGTTTGGCGAAACATCGTTGATATTCTTTTAGGCTGCATATATATATAATCATTTAGATTTATATATAATATCATTTTGGAGGTCTGTATTGGAATGTGACCATTTCAGAGAACTAAGCACATGTTTTCTTATGAACAATATTAAAAAAAAAAAAACATTTGCAATTAAGAAATCAAAGAAGAAAAAAAGCAAAAAATTTGTGGTCAGATGGGTATTCTGTATGTAATAACATATTCTAGTTTAATTAATTTATGAGGACATGAATCGATATTAATTTTATCGTATTTTATAACGCATCATGAAATGGTATTTAAAATTTGTATCATGTATATTTTTTATTTAAAATCTTTATCATGTATGTAAAATTTGTATCATGTATATTTTTTATTTAAAATCTTTATCATGTATGTAAAATTTGTATCATGTATATTTTTTATTTAAAATCTTTATCATGTATGTAAAATTTGTATCATGTATATTTTTTATTTAAAATCTTTATCATGTATGTAAAATTTGTATCGTGTTTTTATCATCAAAAATTGCTGGAAAAGAAGTATTACAATGAAATATTTATTACGAGGACTATTTATCTTATATCAATGCTGAATAGTTTTGAAATAATATTTTAATTTATTTGCGAAACAAATAAATATATGGCATAAAATTTTCATAAAGTCATTTTTCTGATTTATTTATTTATTACATTTTTATGTTGCACTTACTTAAATAATTATTAATTTTAAGATAAACATGAAAATATAAAGATATTTTCATGTTTATGTACTCGTGCGATCTGAAAAGAAAATACTTGGTGATATTAGATTTATTCAAACGTTAAAAAAATATGCAAGCGATAATATATTTGAAAGATGAGATATTTATCGTTAGTAATTAAAAATTATTTTTAAGTGAAAGATTTCGTAGTTTGTGCTATTGCCCTACCATAAATTTTCTTGGGAAAATAAATAAAGAGCATTTTTTTAATGTTTATATTAATATTTAAATTTTTTCTTTCTTTTAGTTGCTGTTGTAAGAGTGAAATCCCAAGGGAAAGGTGATAGTGGCATTACGGCATACCACATTAAAGTCAAGAAAGAATTTAAAGTAAGTTTTATGATTTTAATTTATATGATGATAAAAACACCTTGTACGCACTGGTACAGACATTTTAAATTCCAAAATGCATGCATATTTTATTCATTATTATTGTGTTAGTAATTTGATCGTTAGCTTAAACTATATTTAGCTTACATTATTAGTAATTTTGAAAAAAACAAAATGTGAGTATCATTCGTTATATTACGAATACTTTTCGCGTCATAATACTAATTTATTTTTCTATGCAAATTCTTTTATTGGCTTTAAATTTAAAATATTTCATTTTAATGATCATTTAATGCAGGGATGGCCAACCCAAATGATCTTGCAGGTCACTTTGGAAGTGCATCCTAGCTCTGCGGGCCGCATGTAAAATTACATATCCCTATATTAGATTTAGACCCACTATTGACATTTTTTGGAGTGAAAAATTGAAACATAATGAGTTATTATTGTGTTTACTATTATTTTTGCATGTAAATGTAGATATTATAATAATCATGATACTAAATGCACATTGTAAAGAAATATATAACATTAAAATGGAAATATAAAAAACATAATATATAAATATAAATAAATAAAAAAAAATGAAATCGTTAAAAAATATTTATTTTACTAGTACGATATTTGTTTGCGCAAGAATATTATTTTAAAATCGAAGTTAACTTTTTCTGATAATTTCGCCAGTTAATTTTGTAATATATGGATACACAAATAATGTAATTTTTTAATACATTGGTTTTCACTACTTCGGTCATTATAAAATAAATATATTTTGTAAAAGTGTGATAAATATCACGGGTCAGAAAAATGTTCAAGGCGGGCCGCTGGTCGGCCACCTCTGGTTACCTTAAAGACAAGGAACGAAAAAGATGGATGTTATTCAGTGTTTGACATTAGCTTTGAAACCGCACGCTGTAAAAGTGTGCGTTCCTTCTTTTTTTTTTGTTGAAAAGAATATTCCTTTGTTTGCATACTTTCATTTTTGTGGTATTTCTAACTTTACCGCTATTTGGGATATCCGGTTTCAAAGAACAAAATATATCTCTGTGGGAAAAATATATTCTTGACATAGCGGGTGTATACAAATTTCTAGTTTGAACATCCTGAGAAACATTCTTGCGAAATCGATCTGTTTATTCAATCTTATTACTCTTCCTGTTATGTTCGTGACATCAACATAAAAGTTTTGTTTTAACGAATGTTATTTATTATTTACTTTCTGCAATTGGATCGTGAATGTGATAATGTTGATTACGTCAAGTCCAAGATATTAATGAAAACTTACTACGGAAGTAACTTTTCAAATTAAAAAAAAAATGACGGAGTGTTAGTTTACTAAATCTTAATGCACATTTCCTTTTATTAGTTAGTAAAGTTAGTTCCTTTTATAGTGAAAGTGAATTTATCATTAATTTCTAACTGAATGTGTTTTGAACATCTAAAATAGGATTACTTGGAATAAATTAAAAATAGATTTCGAATAAAATTAATAGTAGCTGTTACTTTGAATACTCAGTTCGTAGAAAATGCATCATAATAAATGCTTAATAATAAGTTTGTAGTAATTGTTATTTTTTATTATTAGTTTTTTTAATTACATAAAAATATTAATGATTTTCCAATAAAATTTTTAATAACTATGCAGTAGTTTTATTTTGAAATGATAATATATATCTCATTAATCTAATAGATGACCGAAAAAGCTCGTCATGCTCTAAGCCAAGGTTTGATATGGACAAGTAGCAATGAAGCTGCCTGTGGCGTCACTCTTCAACCTACAAGATACCTTATAGCAGGTATGGTTTTCTGATTTTATATTTTTATAGGCAGTAAGAAAATGTCTTACTTCTCGCTTTAACTTTAATGCTGTACTTTCATTGTATTTCCTTCTCGTTAGTTATTCTTGAATGATTATACCATTTTTTTTTTCAGTTAAATTCAAAAACTTAACGAGTATAGTGAGATTAATACGAAATTAATGCTGCATTATAATTTTTAAATTAAATGCATATTATATGCATTATCATATTAATTTAAATTTTTAAATTAAATGTGAATCGTACATTAAAGAAGTTCTCAAATTTACTTATGAATATTTTTTCCATCATTTTGATATTGAAAGAAAATCTCCAAGGCAAATCGGAGCATTTAAGAGATGTTATTATAGTTAACAAAAACAATTTCCTCGAAAGCTGTAGTATGTGGTTAGGATTAAATTGACAAATCAGATTGATAATTTAAAAAGCAATGTTATTTACAGATTTGTGTTATTTTCAAATAAACAGAAAGCCTTATGATTTAAGAGTAGTATTGTTGAATCAATTTTATCATTCTTTTCAATTAGATACACTTACTAAATCAAAACAAAGGAGAACTACGGTTTGCGTCTTTCTGCAAATACTTCCCTAGAGACTCCTATTATTAGCCTTGTAATAACTTGATTAGGATTGATGATGTTATTATCCAAGGGGTTACTCGCTTTTAAATTGGCTGCAAGGTATACTGAGCATGATATGCTTCAATCGATTTATCATCTTTCACAATTAGGAGAAAGATCTTTCTAAAATAAAATCACTCAATTTCAATTTACAATGTCAACCTTGTATCTGTTATATCGGTGAAAGAATAGTGAATAGAGTAATTTTTTTTGTAAACATTTTCTATTTCTACTATATTAGAAATGTTTTTGTTCATCAGTTAAAAACAATAATAATGAAGAAAAAATAACCTTTTTATATTGTCTTTTTCTTCAAAGATATGGGAATTACGGTAAATAGTAATTCTGATTTTACCCGAGTTATAAAGTGCTTTAAATAAAATTAGGAATACATAAATATTAATATTTATCTTGCTCTTATTCTTAAAAATATCATATTTATTTAAAGCTATATTAATTGGTTATAATTAAAATATTAATTTAAAAAGAGCATAAATAATATCTTCCGATGTAAGTGTATTTACTTGTTGTACATGTTGTCAAATAAGTTACTTTTACAAAAATGGAAATGAATAACCTTATGTTGTCCAAGACTGTAATAATTAAAAATATTAATTTAAAATGGACAACAAATGGTGTCTATCGACATGAAGGCGTCTTCTTATTTGATGTTTTTTGAAATCGTTTATCTTCCAACGATAGAAATCAATTTTATCTCGACATTTACTTCTGAAGCCAACTATTTGATGTCGAGAGGCGCTCTCCTGCTGCTTCCTTGTCTTCGCTTTTAAAAATCGATAATTTGAAGTTATTTATAACTTATCCCGAAATGCATTGCGCTGTGATTCATCCCTTCTGTGAGATGCTTTTGTTTGAAACTGTTGAACGAAAAGCTACAAGTGTCTATTCAATTTGAGTTGTTTTCTTTTTTCAACATTGTTATCGTCTTATTCAGAAATCCTAAATTAACAAGATTGTATTGTGTTTTCTTAAGTACTCACTTTTTTAATTTGAGAAATGTCTCTCCACTGAAATAATTGTACTATTTGGTGGTTAAAGTGCTTCAATGGCGAAATACGAAGCCTTTTATTAGTCATATGAATGAAGAGGGAATATGGGTGATGGTAGTTTAATGCAATTAATGATGGCCACAATAAATTTATCAAAACAAAGATTAGTAGAAATGGGTGCGGAACGCTTGAGGCTTTTTCTTGCATGGTTTATCAAGCAAAATCCGTAATTTTTTTTTTGTACATTCCAGCCACTCCTATGTATTTCAACACTTCAGGAAGCTATAATAGGAGTGTTCTGCTTTAGTCTTAATCATCAGGGTAAAAATGACCTTACTTCTTACTGTTTCCCCTTTCGAAATATGTGAATGATTTCTCTCAAAAAACGAACAGCTGGAAAAAACTGATTTTATTCAAGGTTTCCTTTTTTTGAAGGAGCCTCGTAAATTAATAAAATTCTAATCAATCATATGTTTGATGTTGAGCAGATATTTGGTTTTGTTTTGAATCGTTTTGAAAAATATTATTCATTAAAAAAAATTAATGGATTCTAAAAGTAGTTGATTGAAAGATCTCGCACACATACATCCGTGAGAACCCAATTTTATGTGAATACAAAACTGCTCATAATTGGGGTTTTTTTTTTTTGGGCTAGTTGTATGTATCGATTGGAAAACCATAGCCTGTATTTCGAGATCATTATAAAGCTTAGCTTCTGAGTATGACTTTTTAAATAATCTAAAAAATAAAGAAATAATAATATAAAGTAAAATAAAAACAATAATTTAAAATAAGCCGATGATGATGCACGTTGATAATTAATAAATAAAACAACAAAATTAAAAATATAATAAGATCGACTTTTTCGTACACGAAATTATAATAAACATGCATTAACATGCTGTTCTCCAATTTGAAGAAAATTAATTATTTCTATCTGAAATAATAATTTAGTTATCATTAAGATAGATAGAAAAATTAGTCTTAATTTTTTTAAAACATCTAACTCATTAAAAAATTTTAACTTCACAAAAATTAGATTAAATGACAAAAATAGATGCACTTTATTCATTATTTTTGTGTTATAAGTTTTTTGAGAAACTTTTTAAAAAAACACAAGTAAAAAATTTTTTTGTTCTGAAATCACCGTGATTACAACTTTATCTTATTCTCTAACAGATAATTATATTTTTTCCCCTAGAATAATTTTGATTGCATTTCTAAAATAATTTAATTTTATAATTATTAAGCTTTAAAGTTGCGGTCAATTAAATGGACTTGCATCCATAAACAAAAACACAAATGTATATAGATATGTAAAAAGAAAAAAGAGCGGATGATATGTAAAAAGAAAAAAGAACGGATGATATGTAAAAAGAAAAAAGAACGGATGATATGTAAAAAGAAAAAAGAACGAACGATATGCAAAAAGAAAAAATAACGAACGATATATGAAAAGAATGAACGCAAAAAATAGAAAAAGAGAAATGAATAGAAAAAGAGAATGAACAATATAACTTCTATACAGAATAATTAATAACATAAATTTAAAGTTATTAAATAATTAATACAAAATATAAAAAAAAATATTTGTGAAGTGGAATTTCCCCCTTCATTTCCAGATAACGCGTGCTTCCGACAGGTGAAACACTCTTCATCTAAATAGAATCAAGTATGTGTTCAGCTTTGTGATTAAATTACGTGTTTAGCTTTCTAGATTTAATTAGTCTGTTAGTCTTCTTAAACAAAACTTGAACACTAAACTAACAAGTGTAGTACTAAATTATTGGTTAATTTACAGACAGTTAAGAGTAAAAATCGTGATCCTTGGTCTGTTTTCTTTTTTAATGTGTATACCGTTGTAATTTATCATTACGCTTTCTCGGAAGTACTATTAGGTTACCAACAGCGATTAAATCAAAAAGATGAGTTTTTGGAGCAATTTTTTTGTTCTGCGTGACTCGGTTACTATGTATTACTATGTCCGTCCTATGTATTACTATGCTGAACCTTTTATAAGTCTTTCATCATGATGTAATCGCACATCATTATTTATTACCTCTGATTTTATTGCTGCTATTTATCAAATTTCTCGAGCAATTTGGATGTTGTTAGATCCGTTAATTAATAAAATTTTCCTGTGTATTAAAATCCTATGTATTACTATGCTGCAAAATTTTCTGTTTTTTTCTTGGCAAACAGTATGGTTGTATTTAATTTATATTTTAAAATTGAAGAATTTAAAAAATATATGTTTAAAAAAATTCGTCCAGAAGAAGCTAAAATAAAGAACAAGTAATTCATTTTTTCGTTTTATTTATTTTAAATTGACAGTAATTTAGCGAGAAATAAAACAAATTGGTATGCAAAAAATGACCTATTCTTCCTGAATTATGAATAAACAAATTTCATATATTCGTGTTATACAAATTCTTTATATTTCTCATAAATGTAGCCAGTTCGTTTTACATAATTTCTTTCAAAACATATTAATATGAGTTCCACTTTTTTTATTCCCAATCTGTACAAATTACAATATTTACAAAACAATGATAATATTTTATTCTACGTAATAACAATGTTGGCAATTCTTTATTTTCAACAGTTTATTTTATTTTTAATTCTTTATTGCAATGAGTTCTTTATTTTCATTTTAGAGAGATTTTATAGCATGGATTTCCATAACATTTAATAAAAACTTTTTCATTTAATTAAATTTATTTAAATTTTTAAAACTGCATTCAAAATTTAAATATGCGCATATGTGTCAGAGTTTTTCAAGAGATCAAAATCGAAGAGTTATAATTTCATGTTTATCTAATAAAACAATTTGGTTCTATTAACATATGGGTTTGAATGTACAGTATAGCATTATTTTAGATTAATAAATTTTGTAATAATTATAATTTATTTTAAATTTGCATTTACATTGCATTGCAAAAAAAAAAAAAAAAATGCTACATAACTGCGTAAATTTATTTTTATAGTAGATGATTTCTGTTGAGTCAAAAACGATCATCAAAAAAAATTTTTTTGTGAATTTTTCAAAACGTAATCTGCTCTCTTTCCTGAATATAATATACAGCATGTTATCTTTATTACGTTGGACGTTTTAATGCGTTTTTTATCTTGATGTCTAATAATTTAAAAAAAAATTATGTTTACAATATATTTTATGAGTTTAAAATACTATTTTTAGTTGTGATGCATGCGAAGTATTCCAATTTTCTCTATCAACAGATTGTAACATTAGATAATGTAATCTTGGCAGTAAACAGAGAAAGAGGTTGACTGTTTTAAAGATTGAATGCTAGCACAAACAAGACATGGATTATAATTAAGTAAACAAACTTAAATATCAACATGAATACTTTGCGTCAAAACAAACTTTTGTAAAAATATAAAGAGAAATTAAAAAATTTTTTTTATCAGTTTCGACGAACTATTGATACGTACTGATTTGAGTTCACAGCAACGATACATATTAAAATAAAAATTTTAATTGTAGCTTTTTAATATCTAATTTAATGAAAAATTTAGGATAATTTAAAGAAATGCAACATCTTGAACATCGGTTTTATTTTTTTGTCAAAAATAATATTTAATGACTTTTTAAATTTATTTAATTAACCTGTTCAGCGGTTAATATTTTATTTAATAGAAGTTAATTTTAAATTTTTAATGAAAATATTCTTAACTAATTAAAAAGATTTTATTAAGTAATTTAAATAAGTTAAGTAAGTTAAATAAGTAATTTAAATAAGTTAAGTAAGTTAAATAAGTGTTTCTTGTAATATATCGTATCTTAATGGTAAGAAATCAGCATTTTGACAGTTAAACATGTATAATATTACAAAACTTAAGCTTTAGAAGTATTAAAAGTATAAATAAATCTTTTGAGTTCAACCTCGATTAGATAAAGTTGTGTTTTTGCTTTAAGCTGAGTAATTATATATTATTAACCATAAAATATATATTGGTATTGTCTTTGAGAGGAGTTTTTTTTTCGTGTTTTTGCCACTTTCAATTTTGGACATTTTCTCTGAAGTCTATAATTTGTTTGCTTTTTTAAAATGACCTTTTTTATACATAATATTTATTTAACATTTATCATCTTTGAAAAAGTAGCTACGAATCAATTTTGCACAAAAAGAAAATTGAAGTTTTTAAACTAATCATTAATCAGATATTAAATTGAAAATGACAGTTGTTGTAATAATATATATGTTTTTAAATAACGCAAAGATTTTACCTAAAATAAAACTTAAACAAAATAATTGAGTGATTAATAAATAATTTTATGGGTAAACTGTATATCGGCCCAGCCGTTTATATCTAATTTAAATATATATTTATTTTTCTACAAAACTAATTTTTAGTTTAGACAATATATATTAATTTTTATTTCATTCTACCCTGTATTATCTTTTTGAAAAATAGTTTAGAGTTTTACATTTTAAGCATGTATTCCTAACTAGTATTTATAATTAATACTAGCTCTTATGAAACTCATTCACTATTAAATAAAATAGACCCATTTTTGTTATAAATACGTCAACATGATAAAAAATAAATATTAAAAGTGATCAATGTTTACGTTTTATATTGCCATCTAATGTATCGATTTCAATTGCAACTGCGGAAAACGCACTGTTTCTATGAAGAATTCGTGTAAAAGAAAAATAGTGATAGGAAAAGTGTTGAAAAAAGAAGATATAACACGGCTTCAATGTATAATCATCGGTCACGTATTATATATGCACGCAGGTGCAAATAAAGCCCGGAGTCTTAGTTGGGTTTGAGGCAGCAATTCAACAGAAATGAAGAGCCTTTCAAGGATGTCTGATTTGACTAAAGGTAGCAGATGAAGCTTCTTGTTTCAGTAGCTGAGTTTAACCTTCCTCTTTTACATACTCAATAAATGTTATTAAAATAATATCTGCTGGACTTTGTTTATCATATGACCCTGAATCTTTTTCATAAATTTTTCAACAGCCTTGTCAAAATTTTCGCTGTATATTAATCTTAATATTACTATTTCGGAAGTGAATAAGATTATTTTTTGAGTTAGTCTCTTTTTTAACCTTATAGAAAGACTTTAAACATTGGAATAAAAAATTGGTTTTTTAAACATCGAGCAGCTTTTATTAATGTAAACGAGTGACCTAGTTGTTAATATTGAAACATTTGTAAAGTAAACCATTATGTTTGTTGAAATATTCGTTTTACGTTGCTGTTTATAAGAATATATTTGTTGCCTGACATCAGTTATTTTTTTTGCTCATCATTAATTTAAAATATATATAAAAGTTGTACATGCTACCAATGGCGAATATTTTTTCATCTATTTGCATCATGTTTAGAATTGTAATATACTAATTTTTTTGTATTTTTCATCAAGTAATGTTATTTTTCAATGTACTGTATTGCATATTTCATTGCGATGAATATTGGGAATATGAATACTATTGTTAATTATTGTTGTCATATTCTTCCTCTGTTTACCATTAATGTCCATTTATTGTTATATAATTTTTATTTTAATTAAATTATTTTTGAATTGTTTGCAGGCCGCATACGTGGTGAGAAGCCTTTCGTGTCTCTGTGCCATTTTGTTCAAGAATGGGCTAAGCTTTCCCCCAAGCAAAAGAAAGGATTTCGTAAACTTTACCAACAAGGATGCCGCTGTAGAGTAAGTACATTATTCAAATGAAACCATAATATCTCGTCCAGTATTTTTAGACCATCAATTAAATAACTTTGTTGAAATAGGGCATTCATGTTTTATGGTGGGTAAGAAATTACACAATAATATTTAAAAATTGCATTAATAATTCACCGAAGAAAAAATTTCCTCCGTTTTCAATGTGCATCTTAGATCGTCCCTAGCCAATTCTTTACAAGACAGTAGCAAAATAATTTTGTTCTATGTTTTGTAGATATGTTCCCATTGTCGTTTAGGCATTTTTCTAAAAATGCAGAAAATCTGCATCAGAAACGTACAAAGAGAAGAAACAAGCAAAAGAGCTGAATGTTTATCTCAGTCAAGGATGTATGAATGGTATGCACGTTTTCGTGATGGTCGACTGTCACTTGAGGGCGATGAAAGGAGCAGATGCTAATTCACGAATAGCAGTGATGAAAATGCACATTTCTCTCGTGAATTTCTTGCTAAGAATCGTCGATTAACATGTCAGATGATAATAAAACTGAATATTTATGAGACTGTAATGACTGGTGTATAAAATATGTCTCGAATCTAACTCGTAAAATTAGATATTTATATCGTTCTGTGTTACAATTCTACGATGCACACCTCAGTTAATCTTTCCAATAAAATAATGGAATATAACCAGATATAGTCTTTGAAAATAAAATATATATACTCTTTTAAAAAGAATATATATATTAATTTTTGAAAATAAATTTGATAGGGCTTTTGAAAATAAACCGTTTTTTATTTTTTGAAAACTTCTATACACAAGGAGATCTGACGGCCCCTGAATTACAATATATTATCTGAAATTACTAAGAATTATATTGTGTAATCAGCCAGTGTCAGTTCTATAATCTGTTAGTTTTTAAGTTTTTCCTTTTTTTTTCTGACAATTTAAAGTGTATAGAGCTGTGGAAAGATATATCCTATGAATGAATAAATGCGATAGTGCTTTAAGGTTGCTTTCCTAACAACAGCTACAATAATATATATATATATATATATATAATCTTCCATGATTCCATCTGTTGCTATTCCCCTTGCGATAAGATTTTTACCACCTGCGTATCTCATGAATAAAATTGATCTTCGATGTACAATGAATCTGTATCGACTGATTACATTGATTTTTCAATCAAGTTCTAATCTATTTATGTTTGTTTTAGGTTCGTATGCCGAGTTTCGTTAAGAACCGCCGAGAACCCTACTGCTCTTGGGAAACCTTCCTTGGCAAAAATGATTGTCAAGCTCTGTACTCGCTATGCGTTCCAACTTCGCAAACCTCTAATGGTACAGACGAATGTTCTTGGGTGAGCACTGCTCAATACAGACGGTGTATGAAAGAACGGAAATATGAAAGAGAGATGGAGCCGTAGACTACATTGAAGTTTCTTTTGTAGTGGGTTTCTTGAAATGAATTAAACAGTGTATTTACCGAGCACGAAAAGTATATATACACATCTATACATATATTAGATCTGATGTTTGTGTATGATGTAACAATATATGTATTATAGCTTTAGTTATCAGGGGTGTCTGTATTTGAAATCTGATGTGAACTCTAATATGTTTATCATTTGGCAGAGGAACATCTACAAAATTGATAAACGGGAAACTCTGCAATCTGTATCTTATTTCTGCAGGTATTATATTGACGTATAAAGCTTATAAATATTAGTTACTGTATTTAAATCAAAGTTGGGGAATGTAAATTTCGTTACTTTTGTCGGTGTTCCTAATATGCTTAAACTTGTATTTATTTGTCATTTTTTTAGTGTTCCTGTTCGGATTTTAACTTAGTTTTGTTTGTGGTCACAATGTGTATATTAAATGTGAAAAATATTCAGTATTAAATTATGTAAGAGTTGATTTGTATTTGTCAGATTTAGTGTTAATTTTTTTATAGGATTAAATCCATCAATTGAAATCTCTTCTCTGCTTATTTCATGAGCAAATTGCTGCACGCAAAAGCTAAGTTTTATGGTGTTTTTGTGAGCTGGCTTGCACACTGTTTAGATTATACAAAAACCCTAATTAGAAAGTTGAACTTCTTAATTAAAAAGTAGCTTAGTTTTGTAGAGATTAGAATAATTCCTTTTAATAAAATCTTATCCACTGTAGAATTTTAAATTAATTTTAACTCATTCCGAATTTACGTTTATATAGGGATTTTTATTTTATAATATATACAATTGAATGCTAAATGCTCCAGTAATAAAGTATGGAATGATAATCTGTATAAGATATATTCTTTTACTGAATTTGCATTTAGTTGAAATATTCAGTGAAATGAGAAATCTCATTTAACATGATTGAATATAAATGAATTACTTTTAAAAATTTCGTTAAGGATTTTTTTAATAAAATTTTGTCAAAAACTGCATGTGAATAATTATACTATAAAATTTTAATAATATATAATCACATGAAAATGTTCAACATATATCACTTAGCATTTCTAAAATTTTCCAGACATCAAAGCATTTTGTGTGCAACATTGAAAAAAAAAATGAATTTCGTTGTTATTTCTTTATTTAATATTTCTTAAGAATTGTGCATAGGCGCATATTGTATACATGAAACAAATGCATTTTTAAAATAATCTGACGATTTATTTGTTTTGTAAAATATTGATTCATTTTACTGTTAAAAAATAATTGAAGTATTACATTAAAAGAATTTTTTTGCATGAAAAGATTAAATTAAAAAGTGAAACAAATGTTGCTCATGTAACTTTTTTTTCCATGTAATATATTCAAGATCTTATTGTTGTTTTAAAATTTATTTTTGAAATTTTCAATGTGTATAACAAATTTTTGAGTGTTGCATTGTAAGCAGTAAATTCTGATACCCCAGTATTTTAATTGTTTAATATTTTTAATTTCATGAATTGGAATTTCAGAGAATTCAGATTTTAGCAAATTCATAATATTGATAATTTTTACGCTGATAGAGAATAAACGAATATAAAATGTTGAAGCGAAAGTGGTTAAGATATTGATTATTTTGAATTTTTTGTATGGCAGCTGACATGTATTTTTAATTCATGAGAATTTATAAAAAGATCTACATTATCCTTTTCAAAAAATAAATATTGGAAAAAAAAATTCATCATTCTCAAATGAAAGATAAATCGAATGCTTTAGAATTAAATATTGGAATGTTTATTTTTCTTTCATTATCTTACGAGGCCTGAATGAGCTTAAAGCAGATGAAATTAGTTTTATGCGTTTGCTATTCTATGAAATTCAGTGCCATAGTTGTATCATTATTAGAGGCTGAAATCATTATCATTAATTTCCGTTTTATTCATTTAGATTCTACAGAAATCGTAGATTGAGTATACATATTCTTCATTTTAATTTAATATCTACATTTTTGTCATTTTCTTTAGTGTAAGATAAGCTTATACGCCCTGTGCCTTTTTTTTATAAAGCATAGAACATGTAAGTAAAACATAAAAAATGCATCTAAGTATGCTAAAAAACGCATACCTAATGTTGATATGTTTAAGTTCAAATTTTTCTTTTATATGATTTTGCAGACATGTTCTATGGTTTTTCTTTTCATCTTATGTAAAGTTTTATGTTGAAACTGTATTTGAAAAGGTTAAAGTAAGGAAGAGAAATGTGGGTTGTTAATATGTAGATTTGGATGAACACATTTATTTGTAGTTTTACTGTGATATGTCAATAAAACGTAAGATAGCCTACAATGGCCGATTTCCATCTGCCAATGTGGTTTGTCTTTTACGCTTTACTGACCTCATTAGTTATGATTAGTACGTACAGTTTCCAAAAGTATGTTAATTTCTTTCTTTTTTTGTAAATAAACGTTTTTGATACTTAATTTCTTGAAGTTGTGTCTGAATTATTTTCCTTTGGTTTTTACACAAAACTTTCATCTGTTTAGAATAAATCAAGTATCTACCAAGTACGTTCTTTAATGCAATTACCAACACCCTGAACTGTTTATACTGCTGTTGTTGTACATTGGAGGACCTCGTCTTCCACTTATGTCTTACCACCAGGCAGCTTGATTGTCGATGCGAGACATTTACACAAACTATCACAATCGATACCAATTACCTCACTCTGAAAGCAATGGCTTCAGATGCCGCTATGAATTCGACTCTGGGCCATCCTGCACTCTACCGCTGAGGCACGAGTAGTATTCTATACTATCTTGTTTTTATAAGCTTATAAACGGATTATTTATAGTGAAAAAATGAAAATAATAGAAAGCACTCGATTTGGATCATATCTAAATTCAATTGTTGGTTACTAACCTGTTCTTTTTGTTCTTTTGTTAAGTTTGAAAATTCAATATTTTGTTCCTTCCTTTCAAAATGAAAAATGAAGAAAATATAATTATCTAATTGACTTTTTTTTTATAGGAAATTAATAATAATATGCAAGTTTTACATTATTTTAAGAAATGGAAAGGTTTTATACAAATAATTTTATTCTAAGCAAAGATAAAAAAAAATTGCTTTTAAGTTTAAACATAGTATAAAATACAACGTTCTCATTAATTTGTAATTATTAACACATAATCGTAGTAGTGTTTTAAAAAATATTTTTGTATGGTTAAGCCATTATACTTTTATTTTAAAGCATTTTTATAAATAAAATGACACATATTCAATAATTTACCATTAACCAGGAATAATACTTTCATATGTATCTTGCTGTAAACTTGAAAATACACATTTTTAAAATAACTTTAATGTAAATTATTCTGTAGGAGTCAGAATTCACACACACACACACACACACACACACACACACACACACACACACACACACTATATATATAATGACCAATTATTTTATCTTATCCTCGTTTCTTATACGCTACAACTTTATATAAGAAATACTTTTATACCTAATATTATACTATAAACAATATTTATGACGTACAATCTTTCCCAATTGTTTGTCACTTTAGAATTATATTTTAAAACCGAAGATAGGATGAAAATTGTCTAAGATAGTCGTAAACAACGGAAATAAAAGGCTTTTCTTTATGAGAAGTGAAAGGCATGAACGCAGGACCAAATCATTTCAACGACACAAATCTCTTCAGAAATTTCTTTTGTTGTTCATGAGAACGATTCCAGCACGAAATAGTTCCCGCTGCTTTTGACTCATTGTTCATTCAATCGTATATTTGATTCGGATTTAGAAGGCAGAGTTTTTTATCACAAAAACTTTCTTTTATTTAACATTCTTCCAGTATATTATGGATGGATGTGAGCTTATTTTTGTATTGAATAGATGCAAAAGAAAAGTTCTGCTGCAAAACAGAGGCAAAAGAATTTTCCTTATTCATGTAATCTTAGATAAAGCAATTATTTTATTTTGAGGTTTATTTTTCATAGAGTGCTATGTTTTTTCGTCACTATTGTGAATGAATGAATACTCAGATTACACAAAACATTTAGAAAATCTACTATAATAATATCTAGACACTTCAGAATGAAGAATATTATAGATATGTTTTTTTCCAATTTTAAAATAAAAAACATCTAACGAATTGAAAATATTTATTCCGAATTGTATCACTTGCAAGACACTTGAATAATTGATATTTTCTGTAGTATATATATGGAGAACCTATGAAATTCTTTTATGAATAAAACAAATTATTTATATGAAATATCATGAAATTATATATAAATATGGCTTAAAATGAGTGAAAACAACTCAATTAACACTTGAACCAATGTCATTACAAAAATTCAATGCTATACGTCTGTGATCGGCAAGAACTTCAATTGTAATTACCACCATGCCAACTAGGATATTTTCAGGATAATATTTCTATTAATTATTTAATATTTATCGAAATAAAATTCAATAATATAAATATATATGTTTATAAAATAATTTTGTGTTAAATGTAATTTTTAGCCAAACAAAGTTAAATAAATATGGACTAGCATTGATAACGGGGCACCAGAAACTAATTACATGTTAAAGAAAGCATTCCATAAAAATTGGTTAGAATAAGGAAATCATTGTTTACTCTGCTACTACTACTGTTATTTGCACTGCTAGTGTTAATCACATCATGTGTTGAAATGCGTTAAACACATGGATAATCAAATATCATTAAAGAGTAGTGTCCTTAATATTTAATTTGCAATCTCTTTTAGTGGTTCTTGAAGTAAGGAACAGATTTGAGATATGTATTGTTGATAAATAACACTCTTAAAACTCTTTAACTATTTGAAATTATTTTTCTAATTATTCATATGCTTCATATTTCTTAGTTTTTCTCTGCAAACTGTCGCTACTTAAACTCTTAAATTTTTTTTCCTGGAGGGACGTATGTATCTTGATAGTCTTAAATTACTAGAATTCGAGAAAAGCTGTGATTATACCATACAGAGATCTTATGACACATATAAAAGGCCAGCAGAACTGACCTTGTAGTATATATCTGGTACTCAGCTGTAATTAAACACATTATATTCATTCACTTAACAAAAGGGTTTCTTTTAGTTACATGCAGGTGTGTTTAAATCTTTTAAATGCGTTTTCCAGAATTAACCCAGTGTTTTATTATAGACGATCGAAAATGCAGGTGTTTAAATTATTTTGTCCGTTTCCTGTAGATTTACTAAATTTCAAGTTTTAAAATGAACCGAATTTCGGTCCAAGAACTATCATCGGTCTCTATAGATGATTTCTTAAAGTAAAATTAAACAAAATCCAAGTAAATTTTTTAGTAATTTAAAGATTATATTACAAATGAAGTCTCCCTAATAGACAAATTTAATCTAAACAAAGGACAATTTGCTGCATAAAATTACTTTTTTAATTGTCATGACGAAAAATATGCAGACAACTTAGTTTCGCGCATATTAATTCCACATTATGTAAATCTTGTTTTACTTGAGCATTATGTCATAAGTGTTTTATCTTACTTTTTATGAATAACGGGACGCAAACTATGTGGACGTGAACAGAAATTAATCCATATATCATGAGTCAATGCATGGTCTCTTTAGAATTTTATTGCGTATGGTTATGCATCTTTATTGCGTTAAAACGGGAATTTTTGTGATCCATCTACAGAATAATAATGATAAATAAAATGTAATTTTAAAGCAGACTATAAAACGTTCCCACAAATTTGAATCTTGATAAGTAAATGATTTATAAACATTCCAGTGTCTTTATATGATATGAATCTTCTAAAAATACATTTTAAATGTTAGATAATGCTATTCTTTAATACATCAAACCTTGATCAACATTTTTATAAAAATATCTGATTTTATATAAATTGTTGATCAACATTTTTATATAAAAATACGATATTGATTCTTAAAATATTATATATAAAAATTATATGAAGTTAATTCTTTCATTTAATAAAAAGTACGAATTCGAAATTAATATCTTAAATGTATCATTTATTTGGTAAATTTTTTAAATGAATAAAGCAATTGATAGAAAAATTTCAATAAGAGACATTTTTTCGTTCCTTTTTGGTTTATTTCATTTCACGTGATTTCAACACATAAGATATCTTACTAATTTAACAATAACACATTTATTTCATTGCAATGTAAAATCTTGATTGATAAGTGCACATCTTTTTCAACGGAGTATGTCAGTGCAACCTATTTCTGGTTTTATACTTAAAATGTTTTATTTTATTGCAAAAATTTAAATTAGAAGTCTTCAAAATATAATGTAAAATTTTGGATTCAGAAAATGCTGCATTAAATATATATATGTGTGTCTAAAATTTTTTAAATAGCTCACTTATTTAAAACAAGGAGATTCAGTCATTATAAACAATAATTCAAAATTTATTATCTTATTTTAATAAAGGAAAACTTTTTTGACAAAAATTGCTTTGCAAAAGAAGTATAATAACGATTTGAAAGAAGTATGAATTGATTGTACAGATTTACACAGGCATGCACCAATAAAAAACGCAAATTATGTTTAAAATAAGATGACTTGTTTAATGCGTTGATTTCTTCTCTATGTTAGCTGGCTTATGTTACAAGAATATCAACATTAACAATTGCATTGACTGTTCAGATGAAAAAGATTGGCCTCATAAGTTAAGAAGCATAAGAGGTATTCAAATAAGAAATAACCAATTAAACGAATAAACTATAAGAATAAACTTGCAAATTGTGTTTAAAATTTTATAATTGGTTTAATGTGTTGATTTGATCTCTATTGTGTCGGCTGGCTTATTAAATGTTTCCAGAACATTAACATCAACAATTCAATTAACTATTGTTCAATTAACTGTTAATTCAGATGAAAAAGATTGGTCTCATAAGCTACGAAGCACAAAAGATGTTCAAATAAGAAATGATCAATATAAACTTCCAAATTTTGTTTAAAATTATATAATTAGTCTAATGAGTTGATTTCATCTCTATTATGTCGGGTGGCTAATCAAATGTTTCAAGAACATCAACTGTTGCATTGACTGTTCAGATGAAAAAGATTGTTCTCGTAAACTACAAAACCCAAGAGGTGTTCAAATAAAAACTAACCAATAAAAATGTAAATTATATTTAAAATTATATAATTGGTTTAATGAGTTGATTTCATCTCTGTCATGTTGGCTGGCTTATTAAACTTTCCAAGATCAACAGCAAAATTGCATCGACTGTTCAGATGAAAAAAATTGATTGTATAAGCTAGAAGGACATGAGTTGTTCAAATAAAAAATAAAAAATAGTTTGAAATAAGTGTAGCATTTTTCTTTAAAATAAATCGTACTGTCAGACATTAATTGTTTTTTTTTTGTCTGATTCCAATTCGTATTTGGTTATCCGATTACATGTCAAGACCTGTCTTTTTCATCTGGCCAAGATACAAGTGATAGCGTCACAAAATCAAAGACTTTTGAATGAAGACTTACCATTTCCTTGTGATTCGGAAAGTATGACTGCTCAATCAATGGAAAGTTTTCTTTGCCTAATCTTCTTTGCATGTGAAGAAGTTGGGAGAACTGCAAAAAAGAAGAAAAACATGTCAGTTTTAATCAATTCATGATGAAATATAAAATTCAAATATTCTAATTAAAAAGATTTTTTTCACTTTAAAAGTTAACATTTTAAAACTTTTTTTATATTAATATTAATATTGTTAATTTTTTTTCCTTTTTAATTTCTTTTCTTTTTCAATGTTGTTCAATTTTTAGGTCTTTTGATTATTCATACATATTTTTTCTAAGAAGATTTATTACATTTAAATATTAAAGCACATACTTAATAGAATGCTATTTTCATTTCTTTTTAAAAGGAATTTTTATATTTAAAAGAGGCTATGTATACAATGAACAGCCCAATGATGGGTAATCAAAGGGCACAGTTGTCCTATGAGGGTTTTTTAGGAATAACTTCCTACATATACGTGCCGTAAGGGGGGAAATCGGAAAAACTCCCATCAAGCAGCCTGACCGTTTGGATGCTTAAACACATTTTCACAGCACTACGCATTTAAGAAATTTTCATCTTATACAAAACTAAATGCCTGAATTATTTATGACACTTAATGAAAAATAAATACGTATTATTGTTTATTAACTGAAAAGCGTATTTTACGAATCTATTTAATCTTCATTTGACCTTATTACCTCTTAAGTGATATTGAGGTCGTCAGTTAGAAATGTGTGTAATTGCGAATCTAGCTATTTTCTAGATTTTTTTATTGTGTTTTAAAAATTTATACAAATCTTGCTTTCCATAAACCATAACATATACAGAACTGGAATTGTTTGAAACATGGCATTAAATATTGTATATTAATAAAATTTAAAAAAAATTGAAATTCACTTTGATTTTAAATTATGTTTTGTTTTGCAGAATGTTCTTTCTTATTATTATAATCATCAAGAAAAGAAAATTGAAGGAAGAAAAAAAATATTTATTTAAAAGTTAAGAACGCAATTTAAATGAAACAAAATTTCTATTCAATGTAAGTTAAACTTATGCTGCCATCTATGAATGAGAAACAAAACTACAATTTCTTTGCAAAGAGTGGTTCAATAATTCAACAATCAGCTATAGTAACACCTCAAAATTTTTCTATAGGTATGTCCATCGTAAATCGTTTAAGTCAAATTCACGTTAGTCAGGGCACAAATATAAATAAATATATTTAAATAAATAAATATAACTGAATTTTCTTGAGAGCTTGACAAAAACACTCGTTTAAAAGTAAAATATTTAATAAAAGTACACTTCTTTATAAAGTCAACACTTTATAGTTTGCCACTTCTCAAAATTTTCACCTTCTAAAATACTTCACAAACATTTTGAAAGCCAATTATTTTACAAAATTCTTTCATTTTTACCATCATGAGAAAAAAGAAATTTAATTAAAAAAAAAAAATTATTGATTATGATGAAAGTTTTCCGTTATCAAAACAAGGAAGATTAGATGAAATTTATATCTATGTGTTTATATAAAATCGGAAAGAGTTTAATAAAAAGTTATCGATAGAAAAAGAATTAAGTAGAACAGTGATGAGAATGAAGGAAACGTCAAAACTAATCGATAGTTAAAAATTTCTTTTAATGATTCCGTAGACATATATTAGATAAATTAATTTCTACATTTTGATTAGATATTTTTATTCCTATAGTGATAAAATTTTGACTATTATAGTCAAAGTAATAGCAGAAAGTTGTAAGGAAAATGAAAACTTATGAAAACTGTATACTTCCGTGCTGACTTGGATTCAAGATTGTAATGTAAGTTGCGTGTACAAAAATATGTTTCAAAAATTTGTATACCCATTTTTAATTGATAATTAAGCTTCATAAAAAAAAAAAAATCTAAATTGAGGGCCAATAATCTCAGATAACAATTAAATTGGAAATTTTGAGATAACAATCTATTTGAGAAAAATTCAAGCTAAAACATTAGCCTACGTTTGTGCTGCCATCTATGTGAGGAAAAACAAATCTATCTCATCTACGTGCAGCTAAACAACAAATTACATCTTATGTCTAAAAATCTAGATCTGATTATTTATGTTATAGTAATACTATTTGTAATTTGACTTATAATTATGGTAATTTTTTATTTATTATTATTTTTTTACAAAAAGTTTAGTTCATGTGAAGAGCACTGAAAAATAAGACAATAATAGGAATTAAATCTTTTATTTAATAAGCAATTTTTCTAACATTATACTACAATTTAGGGGGGAAAATCTTAATTTTTAGCTGTTTTTTTTAAATAAAAATAACCAATCTTTTAATCCCTTATAAAAAATGTAAAATTTACTAAATTTATTTAACATTATAAAAAATATTACATATTACTGAATTAAAAAAAGTATTAAATCATATTTGTCCACATCTTTGAAAATAGCTGGAAGTTTTCCTTGCTGGTAGCGACATCTATGAACAGTTTAAGCAACTATTTTTTCAATGAAGTTCTTAAAATTAATTAAAATTATCATACAAAGGTTTTTAAAAATATATTACTATAATCTAAAGGTAAAAAATATTTTAATGATTTAATTAGTAATTTTAAGGCTATTATATATATTTTCAAAGTGAAAAAATATTAAGTATATATATTTAATAATTGTATTAATTATATATACTTAATATTTTATATAATTTAATTGAAATTATAGTGAAATCACTTAATTTTCAAATATTTTTTAAACAAATTTATTTTGTTAAGAATATGAAAAAGAAAGGAAGTTAATTTCTTTTTAAATTTACATAAACAGTTTTGCTATTTATAATTGTAAGTGAAATCCAGTTTTCGTGAAATTTGTCACAAATAATATTTTATTTGATGCAGTAAATTTTTATTTTGTTAAGACAATTGAAAGAGTTGATATGAATGCTTTCCCATTTTTTTCATAAATTTTTATAAATGAATTTTATTTTATAGATCAATGCTAAACAGTTTTAGTTTATAGAATTGACAATAAATGATGGCATTTTTTCATAAGTTAAAACGGTATTTAGGCTTTGTTAAATACAGAAGAAAATTGAAAAATAATTAGTTGTATGAAATAACTATATTAATATAATTTTCAAATTGGTCTGGATGCTGTTGTCTCATTAAATACATCTTCTTTCAAAATTGCGTCAACTCATTGCAAATTCCTACTGCATTGGTAGATTTCCAGAAATACAGTTCATTTCTTTTTAATACTCAAAGAATGTATCCAAAAACAAATAGATCTGACTAATTTTACTAAATATGTCTGCATTTGTTCCATAATAATATTTTAAGCCCTAAATATGCACACATTGTATTTTTGATTCTAACAATATTTAGTTATATATAAATGTATAGATAATAATTTACTGATTCATAGATGTATATCTACACAATCTGCAAATTGTCTACTTAAATCTACATAATATAAAATCGATTTTTTTTTTATTTACGAAGTCATTAGTTGAAAAACCCACATTCATCGCTTTAATTTTCAAATAGAATTGTAACGATGATTATTCACGTAACGAGCAACAAAACTCTTATGAAAATTGCATAACTTAAACAAATGAAGTTACAGATGCTTACTCACAAATTAAGTCTTATTACAATACAAACGAGTGTCCTCCACTTAGTATGAAACGACATTAAATTACGTCGTTGCATATAAATAAATTATTGTATTGGATGACATAAAAGTGCCGTTTATGCTTACTTAACATGCAAAAATATGCCGAATTCTAATGAATGATAATTAAGTAAATGAAATGTATCATAATCTAAAATATACTTTATGTGCTTTATTACTAATTGTGGAGTGTCCATAATTTGGAATTACAAATTAAGGACACTCCATAAAGTTTTCTTGTGCCATGTGAGATAATCAAGATAGTTTTACAGACATTTTAAATACTGGGAGTTCTACAGAGTAGTGATGGCCAACAAATCGATCAGAAAATCATTTATGATAAATTACATTACGTATTTGAGTAAATGAATTCATGCTCATTTGAATTCATGCTTTTGAAAATAAAGTACCCTTTGTTACTTACTAGTTACACACTAAATTAAGTTAGTAACCGACATGAAATCACGGACTTTACGTTAATAAATACTTTGTTTCGTTTAAATTTAACTTAAAATAGTTTAATTTTTTTATTCTTTTATTAAATATTACCAATGTTATTCCATTTTACATTAAATAAGTGCCTCTCTGTTGCCCTTCATTAATGCGAGTGTGAATATAAATATCATAATTTGATTTTGTTGTTTGCAAATAATGCTTTGTTTAGAAAGTTAATGTAGTTAATTTTTTCATGCAGAAAGCTGGTCTTATATACAAACAAGTTTGTCATTCATGCTATAGAGTTTAGTAATTGGTGACTATTCGCTCTGAATGATAAATGCTCATGGTTAGT